>CM055033.1:752328-1102227 GCA_029204005.1 Salix udensis
AAATAAGAGTATTGTATAGTTGAACTAATAAATTTTTGTTTTCTTGTGTTAGAAATATTTTTAATAAAAACTAAAAAAATAAAAGTAAACAAGAACTAAATGTTTTCATTTATAAGTGTTTTAAAGACATTGATTAGGAGATGGTTGGATTGTACTTTTTTTTAATCTTAAAGCAGTTTTGGATTAGTTTTTTTATTATTTAAATATGTGGATATTAAAAATAAAAAAATATTATTATAATATATAAGATCAAAGTACACAGGCGGGTCGCCTAAAAATTATATTAACTTGCATTGACATCAGAATACACCAGGGAATATTGAATCACTACTACACAGGGTTATTGATCCCATCCCGGGTACCGTTCCGGTTTTGTGTTTGGAACGGAACGTTCCGGTTTCGGTACCGTTCCGGGTACCGTTCCGGTTTTGTACTGTTCATTTTTATTTAATTATATATATGAAAAAAATAAAATATTAATTTAACAAGTATAATTTAAATTCAAGATAAATAAAATTTAAATTATACAATACAAACATAATCTCAAAATTAGAAACATCTTTGAAATTCCAAAATATTATGAAAGTAAAATGTTCTAAAATAAAAGAAAAATACATCAAACATCTTCTACATCATTAATATAAAAATAAAGATCTTGATCTTGCGGTGAAATATAAAGAAAATCATCAACTAGACATTCCAATAAATGATCATTTCCACCCAGCTCATTCTCGTCGTTAAAATCTCTCGCCATTTTTTTCTGACTTAATAAAATTTGTTTTTTTTTATTTTCTGGAAAAGAAAACACTGAAGTGGGCCCCGGAACTCGGCAGATCAACGGTCAAAGATACAACCATTCTCGAAAGCCAAAGCACACGCTCGCTCCTGTTATAATATAGTTCATTTAAAACGAAATGGGATGGACGGCTGATGTCTTCTTTTCTCAATAAAGAAAACTGAGCAACGACACGCGGAATAAAAAACGATCATCGTCAAAAAGGCAAAGGATTGGAGGAATGGACGGCTGTGAGACTCCTTAATCCTCATCGTCTTAAACTCCATCTCCGACATCAAGGCACTAATCCGTTACGAGGACTGCGTCATCTTAGTCACCGAATCCCTCTCTCTCAAAGTCGACTGCGTCATCTCACCCGAGTCGCTCTTCACTTTCTTCAAATCTCTTCTCAAATCCATCCACGATCTCTTCAATCCCGACACCAAACCCACAGCCCGAAACCAAACCCGTAACTCCCCCGGCCCGAATCCTCTCCCAGTTCCACCGGATCCGTGACCTCCAAATCGAGCTGCCTACCTCTTCCTACACTCATGCCGAACAACGCTTGATTTTGATTTTTTATTTTTACTAATATATAATTTATGGGTTGAGAGGTTGAGTTCTTCTTTTCTTTTCTGTTTGATTTTTTTTTATTTTGATCCCGGAGCAGAACGCCCGGTACGGAACCGGGGCGTTCCGGCCGGAATTCGCCCGGATTTTCCGGGACAGGCCGGGATTCTACCCGGGACAAAAACGTCGCCGTTTTGTCCCGGATTTGGCATTGGGACGGGCCGGAACAGGACGGGATCAATAACCCTGCTACTACATCTTTGATCCCCTTAAAGAATTAGACTCCCTGCTTTGACCCTCGAGAATTGATATGATCAAGGGGAAAAGACTTATAATTATACTGTTTGAAAACTCCCATTACTATTTTCCCCACAAATTCCAAATCCCAAACTTCAAACTAAAGCATCAAAAGCCAAGCAAAAACACCCTGCCAAAAGAAGACAGATGTTTTCCAAAATTGTCACAAACGTAGCTAACAAACCTGATATTCACGTAGCCAAGGTTCTGAAATTTGCAAACCAATTGCCATTTTCCCCTGCTGTAAATTGTGCATGCATGTTGCAAGTGGCTGCATTCGAATTCCACTTGGGTCTTAGATTTATGCTATTGGACCTCCAATTGACCCTTAAATTTTGATTTTCTTTCAATTTCACCCTAATTTCGGCAAATTGAATCCCTATAATTCAAAATCTTTTCCAAAATGGTTTATGGTTGTGGATTTATTCATATTTGTCACTAATTGACCCCAAAACATTGATTTTCTTGCAATCTCCCCGTAATTTCAACCAATTAACTTGGTAAAAAATAAATGTATAGTTCAAATAGTTACATGTATCGCCACTCAGAAAAGTTTACATCTCTTGTCTTCCAAGATAAATATAGAGAGAGAAACACTAATCCTTAATTAACAAAATTGTGGGACACTTGATTTCTTTTCCAATTCTGAGTTATACATCGCGAGTTCTTCATAATGATTATCACCCTAAGATCTACAGAATATGAGATAATATAACACTACGATCCTATATGATATGAGGGCAATTTTCAGATCTGTTTACCAGGAACATCAAATTTCCTGACTGTATAAAATATGACAGAGATGCAGAATAACAATTTTCTTTTATGCCGGGCATAAAGTTGGAGTAAAAAATTAGAGAGGCGCAGTAACAACAGTTGAATGGAAAAGAGAAGGGAGATCTATGGATTTAAGGAATCACGCACATACTTTGTTAATATTGTTCTTCCTCACTATAATCTTGCATCACACTTTGTCAGTTCAAGAGCTGGAAATTGGGTTTAATTATTGAAAAATGTGTACACCACAGTTATTTATTGGAGCCTTCGAATTAAGTTAACAGTCCCACTGACAGAGGCAACTTGTAAAGTCACACTTAGCAACTAATCCAACGGCCGGGTTTCTGGCACATTTGACGACACGTATCAGGATAACATATTAGAGTGCTCCACAGTTCCTTGCATCTTTTTGCTTCGACATCTTGAACCATTATTGCGGCTGCAAAAGAAAAATGAACACTTCATTTCATAGTTTCAAGACCAGTGAGGCAGCTCATCATCATGAGTTAAGCTGATTCTTATAAAATAATATTATTCTAAAATTGAAAATAGATTTCTATGATTAATGTTAATCCGTTAATTGAGACAAAAGTAAAACATACATACCTGAAAAAACAAGTGCGACGATGAAGAACAAGTTGAACGTAAGCTTAGTCATCCCTTTATGATGATCTAATAACGAACTACAATAAAATATTGTAAATATCAAGTTGAGGTGCATGTTATTTATACTCAAGAAGGTTTAAAAAATAAACCCTTTTAGCATATCATTGATTGATTTTATTTTATTCTTAATATGCTATTAAAGAAAGTTTATATTTTGTTTCTTTTTTGGGGTTCATTATATAGCAAGGACATTATTATTTCATAAATCGTTTTGATTTTTATGATCTTCTAATATCCCTAGTTTTTATATTGAATTTATTGTTTTGCTTCTTTGTTTTGTAGAGAGAGATTATATTTGATTTATTGTCTAAAATGCAATTTCAAACCAAAAAAGGTACAGGAAATAAAATAAAAACACACCCAATTTATATGAATACTTATACATGTATTTTTTTTTAAATCCATTTTTTTTTATTCTTAAGAAAGGTAACTTTTAAAAAAGGTAACAATTTAAAAACAAGTATTTTTAGGTCAACTTTCCTTACCAGCAACATTTTTTTGTATTTTTTTTTTATTTTGACAAAAAACATGTATTTTTTATCAGTAATATATTTTTTGAATGAAAATCAAAGGAAATTAAAATAAATATTGATAGGATTTCCAACAATTTAAGTAGGAAGATTTTTTTTCTTTTTATCAAGACTCTCTTTTCTTTATTATGTATTTCTTTTTTATTTTGAAAAAAAAGAATTTGTATTAAAAATATTTGGATAATTAAAAAAAGAGGAGGTTTGGTTGGTGAGGGAAAGAATGAAGGGGATGGCTAATGGTTGTCTACGATGTTCACAAAGAAGAGGGATAAAAACAAATCTGATTTTTATTGATTGGATTTTTTCTATAAATATCAACATGTTTTCTATCAAACAATTCAGTCATAAATAAATAACAAGCCACCAACTTCTGAATCAAATATTGCTTTATTTGAACAATCAAAGTCATAAGAAAACAACAAGTCACCAACTTCTGAATGATTATATCTATCTTCACAAACCTTAGTGCATTGCTTAGCACCATGCTCCAAACTCCCGCAAACAAAGCACGGCTTAATCTTTTTTGTAAATGTCGGACAGTTCACTGTCATATGACCTTCCTCTCCAAGCAACTTAATAACTTATAATCTATTGTTATAATATTTTAGATTAATATTGCCTGTCCATGAAAGATTTAAAGACATTGATGGTGGTTAAAACTTCAGCCCAAATTAGGGTTAGGCAAATGGAATGTTACTTCAAGTTTTCGTGGGAATCACTGCTATTATTATTATTATTATTATGAGAAATGATTGTTGTTATTTTGCGTGTTGATTTCCCATACTTTGCCCGGGGAGCTAACAATGATTAAAGTGTAGAATGTGTTGACTATATATTGGTGTGTAGAATGTGTTCTGTATCCTGATTGTCAATTCATATATATAACCTGACACCATTACTGCTTCTCCTTGCAGGTTATTTCTAAATTAACAGATGGGAAAGCTACTCACATTCCATATCGAGATTCAAAACTCACTCGTTTATTGCAGTCATCTCTCAGTGGCCATGGGCGTGTCTCTGTATGTTCAGCATGCATAGTACTTCAGATTTTTTTAGCATTCATATAGTGACATCTTTTCCTTGCTGCAACGTAACTTGTTTGGTGTAAAATAATAGTCTATTCATATTTATTTGAACAAGGAATTTTTTAAATATTTTGTGTCTATTTGTGGGTCTAGGGAGGTGGAGACGGAAGGGATGGATTGTTATTACACTTTCTGTTTTGCTGCTATCCTCCTTGTTATTGGAGTGTCGTACTGTTACATTTTACTAAATTTCCTTCACAAAGTTAACTTGCATTTTTAAAGCGTGGAATGATGGAGAATCCTTAATTATATGGCTGCATCTACCCAAGAAGATCCTTGTTAATTTGAAACTTCAGGTTTTTGCTGTGGACTTCTATTCCTTATATCAGAATCTTTTTATTCTAGTTGTTGCTAATACTCTGGATGACAACCAGTTACTCCCACTCCATATTTGGAATCTATATAAGTTTTGTGAGGTCCTGTATAAGTTTGATAATTAAAAAAAGAGTCTGTCTATGCAATCGTCTCTTCAGAAAGCATGGATGAGAAATTTAGGGGGTTATAAATATTTAGTGAGTGATAATCAAGCTGCGACATCGTGTTTTTCTACTCTAACTTGAACATGTTAATTAATGTCTCCTCAGAATGGAGCTTAATATGTGATCAAGGTAGCATGGTGTAGGATACTGCATCTTTTTTAATTTGTTGCTAAATATGTGATCAAGTGATGCAAATCAGGAGCCAAATGTCGAGACAAGCTCGCAACAAGATGAGGAGGCAGAGCAAGAGGAAATTGGAGCAAAGCACGGGACAACTAACGTGCCAGACATGGAGACAATTGATACCTTACCTTAATCAAACACTCTACCGTTACAAGGAGACTCATATGGAAATTGCAACTTCAACACAGCTGCCGGAGTCATGGAATTTCACCGTTGCAAGGAGTCTGATTCTTAGCCAATTTTATTAATTAGAGGATTGCTTTTATTTATCTGCATTTATTTAATTTCCTAATTTGTTGCTTTCCTAGTTAAGTTTGGGGTTATCATACCTATTTAAGATGAAGATTGTAAGGGTGAAACACGGAGCTTTTTATTATCTTTTGATTGAATACAATTCAATTGATTTTTGGAGAGATTCCAATACAATTGCAAAGAGATTTTGCACCAGCCTAATTGCCTTTTCTTTGAGATTTAGAACTTGCAATACAAGGCACCAATTTGGTATCAGAGCTTCCCTTCATGCCAGCAACAAGAAGTGGAACTTCTTACGCCATGGCTACCACCCAAAACAGAAACAATCCCCCCAACCCAAACCACCAAACACTGATCAATTCCAGTCCTACCAGCCACAACCCGAACACCCCAGACCCACTAAACCAAGACACAAACAATTCCAATTCCAATCACCAAAATCCAGCCAACCCCCAGTACACAAACAACCGAGAACCTGAGCAACCACAACTTCATTATCAGCTTGATCAGATTGCCACGGTTATGGCACAAGTGATTCGTCGCTTGGATATCATGGAAGAAAGATATGCTCGAGAGGAGAACGCCCCCGTTAATCAGCAGAGGTTCCATAGAGCAGAGGTGGAGTACAATGCTGCAGATGATACTCAGGAAAATGCGGAGGAGGATGTGTACGAGGATCATGACCACGGGTTCATCGTCCTAGACCAAACGTATACAGGAGGCATGCGGATCATGATGGAGGTTATCAGCCTTTGGATGAATTAACAAAAAGGATGAAAATTGACGTACCAGATTTTTCTGGAAAATTAGACCCCCATGCGTTTGAAGATTGGCTGACAGCCATTGAAGATTACTTTGATTGGTTCGCTGTTTCGGAAGACAGGAAAGTGCGCTATGTCCGGATGAAATTGAGAGGACATGCACGAGTTTGGTGGGGAAGTGTGGAGGAGCAACTACGACGCACTCGACGTCCTGCGGTTGCTAATTGGGAGGAGATGAAAGAACGACTCAAGGAGAAGTATCTGCCCATAGATTATGAGCAGATGATGTTCGAAGAAATGCTGCAATTAAGGCAGGGCTCATGGACTGTGGATCAATTTACGGATCGATTTCACGAACTTACTGTTCGCAGCAAAATAATGGAGAGCGATCAACAGACCCTAGCTCGATATCGAACTGGCTTGCGGGATGAAATACGGAAGGAGATGTGGACCTCTAGACTGATCAATGTAGAGGAGGCATATCAACTAGCCCTCCGCATTGAGAAGCAGACAAGGTTCTCGGCTGGAAGGAGGGTGAATATGGCAGACGCAAGGGCTGAACCTACAGCAGCAAACACCTTCCAAAGAACACCACCGCAGAGGGACCAAAACAGGAATTTTGGCAGTGGAACCTCAAGGGGAATAACGAGACCTACCAATGAAGGACCTCAATGCTACAAGTGCAAGGGACATGGGCATTATGCCGTAGTGTGCCCAACACGAGATAAGAAATTGGCCTACATATGTGAAAAAGAATTACTGGCTATGGAAGAAACCGAAGACGCTGGAGAAGAGGAATTTAGTGATGACGCTCACGGTGATGAGGAACACCTTGGTGCGTCTGATTTACCTAGCTGCGTGATTAACAGGGTATTGACAGGAACAAGGAAAGAAATACAAGCCAATCCAGAGTGGCTGCGAACCAACATTTTCCATACCCGAATGGAGCATAAGGATCGTGCTTTGAATGTCATAATTGACAATGGGAGTGGCATGAACGTGGTTTCTGAGATGACTGTCAGTAGATTGGGATTAAAGGCGAAGAAGCACCCCAGCCCCTATCGGATTAATTGGGTAAATGATACTAATTCAATCCTTGTTAAGCATCGTTGTTTGATTAAATTTTCATTGGGTAAAACATATGTTGATGAGGCTTGGTGCGATGTCATCCCGATGACCGTATGCCACATGTTGTTAGGGCGACCATGGCTTTACGATCGTAAAGTATTTTATGATGGGTATACGAACACATATTCGTTCAGCTTTAAAGGGAAGAAATTTGTTCTTGACCCATTGCAAATTTCAGAATTTGAGACGAAACAGGAAGCGTGGCCAGTATTGACAATGCGTCAATTCACACGAGTTATGCAAGAGGATAAAATGGTGCTCATGTTGGTGACACGTGAAGCAAAACAAGGGGACTGTAAGACACCCATTGAGTTAGCCGAACTGTTGAATGAATTTCAAGACATGATGCCGGCTGAAATACCAAATCAGCTCCCACCAATGAGGGACATTCAGCACGCTATTGACTTGATTCCAGGCTCTTCTTTGCCTAACATTCCACACTACAGGATGAGCCCCACAGAGAATGAGGAGCTTGGTCGGCAAGTTCAGGAGTTGCTAAACAAGGGGTTTATCCGGGAGAGTTTCAGCCCCTGTGCTGTTCCAGTTTTATTGACGCCAAAGAAAGATGGCAGCTGGAGAATATGTGTGGATAGTCGTGCAATCAACAAGATAACAATGAAGTACCGATTCCCTATTCCACGACTTGACGATATGCTGGATGTATTAAATGGTTCCGTTGTTTTCACCAAGATCGATCTTCGCAGCGGGTATCACCAAATTCGGATTCGTTTGGGTGACGAATGGAAGACGGCGTTCAAAACAAAAGATGGTTTGTTCGAATGGTTAGTTATGCCCTTCGGATTAACTAACGCGCCCAGCACTTTCATGCGCGTTATGACCCAAGTACTCAAACCATTTTTGGGCAAATTTGTTGTTGTATACTTTGATGATATTCTGATTTTCAGCCGAAGTGTGCAGGACCATATTAGCCATGTTGAGCAGGTGTTAACCGTATTAAGGGCAGAGAGGCTTTTCATCAACAAAGAAAAGTGCTCATTTATGAAGGAGAGTGTCAACTTCTTGGGATTTATAATCTCCAACCGAGGTGTCAAAGCTGATCCTATGAAGGTCCAGGCGGTTCAATCATGGCCTACACCCACCAGTGTTTCGGAAGTCAGAAGCTTCCATGGTTTGGCTACATTCTATCGACGATTCATAAGGCATTTCAGTACCATCATGGCGCCGATCACGGAATGCCTTAAGGGCAAAAATTTTATATGGGGCAACGCAGCTGACAAAGCCTTTCGGGAGATCAAGAAGAAGATGGGAGAAGCACCGGTACTGAGGTTACCAGATTTTTCGAAAATCTTTGAAGTAGCATGTGATGCATCCCATGTGGGAATTGGAGGCGTCTTGAGCCAAGAAGGTCACCCCATTGCCTTCTTTAGTGAGAAGCTTAATGAGACGCGCCGACGTTATTCGGCCTATGACATGGAGTTCTATGCACTAATGCAAACATTGAAGCATTGGAGGCCATACTTAATCCATAGAGAGTTCATTCTCTACACCGACCATGATTCTCTAAAGCA
Organism: Salix udensis; assembly: GCA_029204005.1. NCBI lineage: Eukaryota > Viridiplantae > Streptophyta > Magnoliopsida > Malpighiales > Salicaceae > Salix > Salix udensis. The sequence goes on from CM055033.1 coordinate 761,361, forward strand.
CCTCAATTCGCAGACTAAAATGAATGCAAAGCATGCTCGTTGGATGGACTACGTGCAGCAATTTGATTTTCTGATCAAACACAAAGCTGGAACCGAAAACAAAGTGGCAGACGCCTTGAGCAGGAGGCCTCACCTGCTGCACATTTCATCGGTTACGGTTACTGAGTTTGAAAGCGTGAAGAGTGCTTATTCTGGGGATGAAGATTTTGGCAGGATATGGAAGGAATTATCAAGCCCAGACGCGCAACAACAGGAAGATTACATGCTGCGTGAAGGGTTCCTGTTTTTCAAATCACGCCTTTGCATTCCACACGGATCATTTCGGGAATTTTTGATTTCTGAATTGCATGGTGGAGGCCTAGCTGGACATTTCGGATATGATAAGACTTTCGCAATTGTGGCTGATCGGTTTTATTGGCCAAAGCTAAGAAGGGATGTGCACACCGTAATTGACAGGTGCAGGATTTGTCAAATTAACAAAGGCACCAAGCAACCAGCAGGGCTGTACACACCCCTACCCACCCCCGATAAACCATGGCAGCAAGTTAGCATGGATTTTGTACTTGGGCTACCAAAGACTAGTCGACATAATGATTCAGTCATGGTAGTAGTGGATCGTTTTTCCAAGATGGCGCATTTTATCCCCTGCCATAAAACATTTGATGCATCCAAAGTGGCAGCTCTATTTGTTCGCGAAGTAGTCCGTTTGCATGGCATCCCAATGTCAATAGTTTCAGACCGCGATGTCAAGTTTGTCAGCTATTTTTGAAAGACCTTGTGGGCTAAAATGGGGACAAAGTTGATGTTCTCTAGTGCTTTCCACCCGCAAACGGATGGCCAAACCGAGGTGACCAACCGAAGCCTAGGGAACTTGCTACGCTGCCTTGTAGCAGATCATGTCACCAGCTGGGATCTTGTACTTCCACATGCTGAATTCTCTTTTAACAACTCTGTTAACCGATCTACAGGATGCACTCCTTTCGAATTGGTGTATGGGTGTCGACCAAACACCCCATTAGACGTCAACACTCTGCCACTCCCATCAAGGCCGAGTGAGGCTGCCTTAGACTTCTCTAGTTATATGCAGCACATTCACGAAGATTGCAAGCGTCGCCTCACGCTCAGTTCAAATTCTTATGCAGCTACGGCAAACGCCAAAAGGAAAGATCGTCAATTTAATGAGGGTGATATGGTTCTTGTCCGTTTACGACCAGAACGTTTCCCTCCAGGAAGTGTTTCAAAGCTTCATGCTCGCAGAGCAGGTCCCTTCAAGATTACAAAAAAAATGGGCAGTAATGCATATGTGATCGAGCTACCTTCTGAGTTTGGGATTAGCCCCGTGTTCAACATTGAAGATATTACTGCATTTAAGGGCGACACATCTATCCTACCAGTTCCAGCCACATCAGCTGACGGGAAGTTTCCAACAAACACAACATCTCGGGATGAAATTGCCGCAATCCTTGACCACCAGTTTGTATCAACTCGACGGGGAGGCTATTACAAGTTCCTCGTCCAGTGGAAAAATCGCCCAAATTCGGAATCAGTATGGCTACAAGCATCAGAATTACAACGACTGCACCCCCACCTCTTCACTACCTACCTTCAGTATAACTTGCCGGAGTCAAGTTCTTTAGGAGAGACGGCAATTGATGCAAATCAGGAGCCAAATGTCGAGACAAGCTCGCAACAAGATGAGGAGGCAGAGCAAGAGGAAATTGGAGCAAAGCACGGGACAACTAACGTGCCAGACATGGAGACAATTGATACCTTACCTTAATCAAACACTCTACCGTTACAAGGAGACTCATATGGAAATTGCAACTTCAACACAGCTGCCGGAGTCATGGAATTTCACCGTTGCAAGGAGTCTGATTCTTAGCCAATTTTATTAATTAGAGGATTGCTTTTATTTATCTGCATTTATTTAATTTCCTAATTTGTTGCTTTCCTAGTTAAGTTTGGGGTTATCATACCTATTTAAGATGAAGATTGTAAGGGTGAAACACGGAGCTTTTTATTATCTTTTGATTGAATACAATTCAATTGATTTTTGGAGAGATTCCAATACAATTGCAAAGAGATTTTGCACCAGCCTAATTGCCTTTTCTTTGAGATTTAGAACTTGCAATACAAGGCACCATCAAGTTTTCCTTAACCTATACAATACTTAATTGTCACTTCGGTTCTTATACTCAACTGTTCTGGTCAAAGCTGGAAGCTGGTCAGGTCAAATTACAGTCACGATTGGAAGAGGAGGAACAAGACAAGGCATGCAGCTTTAATGGGAAGAATTCAGCGATTGACCAAGCTCATCTTAGTTTCCTCAAAAAATTCTACGCAATCAAGTGTAACTGAAAGATCTGATCATATAAGAAGGCATTCATTTGGGGAAGATGAGGTTTGTTATTTGCTTGTAAGCTTAGTTTGCAAGAAAGCCGTTTCTTGATCTTCAATCAAGATGGCATGGTTTATGGATTGTTGATTTTATAATATAGTTAAATTATACAATTAATAGGAGTAAGTTATATAATTAAATAATTGTTTTTGAAAAACCCTCCAACAATAGAAACAATTGAAATCTTATTTTTGTCCATGTTTATTATATATGCTCTTAGCTTTTGTTTTACTTTTTATTATTTTCTATTTCGTTGAGGTTATATGTGTTTTTTTAATTTACTTCTTAAATTTTAATTTGTGTTGATTATTTGAAAAATAATATTTTTTATTTTTTTCTTTGATTTTTTGTTTTTTTTATTTATTCTTCAAGTTATATAACTTTTTGAAGCTAATAATATTTATTTTTATCTTGTTATTTATTTATTTATTTTTGTTTTATTTAACTGTTTTTCATTTATAAATATATTAAAATACTTGAAGAGAGAGAGAAAAAAAATGGTTTTAAAATAACCATTGCTATTATTATTATTATGAGAAATGATTGTTGTTATTTTGCGTATTGATTTCCCATACTTTGCCCGGGGAGCTAACAATGATTAAAGTGCTCGATGATCCATCTAATTTTATTTTAATTACTAGCCAATTAGTTATCTGCCCACTTATGATTAATCTGTCATGTCAATTTTTATTTTTTTGGATTTGAGAAAAAAATTATTTTTAAAAAACATATTTTATAGGCCTAGATGAGGGGGTAAAACCCGACTATCTCAGTCTCTTACAAAAAAAACATAGAGACTTGAGATTAGATCTTGTACTAAGTTGGGTCGGCTTTAAAGAGTATATGTACATTTGTTTAGATCTGTTTATTCAAATAATTTTCTTGGCTAAGAGCCATGCATGTCCATTCATCACCTTGATCTTCTCATATTCTAGGAAAATGTTGTTTGCCTTAGCTTAAAGATCTTTGTCACTATACAACTTGTCTATTCCAGTTCCAAGAAAGATAAATTCCGAAAATCTTCGCGAGAGATTGAGTCACCCCTGCTCTTGCTAAATCATATTCTCCATTCTCCCTGTTAATGAATGCTGTCACTAGGAGTTACTTGTTTCAAAAGTGAAAAGTATTTTTAAAAAAAATTATTTTAAATTTACAAAATAATATATATTATTTTAATATATTTTTAAATACAAAAAATATTTTTAAAAACAAATTGAATCATAAACATAAACTAGGCGATAATATTCAATAAATATCAGACATATTAGAAATAAAAATATTGTAATTTATTTTTAAAACATAAACTTAATTTTTTTGTGTGCTATAATTATTTATTTGTCGTCTAAAAAGAACAGTCTAATGAAAACGGGAAGTGACTTGTATTTTCTAACGATAGTATATTTTTTTGGTTATTTTAATATATTAATAATAAAAATCTATTTTAAAAAAAAAAATTAAAATATTTAAAAATAAAATTATTTTTAAAACAACTACTATCATATTTTCACTCTAAATATAAATCGACCGAACAACAAATAATATAAAATAGATAGTCATCCGTTGAAGGCACCTAATCATGAAATATACTAATATAGCATTAATTTGAGTATATTAAAACGATTTTTATTATTATTATTATTTTAAAATTTATTTTTAATATTAGCATATTAGAATAATATAAAGACAGAATAATAAAAAATAAGATTTTTATCTAATACCATTTGCGCCGCAATCAAGTATCTAAACGTGCTTAAAATGTCTTGATTTTTGAATTTCATCAGCTTGAAATTCGTTATTCAATTGTGTCAGCATTGATGGTTTGTCAGGAATTTAGAAACGGAGTTAATGACGGACGCCATGACGCTGTTACAGAAAGAATTTTTATTTTTTTTGTATATGTATTGTTTTTAAAGATGCTTTTTTGAAACGTAAATAATTCGAACTTCCATCTATCTACGATCTCTCTGCCAATACTCTGAACCCACCTCCCTGTCTGTCTACAGTTCCTTTCCCTGCCATCATCTCCTCCTCGTGATTTCTTTCACATTATTCCCACCGAAATGTCTTAAGACACTAAAGTAATTGACTAATCTCTCAGATAAAAAAATGGCTACCTCGGCGTTTAAATCCACGACAAAGAGAACACCTATCGGCAGCGACAAGTCGTCTTCCTCTGCTCGCCTGCGTTCACGGAGTTTGAGCCGCTCCTCCCGACCGAATCCTCCCGACGAATTTTCCGATGACTACACGGTGCCGTCGAGAGGGAGGTTCGTGAGCATGGATAGAGGGTCGGGAGTTCCGGATATAAGTCTCGACGATCTCGCTATTCAGCTGTTGAGTTTAGGTGATCGAGGGCGGTCGGGTTTTAGAAGTGGTGACGTCAGTGACGGGGAGAGAGTTGTGGGCGGGTCCCTGCGGAGAGGCAGGTCCGTGTCGAGGCAAGGCAGTGAAAGTACAAATAACAGCAAGAGTTACAGTGGTGGTGGTGGTGGTGGGAAGCTGAATTCGGAAGGTAGTAATTCGAGGAGGAGACGGTCTGTTTCTGCGGTTAGATATCAAGTTAGTGATTCCGAGGTAAACAAATCATTGCTTGTTCTCAATAGTAATTTGCCTCTTTTATTGTGGAAATTTATTGATGATTTTGTTAAAAGAAAGAAAGGTAGCTTTTTGAATGTGGGGATGGATGTTTAATTTACCTTTTTTGTTTAATTATTATGTTAAGAAAGTAGTGAATGGTTAAATGTGGGTATGAAGAGAGTAAATAGCCATCATGGGCACTTTTCATTTTGTGTACTTTCTCACTTACAAAGTTACTGCAATGGAGCCCATGATGAGAGAGCTACCATTTTGGAATTTAAATATTATTTTTGATGGATGATTTTGGATGTTTCAGCTATATAGTTAATTTGATAGGCTTGAACCATGCCAAGTTGGATGCTTTCAGATTGTGTTTGCTGCTGTAAGTGACTTCATGAGTATTGGATCTCAATGTGAATGCTTCTATACAATGGTAATTTGTTGAACTAGGTTGTCTTGAGAAACCAATTAAGGATCGAATTAAATCATGTTTATGTTTTGCTTTTACCGTGTAGGGTTTTTTAAATTTTGTTTATTTCTGATCCTGTTTCAATTTGATATATGGTTCAGGTCACAGATATTTTTTTAGGCTGCTCTGTTTCTGAATATGGTTGGTGCTGGTACACTCGTGCCTTTCTTAATAGATGGTCGCAAACTCTTTTGTTTACATAAGCTGCTTAAAAAGTTCAGTGCTAAGATGTGTTTCATTTATATAATGCACTTACTTAGAGAGTCATATGGTCAAAGCATGTGATAATGTAATATTTCTGAGATTGATGAGCAAATTATTGAGTATATATGTGTGTGCCTGTGTGCTCACTTGCACCCTTGTCTTGTATATTTATTCATATAATATCTCTGCTTGAATTATTCATGTCAATGACTTTCTTTATTAATATTGTATGCTGTTTTTCTTGGCAATATCAGAGTGACCTAGAGCATTCTCAGAATTCAAGAAATCATGCTAATTCAAGACGTCAGAGCAATGGAAACTGCCAGGTCCCTTTATCAAATAAGCCACCAGCTTCGAATCATAGACCTGGACTTAGAAGGTCTCTTAGCCAGAAAGATTTGAAGTATCCTGATGGCTACTCTGTAAGACTTGTATCTATTCAAGTTATGTTAATTAAATCTTCTGCATGTTGTTGAATCTTGTGGTGTATCTGATAGGCAGAAAATCAATTCTTGTCCATTGCCTGGCTTGTCACACACACATGCACGCACATTTACATATATGTTGTTATTTTAACATTCATTTAAATCCCTTTCATATTGAGTTGTTTCAAGACTGAATTATTATTTTTTTCCTTTCAGAGCCATTCATCAAGCCTAACTGATGATGAAGGGAGGGATTCTTGTTCCAATAAAAATGGATTCGAGAGAACAATACGAACAGTTTATGCACAAAAGAAGGTTGGATATGATTTTTGGAAAAAAATATGCAACGGGTGCTGTTCCAGTGCCCCTATCTCTCGTGTCTGTGTGTTTTTTTGTGTATGCGTAAATGTCCTCTTCTCTTCAGATCAGTCACTTATTGGCCAACCTTTTCACCCTTTAGGCAGAGCATCCCGCTGGCGATGATATGAATGGCGGGCTGTACGAAGCAATGAGAAAAGAACTTAGGCATGCAGTAGAAGAGATCAGGATGGAAATTGAACATGTCTGTAATTCTGTTTCTCAATAACTTGATTTGATTATCTGTATTCTATATTGTAATAGCATCCTTGATTTGGTTTGCTGATAACTGGGTTCCTTGAAATTGACACAGTCTATGAAGAAAACAAATATAGACTCCTTGCAATCTGGGAAATCTGATGGTTTTCAGGGTGGTTCGACTCTCAGAAAGAACCGTACAACAAAATTAGAACAGGTAGGAAAAGTTTACTTGTGATCTTTCTGTTGTGACAGTTTAACCTGCTGCACATAATACTCTTAAATTGATTGCTAGTATTGAAAACATGCAAAAGAGAATATCTTCTCACCTGTCTTGTTTTATTTGATTTTCTTGGAACTGATTATCAATTGAGGAATATTTGATTCTGATAAATACTGGCAGCTTTACTTATGGATTCTCTCATATTCATGCATAATTGTTGATCTAGGAGGGAGCTTGTCATGTGTTCGTTTTATGTTGTTGCATAAAAATAATATTTTGTAGATTTCTTATTCTACACTGTTTTTTTGAGAGAATTGAGAGAAAAACAGACATTGCAACTTGTAAGTTTTTTATCACAATTATTTAGTTAGAGATTTTACAGTGTAATGACACTGTGGTGGGATTATGACATACTGCAATTTTATGACTGTAAAACTGAAAACATGATTGCTTCCCTTCTTGACAAGCATCAGAAAGAAGAATAGTTAGAGAACAAGTTTAGTCGCTTTTTCCACTGACATTTCATGATGACTTGTTCATATATGGATTTTGTATTAACAGTCTGAGAAGTGTAGACAAGACTTATTAGCAAAACTATTGTCGGAGAAGCAACTTGGTAGAGATATCTCGAAGATTGTGAAAGAATTGCTTTCTGATTCAAAGAACACTGTTTCAGAAAAGCCATCACGAGCCAGAAGGGTACTTAGTCTCCTCTTCTATGCTCTTTCACAGTTTGAGACTTGCATATTGTTTGTTATTTGTGTAAATTTGTTTACAAAGGTTTCCAATTTGTGGTGTTCAGAGGAGTAATGACAGAAGTAGAATGTCTGAACGATTGACCGAAGAGGCAGAGAAATACTTTGAGGACTTCATTTCAAATGTTGAAGATACAGATATTTCATCTTTGGATGGGGAAAGGAGTGATACAAGCTCAACTTTAGGAGGAATAACAAAGACAGAAACTTTTCAGAGACCTGTGATATCAAAGTCTCGACCTGTAGAAATGGACGGGGTTGTGCTGCCCTGGTTACAGTGGGAAACTTCTAATGATGCTTGTCCTCTATCCTTCAAAAATAAGGAGCCAACATCGACTCCAAAAGGTGATTTATGGGATGCAGCTCAGGTAATCCACGGCCCATTTTCTCTTTCAAGCAGATCTAAATAACAAATTGACAGACTATGCTTGTTTCACGTGCTTTTTTACGCATTCTATAAAGCTATCATGAGTAGTTTTTTTGTTACTCTTTCTGTGTGGGTAAATAAACTGCATGTCAACTCCCATTATAGGAAGCATCCCTTGCTCAAGAGTTGAGCACGCACTCCATCAGTAGCCGAGGAAGCTGGAGCCCAGGACTTGCGGATGGCCATTCAACAAATATTAGAGAACTTAAAGGGAGTAAATTTGGAGAACTTGAAAGCTACAAAAGACGAATTTCATTTGGAGGAACAAGGTCACATTTTGATGTTGATGAATATTTGAAGCGGCCCAGTGATGAAGATTCTCTCTTAGAAAGGTGGAAGCAACAACAGAGAATTCATTCAGGTGGTCTCCTGCTTTGCAACCGAATGTTTTTCTAGGTGTAATCCTTTATTTATTTTTTAAGTTCATCTTCGCCAGCTCTAAACCTCATTGATTTTCTTCATAGATATGTAGATCCACAAATCTTCTTAAGGTAGCTGTTGGCCTTCATCTTTTCCTCATAAATCCTTCTAACAATGCCCTCTACGTATAGGTTGATACTTAATAGTTAAGTGCCCAGTAGTCTTCTTATACAGATAGTCGTAGCATGCCCTTGTTTTCTTTAGGGATCATAGCAGATGCCTATGAAGATTTATCAGCTTACAGTTCAATCTCTGTGAAGGTCAAAAGAAATTACTAGTTAAAAATGATGGCAGTAATTTCGTGCAGGATTTCTTAGCTTACATGTGTGTTATTATTTCATTATATTTACCATTTCTGTGATCAAGAAATACTAAAATCTCATAGCCCCCCCTCATTTCCACCAAAATTAGGGCTTGTAGTTATATACGAGTTGCCTTACCTGCACATTGTGCTAAATTTTTTTGATGTAGCAAACTAATTGATTGTTGTGCGTGTTTTCATTGATTAACTAAAAATTTAATTTGTTAAATTGTCATCGATAAAATCCGTTTAAAATGAATTATTTGTTTTGTGCATCGAACTAATTGAATGTTGCTATTGTTTGAAATGATTGAATAATTATTTAATTGATAGTTTGTCTATGTGCATCGAAATGTTTATAAATAATTTGGCTCAACCAAATTATTTATTATTTATCAGCTTACAGTTCAACTTCTGTAAAGGACTTGCTAGTTAAAATAGATGGCAGTAATTTCGTTCAGGATTTCTTAGCTGACATGTGTGCTATTATTTCATTATATGTTCTTTAAAATGCCTAAACTTTTGCTGACGTAGATAGTTTAGAGACATTAAAAATGTGAGATTAATTGCTCTTTCTCGTGCCAAACAATTTTGATTTCAATTTCATTTTTTTTACTGTATTTTATTTTTAATTGTTCTCAGAACTGATGTTTTTGAAAATTCATGAATAATTAAAGATTTGAGTAAAACTTGCAGCAGAGTTTGAAATCCCAGTTTTACTTGCTAGGGAAATTAGTAGAACATATAAAATAAAATAAAAATGTTATTTTTTATTCTTGATAACTGGAATATTTGCCGCTCTTTACTTGCATGCTCGTGTTAATGAACTTTTACTTTTTTTTCTTTGCCAGTAGAAAAGATGACGTGTCAATTTATGATTAGGATTTTTTTAATTAAAAAACACTTTGAAAAAAACAATATATATTTTTTAATATTGCCTAAGAAATTTTATCAACCTGTGGGGGGAGTGTACAAACCACAAACCTCTTTCCCAGCATGCCAAGTTAGTCCAATTAATTCTAAGTCATCTTGATTCAGGGAGACATGGAAAAAACCTTTGGACGACTAAATTCTCTATTAAATTCATAAATAAATAATTTTCGTCACAATTTTGATCCTAGCACGACAGTCTAGTCCATTACCTAGGAATTTTCCCCACAAAATCTAACCAATTTTGGCAATCAAGAACACAAGTAATAAATCATACACAACACAATCTAATTACTGGAACAACTCAACCTTTATTAATCCGTCAATCAAAGGAATACGAAACAACAATGGTTTTATAGGTTACTGGGTGTTTGGAAACAAAGTTGAGGACAACATACTCGTATCACTAGAGAAGCCTTGCTGGCCTGTTGCGGCTGCTAATTTTTTTTTGTCGGCATTCATGTCATTGGAAGCTATCAGGTACGCTGAAAACTGTCTGACTCTCTTTTATTTTCTTTATTTGAGATTAACCAGATAGGTTACAGATTATAAACTCACTTCAAATATTTCCTTAACGAGCCATGCACGTTTATGTATCCATTCTCTTTAATTCAGTAACCAAACTCAATCTCAGTAGTGATGGGTTAGATTCTTTAATCCTGTGCTACATTAATAATGTGTTACTGTTTTGCGTAATAAAGGTTTTTGGCAATACCAGTGTTTGAGATGATGGAATCATTCCTAGTCTTGAAAATGAATTTCAAACCAAGTACTTCTGGTGCTTCGCTTCACAGCACGAACTTCATTCATATATTGGTGAGGAAATCTCCATAAGAACTTCCATCGATTACTGGTTTTTGTGTAAAAAAGGGAGATGATTTCGTGTTATTTTGATGCACGAATGACCATGTTCCTTGGAATGACATTCCTATTTTTGGTGGGCTTCTGGGTTTCTTTGGAGGATTTGCCTTTTCTCCCACCTCATACAATTAACCTTCTTGCTTCAATAAACAATATGCAAAACTCTAAATGTCGCAAATTGTTTGTAATCTCTTTGCAGCTCCCTTGCATCATTTGGCTTGCTATATGTAAACCAACGAAATTCAGCTTGTCAAGGCTCGCAAATTGGGTATGTGCCTGTTAATTTCCAGCTCTTCTCTTTCGTGCTCAGGTTAATGTGGCCGTGGTCTTGATTTCTTCTCATCTTCTACAGACATGCATTATCCTTGGCGCTTGGCGTTGTATTGACGATTTTAGCCCCCGTCGGAGCATTACGGGACTTCCAATTTTACTCTTGACTTCACTGCTTGCATGATGGATGTTGAAGTGCAGCAGCGTGCTCATCCTCATGCTCATGAACATTTCATTTATATTTATTTCTGTTCCTGTGGAATAATTGGGATTCTAGCTCTGGTTTTTTATCAGCTAATTTTCTGTGTTTTCGTCTAGGAGTAGTGGAATGGGAGATGGATATCGTGAAGGCTGCATGGGTTATTAACATTCATGCTCTGCCTGTGCGAATCTCTTTTGAATCTTTACATTCAAGAATTCTTGAAGCCCTTGTCAGCTTCAAACTTTCTTTCTAGTTCAGAAATCAATTTCTTCTCTTGCTAAAACAACATGCATGCCATCTCTTTATAGTGTTCGATCAACATGAAATCTGAAAACAAAAAACCTAACCAGCTAAATTGAAAATAAATTTAGACTTGGAGGACTACATTGTGCTTCTATAGCAAGTAGTGACAGCACTCATGCCTTCTCTTTGCTAGTTTTGTCAAGCCAAAAGGGCAAAAATCAAATCCAGTTTTGTAAAAATAAAATAAGAAAAATTCTTACTACAATTTTAAAAAGCTTTATCCACAACTCACTTACCATTTTGCACACAAAAATGCAAATCCTCCGAGCTCCTTACCCTCTCTTCTCTTTCCCTAAACCCCTAAACCCTTCCCTTAAACCCCACCATAGAAACCACCACCTCCTCCTCCCTCGGCACCCTCTCTCCACGACTCTAACACCTCCAAAATCTTACAGCTCAGATGAATTCCCAGTAGACGAAACATTTCTTGAAAAATTTGCACCAAAAGACCAAGAAACCGAAGACGAAGCTCGAAGAAAGAACTGGATTGTCCGTGGCTGGGCACCATGGGAAGAAATCCTAACCCCAGAAGCCGACTTCGCGAAAAAGTCACTAAACGAAGGCGAAGAGGTCCCTCTTAAAACCCCAGAAGCAATTGAAGCATTCAATATGTTATCTCCAAGTTACCGTTCACAGAAAATTAAAGAAATGGGGCTTACTGAAGATGAGTGGTATATGAAGCAATTTGAGATAAAAGGGGAGATACCGGACAGGTTGGAGACAGAATGGGCTAGTCCGTTGGTTGTTAGACAGGTGGCACCGAGGGATTGGCCGCCAAGAGGTTGGGAAGTGGACAGAGAGGAATTGGAGTTCATTAGGGAAGGGCATAAATTGCAAGGAGTTAGAGTGAATTTGGAGGATTTGGAAAATGGGATCGGTGTTGATGAGGAGAATATGTGTTTGGAGAGGTATAAGGTGTTTTTGAACCAATATGAAGAGTGGGTTGAGGCGAATAAGGATAGATTAGAAGAGGAGTCTTATGAGGTAGTGTTTCAAATGATGGGAGGGAGGGCATTTTTCATCTGGGCTTTGTTTTATAGAGGAGCAGCCAAGGTTTTTAAAATACACTAATGCGTGTTTTATTGATGTTGGTGATACAGGAAGACCAAAATTATTACCCGGGTCGAAGAAAAAGAGGGAAAGACTATAAAGAGGGCATGGTTGGATAGTGCTGCAATATTTTTCCTTGTTTATAACGTCAAGTTTCAAAATTTAGTTGTTGAAAGATAGTTATAATGGAATTTTATTTTTATTTTTTCTTGCAGTACGAGCTTCCGTTTTACTATCCGGGCCAGGTGAGTTCCTGAGCTTGTCCTGTTCTTTGCTGATTTTTTTCTTCTCTGGAGTGCGTAATGTGGTTCATGTATATAGTCATAATAAAGTTTCAATTGCTTGCTACAATCTAATGCATAGGACAGGAAATATGCACTTATTTTGGAAGAATATATCAAAGACAAGCCATACTTGTGTTAGCCTATTGAGAATTCTATATAGGATCATGGCATTTAGATGTATCTTCTTTGAGCTGCTAACAGGGGCGTGCATGGTTCTATCTATAAATTGAGGGTAATATGCAGTTTGTGAAATGTCATTGCAGATCTGTGAAGGAAAAGTTACCACATTACATTTACATCAAGGAGCTTTTGTTGATGTTGGAGGGGTGCATGATGGGTAAGTATCGTCACCTTATACTTCCTAATCTGGTTTGTGGAAAGCTAGATCTTGTCATTTCCCAAGAGTTTACTTCCCATCTATTTGCTTGAATGTCTGGTTGGAGGTTTCTCATTCCAATTCACGTTCATGTCTATGAATCTCAGATGGGTCCCAATTAAACGCAATGATTGGTTTTGGATTCGCCATCATATAAAAGTCGGTATGCATGTCATTGTTGAAATTCTGGTGAGCAGTGCTCTTGGCTTACACAAATATTGGTATATGTGAATGTTCCAGACCTGTGTATCTTGCATGTTGAGTGGCCTTAACTATTTTGATCAGTCCAATTTTCTTGCAGGCAAAGAGAGATCCTTATCGTTTTCGGTTTCCACTTGAAATGCGTTTTGTCTATCCTAACATAGACCATCTTATGTATGTGACTCCTTTACACTTTTCCTGCTAGTCTTGTCCTCTTAAAATTTGCAATGCTCGATTCTCTTGTCTTACCCAATGTGAGTAGCTTCACATACTGGGTTACCATGTGGCATTGCACTGGGTGGCTGGTGAGCCACATGGGTTTTTCCTGTTAGACAGAGTCTGTGGTATTAAAGTACTTCTATCTATTTCTACCTGCTAATAAGTAGTTAATGGTGCTGTTTTAGAATTTATCTATATTAATGTGCTTACCCTATGGCTTTTTGACATTTTTCTTACTCTTCCAGCTTCAACAGATTTGAATTTCCTCCAGTATTTCATCGTGATGAGGATACAAACCTGGATGAATTGCGGGTCTGTAAGCTTCCTTATAAAAAAATGTTGCCCCTTCTGTTTCTCCTATATTTTTCCCATGATAAGCCTTTTCCATTTTAGTTCTATTCATGTTTGCCTTCTTTGACAGCATGGATAAAGTCTGCCAGGTTAACCATGGCATAGCTTGGTGCATTATGAGTTCACATGATGAATTACATATCATTCACATGCTTGGATGGGCAACCCATCCGTGGCAATTTATATGGAAATGACATATTCCATATGCTACTATTAGTTTTATTAGATAATCTGATGGTAGGATCTTTGAGTTGTTCTCTGAATTGCTTAATACTGGACCCAACCTTATGGTCACTGAAGGGTATTTGGATACTGTTGGGTCTCCCATCTTAACCAGCTGAGTCAGTTAAAACATGAGGAAAGTGGTTTTGAAAGGTGGTTTTTTGTTACATTAGGGTCTGAACAATCTAGTCTCAACTTCTTCATTTTGCTAGTAAATTCCCATATATATTGTGTTTTTTGGGAATTTAATGTTACTCTATCTGCCCTTCACGTGCACTTACCTTTGCAGCGTGATTGTGGAAGACCACCTGTTCCTAGGAGAGATCCTGAAGATAAACCGGAAGAGGAACCTCTATTGTCAAATCACCCTTATGTAGATAAGGTGCCTTTCTTTTGCATATTTCTCATTATTGCTTTTGTAGCCAGTTAATGGTGGTTGATTAATGTCCAATGCCTTTGGTAATCCTATTTATTTTAAGAACTGTGTTTATCCTCTTTTTATAATGGGTGGACTTGGATATTTTATGCAGTTGTGGCAAATCCATGTTGCTGAGCAAACAATTTTGGATGATTGGGAGGCTAATCCTGAGAAATACAAGGGCAAAAAGATATCTGAGTTGACTGATAATGAAGATTTTGATGAAGAAAATAGCATTGAATATACTGAAGCTTATCATAAGAAAACAGTACTGCCTAAAGTGATTCTGGTGAGGAACATTCTTTGATAATGTACACATCTTTAATCTGTTTAATACATCTGACATCTTTTGTACCCATTTACAGAAAACAAGTGTTAAAGAACTTGACTTGGAAGCTGCCTTAGCCGAGCGTGAGGTCAGCGATTTTCTTGAGTTGTTTATTATCTATATTTCATTTTTATTGATTGTTTTAATATATTTGGCTTCTCAATTATGATTTAACCAATGTTTATATTTCATTTGTAGATAGAACTATCTTCTATGTTCATGGTTTCAATGTCTGTTTTATCATCAACCAGGTCCCATGTGGTTTACCTTCGTTTTGAAGGTCAAATCTAAAGCCAGCCATGTAATGTTTACTGTCTCAATCCTTAGCTTGGAGAAAACAGATTGAGTCTCTTTCTCCTGGTGCTTTACTTGCTATTTGCTAGTTAGATAACACATGACCAAGTTTCCATTCTGTTTACACATCAGCGATATTCATGCAGGATTACCGACCCTCAAAATAGTTTTAATGGCTTGGCTTTTCAGTCATAACTAGAAATCTATTTTATATATTGCTGTAACTTAACTTCCACTGAAACATAATCAAATCTCCTCGTAAATATGTCAAACTAAATTTTTATCCCTCTTATTATACTTATTTTTTTCAATATTTTGTGGATGCAGTTTCATAATAAACTAAGAATGGAAGCAAAGGAAAGAGGAGAGAAATATAAAATCACCAAGCTGAGACGAAATATAGAAATGGATGAATATGACTTGTTGCATTGGCATCGATCATTTGAAGAAAGAGAAGCTTTGATCAGAGACATCAGCTGGTGATTCATCTGTTTTACTCTCTCCTCTCTCTCTCTCTCTCTCTCTCTCTCTCTCTCTCTCTCTCTGTGTTGGAAATATTTTATCATAGTAGATTTAACATATCTCTGGTGGCACGAGCTCCTTCAGGCCCTTCCTGGTTAGGTTGTCTAATATAAAATCTTTAATTGAAGCATGCTAATCACCATGCTGATGTTATAAAGGATGGTGTTAAAATCATGCTCTCTGCTTTGGTTTTCTTGCTTACAGTTGCTTGGTTCAGATTCTGTACTGTGATCGGGTTGCCTGTTCCTACCAATTGTCAGGAATCAGTTCCTTGTTTTCGTATGGTTAATAATTGTCTTTAGAGCAGCACATGAGCAAAGAAAATTTATTATTCCTATATTTCAGCGGGAGTTCCATTAATTTGATTCATGGAATCAAACATGACTAATTGCTACTTTTATATATATATATATATATATATATATATATATATATAACGCATTTACCCCATCTTTGATTTGCTGCATCACTTCCTCCTGTTTTCTCTAACTCAAAGCTGGACAATTTGCCGCAGCCGTCGAGCTCTTGGTCTGCCATTGGAAGAACCAGGAAGGTATAAGCCAGCAAGTTTCTTTGGTAAGGACCAATATGATCCTGAAAATCCTTTATACCGGTATGACTACTGGGGAGAGCCCAAGAACTCGGAAAAGAGCAAGCAAGAGAGGATTACCGAGATTCATAACAAATCTATTGTGGGAAAGGGCAACGTTTGGTATGAAATGTCTTACGATGACGCCATCGCACAACGCATGCAAATGGAAGCCCGTGCAAAGGAAGAGAAGCAAGGAGTGGAAGAAGATCCAGGCAGAGATGATGATGATGAGGATGACGACGACGACGACATCGATTTTAATCTCTTAGGTGACTTTGGTGTAGACTTGGCAAATCAGCCAGTAGTTAATGGCACTGAATCTGCTGGACTATCAGATGAGGGTATGTTTGATAATTAACAGGGGATGAAGAACACTCACCCTAAATGAATTTCATATATTCTACGTTTTTTTGGAAAAGAAAAGAAGGAAGAACACAAATTAACTATACTTTTTTCCATGTTTATTTAAAGCAACCAAACTTCTGGCGCAGCATAAACTCATCGGTTAGGTATCCCACGTCAAAAACACCATAAATAGACATAAATTATGTAAATTGTCAACTATCTAAGACTGTATAAAAGGTACTCTTATCCTACACAAGTACCTGTATATTTCATAACAGTTGGACCTTCAAGATCAACAACCCAGTGAAAGACATGAGTTTAAACACCATGCGAATCACTCTCGAAGTCGCAAAGCTTGAGAGCTGAACCTTCATCCAAGTAAAACAAATCGTTAGTTTATCAGTTTAAAGATAAATGTAGCACAAGCATCCCAACCAATTTCCTTGTTTGTTTTTTCATAAATTTTGTTCATTCAACAAGGGCTATTTTATCATCATCCATTGGCTTCTACACTGTCATTTACTCTAAAACGTTTCCCCTTTAACTATTGACAGTAGTGTCCATATGCAAATCACTAGAAATATATGGATGAACAAAGTAACCAGCCACATTGTTACAGAGTTATTGTTATCTTCTTATTCAATTTGCAGATTCATCAAAGATAAGGAGTGAATTTCTGTGGTTGAAATCCTTGAGCACCACTTCCCGTCAAAATCATCTAACCAAAAGCAATTTCATACTCAATATAAGCCGAACTTTTCCTTGGATTCAATATACTCACTACTTCTCTTAAAAGTAGTGCAATCTCTTGCTCATTCAAATTCTAGCAACACAAAAATCGAATGTTCAATTATCACAAGCAAATACAAAAAATTCTTCTCATTTTTTAAGCCTGCAACCATAGAATAGCTAGGCACCTAATGTTGCCCTTTGAAGTATTTCCTGCTCTAATCATATCGAGATTATCCTTCCAAAGCATAGTGGCCCATCAATGGCCAAAATCTTATCATAATTTTGCCTAACAAGCTCACTGCTAAATAAGGATTCATCCAGCTGATTTGAGGAATAATAGTCCCCGCCATCAGTATTTCTAGAATCACATTCATCCCTAATTCCATCCTAATCTCCAGAACCACAAATCAAGTTATCCACACTCAATAGGCATGAGAAATTTGAATTTGCATATAAAACAGCAAAGGATCCATTTCATACACACCCACACAATACGCATACTATCACGGTCTAATTATCCTCACAAGAAACAAAACAATTTACATAGAACACCACCCACTAACATCAACAGTCATAACTAGACAGCTCAAACTCGAATTGATCAGTGTCACGTGATAATGATCTTGTGTGCGTCATTGCGCCAACTAGACAGCTCGCAATTATAGCAAGCGTCAGAGATAATTCTCGCCTTTGAGGGGAGAGATCCTCAAGGATGCAATTGAATACCTGAAGCTGAAACAAACTTCTCGCTGCAAAGATTCTCGTCCGCTGTATTTCAAACGCCCAATCGTAACATGGAGAGTGCAGTTTAATGCTAATCCATGAGATTCGAATCTCTTGAATGGATCGGGAGTCTTTTTTTCAAAGAAAACTATCTCCGTATTTTGACTCCAAACCATTTGGACGAATGCATTGACTAAAACTAACCGATTACGAGTTCAAGGATTTTCACACAAACGACTGGGGCACCATTTCCTAATTTCCCAAAATTGTAGGCCCGAGGAGCAATCCAAGAGGGGATTGTTAGTTGGGTTTTCAAAACCGTGAATGAAAAGATAAAGCTCGCTGTGTATTTATTCCGTGTGGATAGGAAAACAGAGATTGCGCACTGAATCTATACAGGTTTCCCCACACTAATTGTGCGTACTCCAGTTCTCAGCGGACTGCCTTAAGATCTCTCTCTCAACTTCTCCGAACTGTGATAAGAGATTTCTTACTAGGATCAAATCAATGTGTTGCCCACCTCGTTAAACTGAAAGCCTTTTCTTTTATTTAAAAATATATTAAAATAATATATTTTTATTTTTTAAAATTATTTTTAACATATATAAAATAATTTAAAAATATATATAAAAAAATCCAATGCGGAGACATAAAGGCGACAGTTAACACGCTTTTTTGCTGGCTAGCAGATCCTGGTGGTGCCATGCTGCTGGGGCCTTGGGTTGCTGCCTCTCTCTCTTTTACATCAAGAAAGTCATCATCCTCGTGTGTATTTTGATAGAAAAATAAAACAGCGAAGTCTGCCTGTTGCAAGGCCGGGCCTCAATCTAGGAAAACCATCCAGATTATGCCACAAATTACCAAAACAAATCACAAGGAATAGGAAATGCAAGGAGCACGAGCAGAAACTGAAAGGTTCCAGTCCCAGGTATATCAGAAGAAACACGGTTGAAAAGGTTAAAAAAAAATAGAAATGAAATGAATGCCATTAAAAGGTGCCTCAGCTTTGACTATATTACAATTTCTAGGTTAACTTGCCCCTCCTGCCTAAGCTCTTTCCGAGCCTGCTTTCCACAACCCCCACAGAACCTAAGCCAAGTAACCCGGGGTTTCACTATAACTCGTACAGACTAGTTTCTTTTTTTTTTTTACAAAACTATATAGTTGAATAAACAAAACCTCAAGACCCAGCAACATTTTCATTGGCAACCCACAAGTCTTCTCCTCCATACGCTAACACTGACAAAATGTGGTTTAACCATATTTTGAAACCGCACTCCAAACCAGTAATAAGAACCAAGGCCAAAAACAAAACCCAATTAACAACTGCTTATCATGTTTCCCCCGAGTCTGCGGCTCATTCTTTCAAGTCAGTTTTACCACCAGCAGAGAGGTGAGAGTCATCCTTGTCATCGGCTTCTCTGCTGCTGAGCTACATCACAGAAGATTATGTGTGTGCCCATAGTTCTTTGGATGCAGAAATAATCAAAGCTAAGACCTGATCAATCAATTTCTCCTTCCTCGACATCTTTTGCTCGCTCTGGTACACTTGGAGATGGTTCAACTACTTCCTCCTCATCATCATCATCTTCCTTCATGTATAATCCTAGCTGCTCCAGTGGGTTATTACTTCCCTGAAGCTTGAAACTACCCAAGCGATTAAGAGATAGATCTGGGCTTGTTTCCTCTATGAAACTTGGAAGCAGTTCATCATGGGCTGCCCTAAGCATTTCTAAGTCTTCCATGAACTGACTGTTCTCGTTGATATCAACAGTCTTTTCCATCTGCAGAGAGCAAGAAAATGTTTGGTTCTATTCTCAAGAAGCTGTGGCTGGCTTTGCGTACATTGATGCAATTTACCTGTAACAATGCCTGACGGGCCGCTTCTCTTTCCAGTTCCCTCTTCCTTTTCGCTTCAGCAGCAGCTTCAGCTTCAGCTTTCCTTCGAGCCTCTTCAGCAGCCTTGGCTTCTGCCTTCAACCGAGCTTTTTCTGATATCACAGATTAAGAGATAAATCATTGATCCTGGAAAATAACTTCTCCACTCAAAAATTAAGGATGATAGATTGCGATGCCAAACCTTCCTGTTGCCTTCTTTCAAATTCCTCCTTCTCCTTCTGCAATTTCTCAGGATCACATTTTTCACCCTGAATTCAACATATCAGCAAGTGAATCGTCCACACCAAAAACAAACTTGAAAGCATGGAAAATCATTGCAATAGGTAGAATGATTGTCGATGCCAAGACCAACCTTTTCAAGTGCTTTTTCCCGAGCTTTAAGTATGGTGTCAGCAAAACGGCTCCTCAACAAAGCTGCACGATAGAGCTTTTCAGGAGAGACTTGCCTCTTGGATGGAGCACTCTCCCCTATAATAGTACACATGATGGATGAGATGAAGTCCCATATGTAAGACCAATCTTCATAACGAGTTGCTTACCCTCCTGGTGGCCATCTGCCTCATCAGCTGCAACTGGCTTACCCTCATTATCCAGCTCAACTTGGTCCAATCCATCTACAGATTCTGAACAAGGCATTGCAAGCAGAATACAATTGTTCAAAACAAACTCTAAGAACCCTAGAGCATGAATAATATGCAACAAAACCTAAAAACTTACGATTTCCAACATCTGAATCATCAGGATCACTTCTTTTTTGGTCTTCAGTTTCTCCAGGTTCCATTTTGCCCTATTATAAGCAATAATATAAGAGATAAACCATTGACATGCCTAAAGAGAGAATCACAAGATCACAACATATAAATCAACAATTTTCTGACTAAACAAACACAATTTGTATAATGCATACCTTGGTAGCATTAATGGAACCAGACACTTTCACTGCATTAGATTCACTGCCAGAATCTGAATCTGAGAAGAGAATCACACATGTAAGGAGATCATTATACTAACTATGAAGGCTTTCCCAGCTCAATTTAAATATATAACCTTTTGCAGCTATAGAATTTATAGAGAAAAAGGAAGGAATTAAGCACCACCAAATTACCAATTAGTTGGGGGCAAAATATAGGCAAACCACACATTCTTATGATTATTAAACATGAGCCTTGCAAATAAATAATGTCATGAGGGCAATGCACTGATGCCATAGCCAAAACAGAGCACAACCCAAGCAGAAAATTCCAGTTCTGTACACCGGTCACGGAGCAAAGCTTATGACCGGTGTTAAATAATCAGGAGATAGATACAATGCGGAGCCTCTTACTCTCATTCTCATACCAGTCAGCTATTCAAGGAACAGGAAACAAATGCAGGATACATTTTAAGGTTTTCACTTTTCACACCCATACAGTACAACTCTTAAGAAATTGAATATGAAGAGTATAAAATGTGAGAAACAGAGTTCCATTTCTTGTATCCTGATTTATTATCATGTCAAAAATCTATCATGTTAAGAAATTCATATATGATAGACATGGAATGACATGTGGTAGCATCTACCCGTCCCAATACAGCAAATGGGTTCAAAGATGTTAGTTCCAGTCACTTGATGCATAACCCACAGCAGTTCTATGTTAAACAAAGCACACTTTGAATTCATCTTCACTTATTGACAACAGAAAACACCTACAATTGGACGATCCTTTCCTCAGGGAAACTAAAATTCATCAGAATAACTGAGCACATGGACTCTAAACAAAGTCCAGTGAGCCCGCAGTTTTTATTTGCAAGCCAAATATCAAAATCTGGCACTTTCTTCCCAGGAGTGTTTTGGATATGTATCAAATTTTCAATCTCAAAGGCTTAGCAGCACTTGGCCAGATATTGATATTATGAACCTCCACATCGTTGACATTGGTAGAGAATATCAAAAACTTCACCAGCCAATGTTTCTTGACTGGCTTACCATTCCTGGGATGTCTCGCCCAATCAAAAATTTGATGACTTCCCCTGGCTCCTAGGACTTCAAAACCACTAATCAAACAGGAAAATATCATCTATGATTGAAAAGAACTGTGTGACTAAGTTGCTCTGATACTTCAAGTTACAAAGTTAAAATGAACCAAAGTAATTAAGCAGACAAAAAAAAAATTCATCTTGTGAATTCGAGGGTGGAAAGAATAACAGAAATGACATTTTCCAGTATTTTAGTTCAGATGGATGAGGTGGAATTCAAGATTTCTAAAGAATCCATCTCTATCCAAGTAAAAACTGTGGGATAGACTTCTTTCCTTTCTTCAATTCCCTAGTGTACATCTGTGATTGGAAGAACTGTGTGACTAAGTTGCTCTGATACTTCAAGTTACAAAGTTAAAATGAACCAAAGTAATTAAGCAGACAAAAAAAATCCATCTTGTGAATTTGAGGGTGGAAAGAATAACGGAAATGATATTTTCCAGTATTTTAGTTCAGATGGATGAGGTGGAATTCAAGATTTCTAAAGAATCCATCTCTATCCACGTAAAAACTGTGGGATAGACTTCTTTCCTTTCTTCAATTCCCTAGTGTACATCTTTAGTGCAAGTTTCAAAAAGATTGGAAGCATCTTTTGTTCTAATCTACCTCTGTAAATCATCTTTTGTTCTTATCTATCTCTGTAACTTCTTTGATTCATAATTTTTCTTTTACATGCAAAACATTGGGGAGTAATTTTCCTGATAGAGATTATGAGATCACACCTAACCAATTGCATCTAACTGTTTGAACAAACACTTCTTAACAGAGCAACTGTCCAGCAACCTATA
Organism: Salix udensis; assembly: GCA_029204005.1. NCBI lineage: Eukaryota > Viridiplantae > Streptophyta > Magnoliopsida > Malpighiales > Salicaceae > Salix > Salix udensis. The sequence goes on from CM055033.1 coordinate 784,041, forward strand.
ATAGAAACATGAAGGGCAAATGCCCGCATGAATGCACATATGATAAAGAATTGTTAGGAAAATAAACCAGTCCACCAAAATTGATCAAGGATCAACCCATTAAATGCTTTTGTATGTTTAATGCACCAGAGTACATGGCAACATTTTCCACTCTTAAATCATATCAAAACAAGACGGGGCTTGTTAGATTCAACTATCCCTTATGTTTCATGATTATGCCCCTTCAAATCAGGGTGTAGCCCTGCCAAAGTGTTATAACAGATCAGATGTATATCTAGTAATTTCAGATAACCATTGAACATGTATACCTAACGCAAAAGCCAGACTGAATTAGTGTCAGTGAGCTTCAAATAAAAGGGTATCCTCCTAGATGAAGTTCATGAAGGGAAAAAAAACATGATATCTACAATAAAGGCAAGCCTTGTAGAAGACATTAACTCAAAGATAGCTAGAGGTAGCCCTTGGCAAAAAAAAGAGGGAAGGAGGTGATTCACCCTCACAGCATCCTTGCATCCACCAAAGCAAGTGGCAGTAATGCCAGAGTTTTAGGTGGCAGGATTCTAAAAAGCTATTGACAGGGAACAAGGTGAAATGAAATCTTACAGCTATATTTTAAATATTTCACCATCTTGCAATTTATGAAGACATCCAGCATATAACTATATGAGTTACAAAATATGCAATACAGTTATTGAATGGTTTGGCTAGCAGAAAGAAAGCAGAATCAAATGACACTATATGAAAAACATCAGGGTAAAATTTTAGATGTCAAACAAGATGCAATGACAGCATGATATTCAAACAGCACTCAATCAAAGATGTGCGCTTTAAAATAACATCAAAAGTCCACATTCAGCATATCAAAAAACATCATACATGCATTCCAAAGTTCTAAAAAATCATGTTATGAGACCAATGTCTATAATTTATTTATTCATAGAATCTACGAATCAAGCACAGAACACAATGTTGCTTATTTACACTCCAATATCCAAAAACAACTATAAACAAATTCTTCAAGAAAAGGAAAGGGTGACAATGCAAAGGTTTATAAAACACTAACCACTTGAAGATGAGCCTGATTCACTATTGGAGCAACTAGGACTGCTACATTTACTGTTCTTATTGGCTGCATCTTTTTCTATCTTTATTGGAGGGTAGCTTGAAATAGGAGGATCATTTCCGCCGACAATATCTATATCTTCTTCGATGGTATCATTGCCTAAAGAACATGATGAATGAGTATTCAACTGGCAACAAAAGTAACATGCATAATGTGCTTGAGATGCCCAACATCTATAGATGTGCAAAAGCAGTGTAGAAAGTTTACCTTTGCGTGGTTGCAATGATGAATTGCTAATCCCTGACTCGTTAATAATCTGAATCAGAAAAACCATCAGGCATCAGACTTTTATTGAATGTTTCCATAAAAAAGAGAACATCACAGCAAACGTAGACAAACATGACAGATATAGAGGTACCTCCATTTCACATGGTTCAGCTTTTGACTGGTTTTTCTGTTTCTCCAGTATATAATTATCTAAGAGTCTCCGTAAGTTAAACAATGTATCATCACCAAGAGCATCAATATCAATCTCAATCTCATCCTCACCAGTTTGGCCAGCATTACCACTATGCTCTTTTAGGAATTCAATTATGCTTTCAGGCAGTTCACCAAGCAATGCCTCCAACTCGATGCTCAACTTCTGCTTCTCCCCATTTGTCATGACCTGCCTAGCAGGTTCTAGCTTAACCTTATTGTCACTTGGTATAATTTTCTTCTTTTTAAAAGGTGGAGCACTAGTAGTTGTTTCTCTTTCTATATGAGCAGTTGTTTCCATTTCTATATGCGCATCAGTTCTTGATGGCATTGATTCCACACCAGTGGTGACAGGAAGCTTCTTTTCTATAGCTTTCCATCTAACTTCAAAGTATTTACTGAGGGTCTCAGCCATGATATGGACATCATTTCCAGGAGGGTTATACTTCATTGCATTTGAGAAAGTAAGTCGCACATCGGCAGCAAATCCCGATGGACTCGTATATTCACCAGAACCAATCTTGCTCTTCACTGTACCCAAATCCATCGGATGTTTAATGATGGTAAAATAATCCGGTATGTTCAATTTCACCACATCAACAGGAGTTTTGAAAATCCAACCAAACTGATGCGCCATTAAACGATTTAGTAATGACTCGCACTGTTTCATCAACATAGAAGCCGAAATATCCAGTGGAGCAGCTGGCTTCACTGGCTCTAAACGTGCTGATGTACCCCTTTTTTTGTGGCCTCCATTTCGATCAGGTGGAGCCCGTTTCTTACTCTGTGGAGCTGATACAAATGACCTATGGAGACCTTCTAGTGGAGGCCTCTTTTGGCCATCACTGCAACTCCGGATATCACTAGAAGGCGATAATAAAAGTGTATTTGAGCTCAGAGAAGCCACCTTCCTCTGCAGGATTCTGACCTGTTCAAGTTCCTTTTTCAACCTCATTTCCAAATCCTTCCTCTCTGGCCTTGACATCTTTGAAAATGACAAGACTTGAGTTGTTACACTAAAAGTATCATAACTATCCATGTTCAAACTAATGCATTTTCTCTTGGGAGCACAGAAATCTTCAGATGCTGTTATCTCAGTGTCGACACGTCCAGAGCTCCCAGGCCCTTCTGATTCAGCCATGGTCTGAACAGCATGTCGATAATCTGAAACAAAACCAGAGGAATGCCCTTTGGAGAACTTCTTTGATTTCCCCATTGGTTGTGAAAGCCAACACTTTTTTGATTCCTTCCGTCCAATAAACTCTATAGGGACAGTCGGTGCCATAGGATTAACCTCCAATAACTGCACATGTCATCAACTTTAACTGATTAACTTGAAACGCATGCCAATAACCCGCTTCCAGTTCACAATTCCTCTACCTCACTTTTTTACTTCAAGTAATCAGGTTTGATAAATAAATAATTACCCTTGTTTTATGTCTTTTTCTCGAAATTGTACCGAAAGTTTCAAGTTTTCCACTACAATTTACAGTAGTCCCCCTTTAATTATGAGCAGCAATAACAGATCCTCGTCAAATTACACACTAATTGCATGTGTCCCCGAACCTAAATTCATCTGAAGTAAATCTTCAACAAACGAGCTTCAAAACCGACACTTCGCTGATCTGATTCAACCCTCCAAAAACAAAATTTAAAAAAAAAAAAAAACTAAAAGCCCGATATCATTATCTTTCTCTCTCTCTCGAAAATTCAAACAAAAGGAGAATTTTAAAAAATTAAAGAGCTTTATTTGAGAAACTAACAAAACACTCACTCAAAAAAAAAACTAATAAGCTCCTTTGAGCATAAAAAAAATCAGGAAATCGCAAACCCTAGATAGATCGAAATCGAAGCTAGAAATAAACGCGTCGACACGAACACAATGTGACGGACATACAGACAGACACCCTAGAGAGAGAGAAAAATCAAGGCTTATTAATAAAACCAATTCAAAACCTGGATCTCCCGCTTTCGCCTTTGATTCCAACAAACCCTAGAGAGAGAACCCTTTCACTTCGCGATTAAGAAAGAGAGAGAGAGATTCCAGAAGTGCGTGGGATTTGATGGGCTAGTTTGGTCGTCTATTTAAAGGCCCAATCAGCCGTATTTGCCCGCCGCTATTAAAACAATCCTCCTCACAGTTTCATGACTCACTCGGTTAGATCTAATGGTTAATAATTAATAATTTCTTATACCACCGCCAAAAAGAGTTCGGGATCCAACGGCTCCGATTTACTTTCAATCGTTTCTGCGTAGATCGTGTTGGATTTTTATATATATAACTAACACAACAAAAACAGAAGCGCTCCACGTCGATTAATAAATATAATCGCTTTAATATGTTAATACGTGTACTTTTACCGGCATTAGTACACGTGTAACGTGTTTTTATTGGTGCGTGTAGATCATTGTGAGCTAAGGAGCGTGGTTGATGTGGGAGGGAAAAGGCTATCAGTGGTGGGTGAACACATGTTTTTATTGACATTTTCACCGCCATGTGACGCGGGATGTGGGAGCTTGTGTTTCGCAGACCCACGTGCTTGATTTTTTAAGCTAGATTTGCTTTGGAAACTTTATCTTCTCCGGTTCTCTTCCAAATTATTTATAATTTTTTTAATATTTTTATTTTAAAAATAATCTTATTTACAGAAAACTAATAATTTTAAGTAAAAAAAAAATCAAAACTTACACCAAACAGCCCCTTACATTTATTTACTGATTGAGGAGGATTATTTTTTGGCAAGTCTGCACTGTCGGGTAGGAAAATGGTTGAATATATTGGAAACAAATTTTCGAGAACCAGGGAGAGAGCAGTAGCGAGGGTTGGGGTTGAGATTCTTGTAGTAAAGTTTGCGGCTATATTTTTTAAAATTAAAATCGTGAATTTTCAAGTGAGGCTGTGATTATTTTTCAATATATTTTTTACTTAAAAATATATTAAGATAATGTTTTTTATTTTATTTTTAAATTATTTTTTATATTCACATGTCAGAATAATTTAAAAATAATTTCAAAAAGTACGCTCCTAATTGTTTGAGCAATCCCGTTTAGTATTATTACGAGCCGATTTGCCCGCTTCGCTGGGGTTTTTTATCTATGTAAAAAATTTATTGATTTTATAAATGTTGGATTTTGTTATTTTAATATTTCATTAATATAATTTTAATTGATAAATCTGTTGAAAATAGTTTTTTTCAACCAAAATGTGATTGAATATTGTTATTGCTAAAAAACTTTTGATAAAATTTATTAGAAAATTTGCTAAGAAGGTGACATGATTTATTAGAAATTTGTTGTCACGGGTACTCTGGTTAATAAAAAAAAAACCCGGTTAAAAAAGAATAACTGACTTGGACACTAAAAAATCAAAAATACATGTGAGAAGAAGGTCACCATTTCTTAAAAGCAAAAAAAAAGGGTCTAAAATATAAATTTAAATTCAAAGCCAAAGCCAAAGTTTTTTTTATAAGATTTATTCATCATATTATTATATTAAATATATTTAAGAATACCGATATTAATTTTTTTTGGAAGAAATTGTAGGTCCTTTTTTCTCTATATATATATATTTTTAGGCGATAATATTAAATAAATACTAAACACATATACTTAGTCTCACATACTATATAGTGTGATCGAAATGGGAAGGGTTTTTTATATTTTTTAATTGTAGATAACCTAGGTAAATTTGTAAAAAAAAAATATGAGTTGCCTTTTTTCCCCAGTAATATTAGATCTGACACATTATAAATAAAAATATTGCAATTTTTTTAAAAAACAGAAATATAATTTTTTTGCATGCTATAATTACTTATTTGCTGTCTAAAAAGAACAGTGTAGTCGAAACGGAAAGTGTCTCGTATATTTTTTAATTGTAGATAATCTAGGCAAATTTGTTTATCTTTTGTTTTTTTAAGTTGTATTTTTTCCCGGGTAATATTAGATTTTAAATATTAAAAATCCATTTTTTTTTAAGAAATAAACTTGAACAAAAGAGCACAAAATTAAAATTCAAAACCAAATTTTTATTTTATTTTATAAGATTTATTCATCATATTATATTAAATGTATTTAAGAATGCTGATATTAATTTTTTTTTTTTGCAAAAAATCCGAGGTCATTTTTTTTTATCTCTTTATATATTTTTAGGCGATAATATGCAATAAATATTAAAACATATAATAATTAAAATTTGGAGCAAAATGTATTTTATAAGATTTATTCATCATATTGTTATACTAAATGTATTTAAAAATACTGATATAAATTGTTTTCCTTCAAAAAATCTGCGGTCTTCTTTTTTCTCTCTGTATATATTTTTAGACGATAATATTAAATAAATATTCACACATATAAGCAGTTTAACATATTTTAATTTGACATACATATACAAATATATATTTAATTTTACACACTTTCAATAGTTTTTTTTATTATTAGGCGATAATATTCAACAAATATTCAGAAAATTAAATTATAATTATTAAAAAAATTTAATGATTATTATTATTATTATTAATATTAATATTATTATTATTATTATTATTATTATTATTATTATTATTATTATTATTATTATCATTGTCATCATTATTAGCATTTAAAAAATATTAATACTGATATAAATTGTTTTCCTTCAAAAAATCCGCGGTCTTCTTTTTTCTCTCTGTATATATTTTTAGACGATAATATTAAATAAATATTTAAACATATAAGCAGTTTAACATATTTTACTTTGACATACATATACAAATATATATTTAATTTTACACACTTTCAATATTTTTTATTATTATTAGGCGATAATATTCAACAAATATTCAAAAAATTAAATTATAATTATTCAAATTTTTTAATGATTATTATTATTATTATTATTATTATTATCATTGTCATCATTATTAACATTTAAAAAATATTTAAAAAAATTAATTTTCAAATGATTACCACCAGGAATAAAATTTGAAGACTAAATAAAAAGAAACCCCAACAAAAGAAAAGATAAAAGAAATATCCAAAACCAAATTAAAGAAAAATATATACATGAACTTGTACAATAATAGGGAATAATGCATCTATATATAAATAATAATAAAGGAAATGAATTTTAAAAGAACAATTAAAAACATAAGGCCCAAAATAACAATAAAAGATATAATTAATTTAAAGTGAAGGATTAATTTAACAACAATTCATACTTTTGTACCAAAAATATTCCAAGATTTAAAAGAAAAAAAATTTAAAAGAAGAGGGACTGAAATTAAAGTGCAATATATAATGAATTTGAAATGAAGGACAAAATTGAAAACAATATAACCTGCTGTACTAAACAAAATTTAGGGATCTAATAGCAAACCGAAAAATTAAAAGAAGAAGGACTGACATGCAAATTATAATAAATAAAAACAACAACCAGAAAAGAACATTTTATGAAAAAAAATCAGATTTGTAATAAAAAACAACAACAACCAGTTTATTTGTAAGAAAATAAAAACAACAACCAGAAAAGAACATTTTAAGAAAAAAAATCAGATTTGTAATGAAAAACAACAACAACAAGTTATTAAGAAAAAACACTTTTTTTTTAAAAAGAAACCATTTTCAAAAAAAAAATTAAAAAAACAATATATTTTTTTTTAAAAAAAAAAACGTTTTTTAAAAAAAACAGTAATTAAAAAAAAAACGATTTATTTTAAAAAACCAGTATTAAAAAAAAAAAAAACGAAATCAGAAATTCGTTTCAATTTGGTGGCCAAGTCTCGAACTCGCGCGCGCCTGTGTTTGGCAGCGCGCGAGACAGCCACTCGGCCAAACCCTTTCATCTGTCCATTTCCACCATAAAAAATACAAAAAAAGTGCCGGTTAAAAAAAAACAAAAAAAAGGTGCACAAACTCGCGCGAAGCAGGGAGACAAATATCCACTCCACAGTGTTTTCAGTCTGTGTGAACAGTGTTTTTCCGAGCTGTTTTAGATATATGTAATTATTATTATAACAGTTATTTGTTAAGGTATTTATTTTAAAATAAATTAAAATATTTTTTTTATTTTTATCCTAGCACAACAACAAAAAACCAAAAACATAAAAAACTGTAATTTTAATCAAAAAAATATAAATAATTTACTTTAAAAATATTTTTGAAACACAAAAATAAATAGGATTTTCGTGGAGAAAAAAAAAGATTGGCTGATGATTGTGTTCTTCTGATAGGGTGGGATTTTTATTTTCTTTTCATAGGTTTATCATTTCTATGTTTTTTAGTTTTTTTCCTTTTTTATTGTATTTTTTAATTTTATTTTTTGATATTGAATTTTTTAAAATTTAAATTTCATTATTTATTTTGATTTTTTATGTGATTATCATGATATCATAATTTGGAGCAGATTAACAGGTTAATTTGGATAAACCCGAATTGATTCAATATATCATTGTCGTAATGTTTATTAAAAGATCTCTTAGATATTTATTTTGAATCAAACATATTTTTTTATGTGTGTTGTTTTTACCAAGTTGATATATGTTTATTTACAAACACTAAAGGTGAAAAAAAAAATATGAACTCCTCTAATTAAATTAAACAATTTGACACAATGTTTTTTTTTTGTTCTAGTGATCTAAATCAACATCAATGATGAATTTCTCTCTCTACCGCGGGAACTCGACGATCTCTCTCGCCCCTTTCTCTATCAAAAACTAGAAAAATAACAAATATAATTTTTTGTATAAAAAATGAATATGGAAAATATCAAGGCACCAAATTCGTATATTGTGCATGATTTCTAAACTGTGAGGAGATAAATATACTTTGTTTTATTTAAACTCATGGCTAGCCGCCCGTGTTTGATGACTTTTTTTTATTTTAATCCCTATCTTTTTAATTTTAGAATTTCTTGAGAAATTAAGATCAATTGGTTTTTAACTAGGATGGAATTGCTAGAAACAAGTGATTGACGACCATATTAAAAAACATTCTGTATGCATAGTGGATGAACAGCTAAAAAAACCATGCGTTTTAATGTTTTTATGTAATTAACAGTGTTATTTTTAATATCCACCTAACCTTTTAATCCTTCAGTTATTTTATTAAATAATTTTTTTAATTTTTTAACAGGCATTATATATTTTTTTTCCGCCGCTACAAAATATGTTTGCAATGACTACACTTTTTTCTTCGTTAATATATTTTTTTAAACATGCTAGCTATGATTTTGGACGTCGTTCCCTTTGTTTTTTGAAATCACACGTTAGTATCTTGCACAAAGTTGACTATTATTTTAAATATTTTTTATTATTTCACATACTGCTATTAAATTTTAAAATAAAAATAAAATAACTTTGATAGAAATCTTGAAGCAGAAAAAGATTGGTGTCATTCTTCTCTTTTTTACTTATATTTTTCAAAAAACAAAGTATAAGGGTAAAATGGGTAATTGGACCGGCAAAGTGCACAGGTCGTGCTATATCAAATTATCAACCTAATTTTTCTTTTATATCCTCTGCCGACTTAGACATAATCCATACCCGTGCGTTCCGGGCGGGCTATATTAGCCCACGGATCTTTTTTTAGTATTGCTGTTCTTCGAGCATGCATAGTAAGTGCATCGATATTTTTTTTTAAAAATGCCAACATTGATTCAAAGAAAAAAAATATATTATTATTTAAAATAAATAAATTCATCTACATATAATTCACATATACAACGTGCTAACGCAAATAATATTTTTCAGGGCTTCATTAAAATTTATCATGATCACATTGACATAATAACTTTTATAAATTATATTATTTCAAAGGATTTATTTTTGATATATATGAGATAAATATTTAAAGCATAGACATAAATAAATAAATTATTTCTTATATCAATATGGTTTTCCAACTATTATATATATATATATATATATATATATATGAATGTTTTGATAAATTTTGGTGTAATTTATTGTTTTAAAGATTTTAAATATTGTTTTTAGTGGACCTATTTTTATGTATTTTTAGAGTTTTCATAAATAAATAAAATATTTGATATTTATTAATAAATTTATCTTAAAACATGAGATGATTTTCAAAATCTAAAGGTATTTGTTAGGAAGTAAAATATCTTGACATATAATAACATTATAAATAGTTCAACAACAACGAAACTCGTATTGTATTGAACAAACCCACCTGATTTTGAAGGGGCCGAGGCCTGGTCCATAAATCGTGTAAGCAGTTGCTTCTCATTGGTCACTTCAGATTTCTAAAGGCTCTTAGCTGGCACAGCACCAATCGAAAGATGTATGGAGTACAGCATGTCAAGCATGGGCCAAACCCACGGATATAGCCTGCTATTATTATTATTATTATTATTATTATTATTAAGATATGGGTCACTTGGTCAATGGCCCAAGAACCCTCCCACTCAATAAGATATTTTAAAAATGAATAAGATATTTATCAATTATATTTTATAAAATAAAAATTGTTTTCGCTTAACTAAAGAATCGAGTATGAAATGAAGATTATAATTTAATTTTTTAAATATATCAAAAAAATTCCTTTATAATTTTGTCCAGGGCACTCGTTCATCTTGAACCGATTTTGACCACAGCTTTGGGGAGGGAACTCCATTCCACGTCCTTATTAGATATAAGTTAGAGGACCCTTTATTAATTACAACAAATTATAAAATTTACCCTTTTATAATCCAATAAAAAATTATTTTAATAATTTTAATAGCAAGTTAGAAACTTTTAGCCAGTAAAATACAGACTTCAATTCAAAGCTTATAAAATATCTTTTAAAATATCTTCAAAGTATTAATTTTTAATAACAAATTATAAACTTTTAACCAGTAAAATACAGACTTAAATTCAAAGCTTATTAGTTTTTTTAAAATATCTTTTAAAAAAGGTAGAGAACCCTGCTAGAGGATGATCAAACGGAAGAGCACCCTTAACATGATCTCTCTTCAGCTAACCTTTCGAAGTTTTAAACTCTATCCATCTTGCACCCTTCAAGGTTAGCCCCGCCCGGCCCTTTCAAAAAATAGCTAACAAGCGAAAGATAAACTTTTACTTCTGATAGAGAATAATATAACTTTATTTTAGAGGATAAATAAACTTTTATTTTATCAAAAACCAAACACAGCAAAAAATCTTTTATTTAAAGAGTTGTGTTCTAAGACCTGAAATAATAATATGATTTCTTAAATCAATTTAGATCTCGCTATGCTGCCATGACTAGAAGGTTAATGTGCTTTATCAGTGAGTGATATTGATTGTAATTGTGGTTGAGATTATTTTTAAAAATATTTTTTTTGTTAAAAAATATATTAAAATAATATTTTTTTTATTTTAAAATTATTTTTAAACTCATCCCATCTAAATAATCTAAAAACAAAAAAAAAATATTGAAAATAAAAAATAAAGCACAGCACATAAAAATATATATATAAACATCCCGCGAATAATTAAAGAAACGACTTACTAATTAATATAATTGCGTGAAACTTTACTTTCCAAAATGTTTCTCATCAACGAAGATTTAAACTTGAACAGTGACCAAGAACACCCAAAGAAAATAAAGACAACCCAAAGGAACAGACATCAGAGAGAAGCTGGACCAACCAAAACTATGCACAATTTTAAGGTTATGATCATAACCATCGTCATCATGTCCATGTTAAAGCCTCCGTTTAAGGGAATCAACAATACAACTCAGTACTATTACTCAGGTCATCAGATATTTATAATCATAATATAAACACCTCCAAAATCCACCGTGATCACAAGATAAGCTTGCTCGCCGGACGGCCCGGTTACCTTGTTTTTCTCTTCTTTAGTTTACCGGCCCAGACAAAGAGCGGCCTTGACGTCTAATCTCCATGCAAAACCACCGGTATCCATTCTCCACACATCACACGGCGCCGTAATGATCGAGCACTTCTCCTTCCCGTCAACCTCGAACGTGTTATACTTCTGGTATCGCACCCTGACCCTGCACGTGAAAGCCTGCCGGCCGGCCAATGTTACCGTTGCGGGCACTTTCTCCTTTATCGCAAGCCACACGAGCACCTCATGATCTCCTCCCTCCCCCTGGCCCACCATCTTCCTGTACGCCTCGTTTGTCCATGCCACTCGACCATAACCGTCTGATATAAACCCCGGGGAAGCGTCCTTCTCCAGATTAACCCTCTTCTCCTTATCTGTGCGCCCTAAACTTCCCAAATCCACCCACGTGTCAGTCAAGCATTCGAGTATCACACATGACCCCACTATATTCATCCCTCGTGGCATCACAGCCGTCGGATCTGCTGACACGCCAAATCCCACCGTCTGGTGATGACCGCCAGCATGATCATTCCCATTTCCACCAAAACTGAGCCACGCAGGCGTGCTTTGAACTTGTTTTGGCATGAGGGAATCCGAACGTACTTCAGACCGGAGTTCTTTCGCCGGGAAATCTTTCCGGCCAGGTGCTTCCGGCATGAGAGGCAGAGTTACAACAGAATCAACCGCTACCTTATTCTCTTCCCCTAAAACCTTTCTCTTTCTATTACTACCGCCACCACTATTACACTTCTTGATATTATTACCATTACTGGTATTGTTGTACTTTCTCTTTCCTCTACCAGACCTAGGACTTACATCACTCATTTCTGGCGACGAGCCACCACCCGAAACTAAAGTGGCGGCTGAACGGGCCGAGGCCGGTTTAGGCGCTATTGGCCTGAACCTTAACATTATCCGGTCCACCTTGGACATGTCGTACGATCCTCCACCATATGCGTATCTTGCGATACAGCACCCTCCTCTACCATCCATATCTCACTCTCGAGCTCAAAAATGAAAAATCTCCTTATGTTCTCTCTCCCTCTGTCTTTTCGTTTTTCCTAAACGCAGGCACTAAATCCAAGGTGGTGCAGCGGTGGTGTTTTATAGGGACTGTAGGGAGGACACGTACGAAAGTGAAGACACGTGTGATCGCAGTGAGTTTTACAGCGCAGGAAGGGGATTGGTTGGAATTCACAACGTGGCATTTGCAGCGGTCTCATGGGACCCACTAACATGAAAAGATCTTTGGCATTGGGCCTGCCAGAACAACCAATTAGCTCGCGAGAAGTGTTGAGTTCTAAGCTAAAACAGGGGCACGTATGTTTTTTGACTTTTGTGCATGTGCAGCCTTCATTTTTGTGGGCATTATTATTATTATTATTATTCTTTTCTTTTTTTTTATTTATGGTTTGAGGAGTAAAGTATTTTCTTTTCTGATAGTTCGAGAAGGAGGACACGTGAGCCAGTGGAATTTGGATAGAACAATGGAGACATGTTTCTATAGATAGAGGGGAGATCTTACCACGTGGACGGCGGATGTTGACCGTGATCTTTTTGAGTTAGAGATTGAAGTGAGCTTCGGGCTGCGATCGACTGGGAGGGAGGGAGGCGATGTTTGTTCCTGTCTATCTAAATGGTGAAATGGAAAATGACCGCTTCTTCTCTCTCCCGTCTATCTCTGTGTATTTTATTTTTTTTGCATTATTTATGAGAGTGTATTTATCGTTTGTTTTAGCATTCCAACCACTTAATTGAAAAGGAATGTTTTTTTTAATTTATTTTTGTAATTTTAGATTGTTTGTTTAGTCGATATTAAAAATAAAATTAGAAAAATAATAAAAAATATATCATTTTGAAATACTTTCAAGTAAAAAATATTTTTAGAAATAAAATCTATCATTTCAAATATTATCTTAATATTTACAAAAAAAAAAAGAACCTCAATGTGATTGATTTGGAAAACATAGTTTTTTACTTAGTTTATTAAAAAAAAACTAAATTTATCCAAGAAATTATTGTTCATGGAGAGTACTTAAGCATATTGTGGAGTGTGGTTGAAGTTATTTTTTAAAGTGTTTTTTTTCTCATAAATACATCTAAATAATATTTTTTTTTTAGTTTTTAAAAATCATTTTTAATATCATCATGTTAAAATAATTTAATACTATATAAAAAAATTAAAACAAAAAATTAAAATTTATTTATTTATTTTCAAAAACACTTTTAAAATACATTGTCAAACGTACATTTAAAAATCTACTTATTACAATAATGTTATAGTGAAATTATTATTGACCTATAAAATTGTTGAATCAAGAATCAACAATACAATGGTATTTTCCCTGTAATATAATTATTTTTTTTCAAATTATGCAGGAGCATTTCATTATTTCCATTGAAAAAAGTAGTTAGGTAAGCTCAATAACTCAATCACCACAAAAGAAAAAATTCACCGAACTCTTCTCCACTAGCATTATGGTCATTTTAACTTGTTCTGTGGTTAATATAGCACCCGTTTGGCAACGTGGTGCGTTCCACGTTTGCCAAACGGGATGAAGTTTTGGTGTTTGGTAACAACCAAACACCATTTTAAATGAGTGGGTCCCATCTTTTTTTTAGTCCCAAACGGCGTTTCAAGAAAAGCACCTGGGAGGTGCTTTTCAAATGCCGTTTCAAACGCCGTTTCAAGAAAAATAATTATGTTAAATTAATAAAAAAAATCCAGTTAGCTTAATTACATGCTATAAATTTTAATTTGTAATTAATTTGATTGAATTATTTGTAATGAAGTGTATATTAATTAATTATGTTTGAACTTATCTTGAATAAATAACTTAAAAAACAAAACAAAAATGTATTTCTTAATTAACATTAAAAAAACGAGAGAGAAAAGTGGGATAAAAAATAATTGATAAAATAAATTTATTATAATTATTAAATTTACAATATTTAAAAAACATTAAATATATACCTTTTTAAATAATTTCACAAGTTAAAAGCAGTTTGTAAAGTTTGGAAACCAAACACCAAAACTGTTTTTTCTTCAACCTTCAACTCAACCACAGTTTTAACCAAACACTTAATTGCTTTTTTTGAACCACAGTAAAAATCGCTTTTTTTGAAACTCCATTTTTTCAACCTCAACCACAATCGCAACCGCAATACCAAACAGGCCCATAAACGATCACTCAAGAGAATATGTGTATTTAAAAAATTTATTAAATGTTATTTATATTAAAAGTCTACGCATTATGAAGGTCGGAAATAAATGGAAAAGCACCTGAAGTAACTTTATATGTGAGTGTTTAGCAGAGTAATAACAATTATTTTTAAAAATATTATGTTATTTAGAAATTAATTAAAATAATATTTATAAAAAATTTCATAAAAAATTCCTTTATTATATTCAGGTTAAAATAACCTGAAAAACCTACATAGATTATTCATTTGAATTTCTTTTAAAATAATTTTAAAACATCAAAACACTACTGTCCAGTGCCGTCCAATATCAGTGACCACCTTCTATAACTTCTTGTGTAGCTACTAGCTAGGTAGTGAAGACTCCAACTACAAAGAACAGATACGAATCCCATAACTTGGGAGTGTCGTTGAGCTTCTTTCGATGCGAGTGCGAGCCAGCACTTAGCCAGGGAGAACCCTGGCTAGCTAGCTAGGAGTCTATCACCGGTCCCATAATTCATTCAGCTGCATTTTCTTTCCACCCAAACAGAACCAGGATAGTATCCCTTCATTGGACAAACCCCACCAATAGCATTTACTCAGGTCAAATGGATGAGCAGTGCTCTTCTCCTTTCCCCCAAATAGGAGGCAATTTCCACCTCAGCACCGCGTGTCCACGTGAGCGCTTCATCAAGTTTTTTACAATTGGTTTAAAAAATGTTTTTGAAAAAAAAAAAAAAAATTATTTCTTAGGTTATTTTTATAGATTGATGTCAAAAATAATTTTTAAAAGATAAAAAAATATTTTGATTTATTTTTAAATAAAAAACACTTTAAAAAATAATCACAAACATAATATCAAACATACGATTCAAAACTAGAAAAAAGAATTATGGGGAATGAGAGGGTGCCACGGTATGGCCATAGCATGCTTGCTAACAATAAGATTATTTTTACAAAAATAAAATAAAATTTGAAGCTAATAATTTTAGTGATATATCTAATTTACAATAATTATTATTATGGTTTCTAAAAATTAAAAGTTTTATCAATAATTCTTTAAGTTAAAATCCATTCTTTCTATAATATGATTCATAGTAAAATAAACACTATATTAGACTTATTACACATAATAGTAAGAGAAACCTAACACATTTATTTTTATTTCAGAATATTTTGAGATGTATGGGTGATTGTTGAAGGTAATATAACTGTTTCAAAAGTTTTTACTCCAAGTTGAAAAACACATCTTATATTTTTGTATGCGTAGAAAATATATATATAAAACTTTCTATCTAATATGGAGAGAGAAAAAAAAGAGATCTTTATAGAGTGTTTATATAATAAACTTTGATGTGAGATAATAAACTATATTGAAAAGACAATGAGCTCGCTTACTCTTGTAAAGTTGAATCGAGTAAGAGAAAAATCTTTGATTGCCACTACACATGTAAAACAATGCTATATTTTTTGATTTTTTTTTTATCTCGAACATTAATGTATTTTGATTACTTTTAAACTAAAATTATATTTTTAATTTTTTTTTAACAATTATAATAACCAGAACTATTTCAACAATCTTAAGTATATTCTAAATAAATATGAATGGAAACACTGCTACTGACATTGTACCTATCCTCAACGATGCTGTTGATTAAGTGACTGTCTAGGGATATGATTATTTTTATATCAATATATCAAAATAATCTAAAAACACTAATTTTATTTAATTTAATATAAAAAAAATCAATTTTGTTCAAAAATAATTTTAAAACACGGCAACAAACTACCGTAATACCTTTGTTGCCGTCTCTCACGCCATCAACCTTCTGCTACTGTCGCTGTGTTATCGGCCAAATCATTTGGTGATATTTCAAAAATCAAGGTTTATGCCGTCAAGCTTTCATTGATTTTAGCAGATCACCTTCTTAAAGATTGACGAGAAAAATCTCCACCTTTCTTAAGAACTTCACTCCCTTGCTCGTAAAGAATTTCAAGCATCATCCCATCCATTTTTATTAAATATCCATCATCATCAATTTCCATATCCTACATCAGTAATATCACTTGTATCCCACGTGCAACCAATCATTATATGACATGTCATATAACATATTCTTTAACCAACACTAATCGAGTAAAAAGAAGGGGAAAAAAGAGCAGTGCACAGTGGTTTATAAGTGTCAAAAAGGGAGTTATTATTACGATATCATTGTACTTGGCTAAATTATGTTCTTCAATCTATAATGAATACAAATGGGGCTTAAATACACAAATACCGAGGACTCGCCTAAAATACAGAGGACGAAACTGAACTTTTTCCATCCACGTGCCCCTATCAAATCTACCCACGTGCGACGGTGGCTCTGCGAGGGACACTCACTCATTTCCGAAGCAAAAGCTTCCTTGGCCTCACGAAATTTCAGAGGCTGTTGCAGGGGTCAAAGAGACAGGCCCGGCACTGCAAATTTCCTGCGGACCTCTACAAAAATTGGTGCACCAGTTGCAGCCATCTTGATCGCGATCTGAAACACAATTAAGAACTAGTCTGAGAGTGCGTTGCAACTGGTGTTTTTTAAAAAAATTGATTTTTATTTTATTTTAAAAATTAGTGGTTTGGTATTTTTAGATCAATTTAATACACTGATGTCAAAAATGATTTTTAAAAAATAAAAAAAATATTATTTTAATGTATTTCGGTACTAAAATACGTTAAAAAATTAATCAACCGCAATCCTAAATAGGCCTTAAGAGGGTCCACCCATTAAACGTACATCAATTGACATCACCAAATCGTACGGGGTAGATTTGTGAAAAGAAATGTAATAATTGATCGCTACTTTGGGTGGCAGAAGCTGAGCCAGTGTTTTTTTATCTGACTCAGTTCTGTATGATTGATTTGGCTGCCGGTTGCTACGTTTCGAGCTATGAAGGCTTCATTCTCATGGAATGATTAGTGTGAGAAATTAGCGAGCAATGCAGATCGCAGGTCAGCATCAGTGCTCTGCTGATGGATAATCCATCCCCTCGTCCCCACTATGCGACTGTTTGTGACCATGTTTTAAAATTATTTTTAAAAAAATAATAAAATTTTTATTTTTCATTTTAAATTAATGTTTTTTTATGTAATTTTAACTTGTTAATGTTAAAAATAATTTTAAAAAATATTATTATAATACTTTTCTAAAATAAATACTTTAAAAAATAATTTCAACCACACTATTAGAACACATGTCGTGTATGCTCTATGATAATAGGCGCAATATTGCAATAATTCTTCCTTTTCACCAATCATTTTTGTGCTAACGGGTCTCTAATTGTGAAACATAGTCACATGAATATGCTTCCACTACGTCGAAAACTGACATGCATCAAGCACAGGAAGTACAATAATCATGGCATTCTGCTTTCAAATGCCTTGTTTAAAACGATCCAGCAAGATTTCGGATTTTTTTATCATGATATACAAATTCCATCCACTGGCTTAGCCCTTCAGACTGATGATATGTTGATATATATATATATATATATATATATATATATATATATATATAGATATAGATTGTTTAAAAATATTGATGTTAGAGATAATTCTTAAAAAATAAAAAAAATGATGTATTTCCAAGTCACTCAACAATCTTATTATATAGAATTGTGATTTGCATGCTTAGTGGCTAGTGCCATGTTTTCGACCAAATACATTATCACACTTGGCACAACATTTGTGCAAAAGGGCAAGTGCCTACACAATTTGAAAGCAATTTCTACGAATAATAATATTTTCTTAATGATTTTTTAAACACCTAATCACGCTAATAATAAAAACCACTGACCAGGCAAGTGGTGATTATTTTATACATTAGAATTTGTTTGAAATTACTTTAATTTTTTTGGGTGTGGTTATTGATTTGTGATTAATTTATTTAAGTTTTGATTTGATTATTGTTTATGTTGATTTTGATATATTAGAGCTTGTTATAAATAAGATAGATTAGGTATAAATTGATACTATAAATAACATAATTAGGTAGAAACTAGATAAATTAGAGTTTTCTTCTTTAAAAAAAATATACTTGCGAGAGAGGTTATTATCTTAATTGGTGTATTGGAGTTGAGGGGACCATGCATCGCTGAATTCCTATCGCAAACCCCCATTAGAAATTAAAAATAATGGGAATGAGTTGACAAGCATTTTATGGCCACGATTAATTTGAAATGGACGGTTCAATTTAAAAACAGTTTTTTTAGAAATAAAATCATCTTAATTTAGAAATTTAAACTAATTAAATGATTCAATTAATAATTTTCAATTAGCAGAAAATTAAATCTTTCTACTCTTTACCTCTTCCTTTCTGTCTTCTCCATCTTTCATATATCTTCATCCCGCAAAAGGTTCTGCATACCTAATGCATCGCTTGATCGACGCAGAGGCCCGTGCCGGGTTTTCAACTTTCAACGAAAGCATGGTTCCATGATTACCTCACAGTCATTGAAAAATGGGATTTGATTGACTACTTCTCCCAGTGGCATCTTACTAAAGTGAAAGTGACTTCATCAGATTTCAGGCCGACAAGATCTCGACATGTGTCTTTTCTTTTAAAATTTCCACCAATAGATCTAGGTTACCTTCCAGCGAGGAGAAATGCATGAGAGTCCCTTCAATTCTTAAAGCAAAGAATCAATCAATCTAGGCCGCAAGTCTTCATAATGCGAACATGGTGTTTCCCACCCTTTTCAATATCCTTTCACCGTACTCTTCTGTAAATTTTATATATATTAATCTCTAGATTTTTTCCTCCATATATATATATATATATATATATATATAGTCGCATGCTTCCAAGGTCTTCCGGAGACATCAATGGCTTCCAACAATATGAAAATCTATTGGCACAGGTATGATCACTTTAGCAAATTAGCTTGGCAACGAAAATATCTTGTGTTGAGATCGATAATGATGGTTTAATTTATACGTTAATTGGCGCAAAACTTGAACAAACTTTGACGGAGAGCGAGTCTCCACCACCCACATGGCATGCTAAGAGAAAGATCGAACTGTTCGATGAATTTGATCAAGCAACAATCTCAGAGCTGGCTTATTAAATTATTGATTCTGTCAGATGGGATTGGATGAGGTTGAGACCAGCTTTCAAATTATTCTGCGCAAGTAATATATATTCAAACTTTCCCTTTCATTTGCTGACGTTGAATCTCATCAATTCCCCGTTCATTATTTTAATATATTTTAAAAATAAAAAATATTTTTAAAAACAATCGTAATCGCAACCACAATCCTAAACAGTAATCTACTGCGTGCATGACAAGGAGTTTACAACGTATGGGAGCTCTCTTTCGAGTCATGGTTTTCAAAATGGAAATGGATTTGTCAAGAATATACATGCTCGGTTCTTCTTCTCTACCTTATCTATACGCAAATCATTAAACGAGAACCGTGAATCTTTAATTATTTGAGCAAGGCATCGCGTCGATTTGATTTCCATGGGAGCCATGACAAAAGCTTTACACTGACATTTCTGTCCCCATGCACACATACCAAGCAAGAACTCGATAAATTATCACATTCATTCTTTCTTTTTAGGTATAGCCATCATGGGAAGTCAGTCCCCTCCTAATAATAGAACTTATCACGTATTTTAAAACTATGGGCTCATGTTTAGGCAAGAGTTGCGTTCTATCTATGGGATAATGACATCGATTATGCGACTTGTCTCTCTCGATCCTTATTTAATTACGAGAAAAAAACACAAAAGCACACTTTATTTGATTATTTTAATCTCTTCTTCTATACTTAGCCACAACGTTGGGAGGTTCCCTCCATGATTTGAGCATGTGTATCCAATGTAACTAGAGCAAGTCAAACACTGCTCGAATATTTTCAACGCTAGACCCCATTCTCGATGCTTTTAATAATTCAATCCTTACTTAACTTGTAAACTAGTGTTGGATTCGTGCCACGTGTCGATGCCGGCAAGAGCCACACAGTGCTACGCCATCTAAAGCTTCCAACCCTAGCAAGTCTGGACGGATTAGGTTCACGCAACTTTCCCAGTCCAAGAAAGGATCGGAAAGCGAGAACGAACGCTTTCAGTGCAAAAGAAAGAGAGAGAGAGATGGCTATTTGCTACGTTTGGAATATCTTTTTTTATATGGATGTAATTTTGAGTAAGACTTACGTTTGGATTGGACCCATTAGCCTATCTCTTCTCGTGCCAACCCTGGCTAGCTTATAATAAAGTTATTAGGTGATGTATGTGGATATAATTAATAATTTTTTTAATATATACTCTCAAATAAAAACATTTTATAATTATGCATCATTGGCTACGCATAGAAAAAGCGATATGATCCTTGATAGTTTATGTCGATCGGTAGTAATCAAATTTAAGGAGATGGTCGGAAAATATTTTCTTGGTGCGTGTGACTATAGACACACACACAGAGAGGGTTTAGTTATTGTCTTGTAAATAGAGAAAACAGGTGCAGTGGATATAAAAACATTGTTTGTATTTTAAAAATAAAAAATACATTCAATATATTGTTTTTTATTATCTTCATATTCAGATAATAACAAAACATTATTATAATTTATCTAAAATGGCTAAGCTTAATTTCTGGTATAGGAGGGTTTGTTTGTCGGCTCTGCAAGAACACGTGTCATCGAATTATTGATCGGCTTATCTCCAAACCAGTCTCCTCTATTTGATGATTCTTAAAGATAAGTGAATTCGGTTCTTTGTCTTTTCCTGACATTAATCGGTGCGACTATTAGTAGACCATTTGTAACCACCTGGATAATTATCTCGTGATACGTGACGAGTTAGATAAAAAAAAACTTCAACTTGTGAAAAAAACAACTAGATATCATTTATGTTTTTCCTAATAGATAATGCTTTATGAAAATTGATTTCATTACTTTAATGAATTTAAAAATAATTTGAATAATTGATAAAAATATAGTTTGATTCAACATAAATATTTATAATAAACACTAGGATGACAATGTTAAATTGATTTATGTTAACTTGTCAATCTACATGCTAAGTCGTAAGATCATGATAATCTTGTAGAAAATAAATTAAAATAAATCACTAAGCTCAATTCTCAATAAACTCAATGCTAAAGAGTGAAATTAAAAAAAGAACAATTAAAAAAATGTGACTCAGTTACATGATTGAGATAAAGACTTGAATAAATTCAAGTTAACTAGTCAAAAATGTGACTCAGTTACATGATTGAGATAACCTACAATAATAAAATAAAATAAATTATAAAATTCAATTCTTAATCAATCCAATGTTAAAAGATAATTTTTTTTTAAAAAAAAACTTGAATTAACCAAGGTTAACTTGTCAAGCTCATAACTCGAGTTATGACATAAAGATAATTTCATAGAAATTAGAACAAAATAAATCATAGGAACTAATCCAGAGTTAAGGAAATAAAGATAACTTTAAAGAAATTAGACCAAACTAAATCACAAAATTTAATTCTTAATCAACTTAATATTTAATAATAAATTTAAAAATAAATAAATGAGTGAACACTTAAAATTGACGGTTCAAATCATGTATCTAACATTACCTCAGAAAAAATAAACTGAAAGAATATAAAGTTTAATCTCTTGAAAAATATAATATTAAACAATAAAATTAAGAACAATACAAAAAATATAAGAAAAATAAGGTATTTCATATGAATGAATTGTTATTAAAAACCACATTTTATCTTTAAAATTAGAATTTGAAAATAATATATATATATATATATATATATATATATATATATATATATATATATATATATATATATATATATATATATATTTTACTATAACATGTTTGTCTAACATACTTTCAGCCTATAAACATTTTTAAAATCAACCACATGTTTTATCAAAAAAAATAAAAATAAGAGAGCAAGAATTGTTTTCATAATGATGTAAATCTAGATAAAATAATAAAATTTTAATTTTATTATCTTGATTTTTTTTCAAGCGTGAGCTTATAATAAAATATATAAATTCTAAATCAATATGAATTATATATTTTTTTTCATGTCAGCACATAAAAAATGAAAACAATTACCAAAATAATAATTTTCATAAAAAATATCAAAAGTTTTCAAAAATAAGCAAACACTACCTTGTGGGTGCCATGTTTTTTCCTAAGCCAACAAGAAGAAGGTTAACACAAAAACCTATTGTTGGTGTTTGCTTTTTGTTTTTATTATTATTATTTGAAAGAAAAAAAAAGAGAAGGAAAATAATGGGCTATAAAGGTAGGCCTATTTTGATCCCACTCGCTTAGCTCTCTAGGTCAAGAAGTCCAGTGGAGGTCAAGTCCAACTTAGTGCAACTAGTTTTTTTTTTCTTAACCATTTTATTTTTAAAGGGCCTTTTATTTTTAATTTTTTTCAACTCCATAATTTATAATGGGGTTTTTATTTAATTTTATTATTTAATATTATAAAAAAAAAATTGTTCAGGTGCAGTCTATAATTTACGTCGTGGGTCTTTAATATGACTAGATATTAATCAAAGAGCTGGGTCGTGATTTTTTAGCATTTTTGTTGTCTGTCCCTTTATTTATCGTGAGATTTTTATTGAATTTTATTATTTAATATTGGATTGATAATAAATTAATCTTAATACTTTTTATGAAATAATAAAATAAAAATTTAACTCAATCTAATAATAATATCATTTTTTTTTAAAAAATCTTACATGGGGAAAACACGGAAATAAACTATTAGAATTTCTATATTATTTTTCATGGAATTGACGTTTTTCTTTACAGATCATCTTAGAAATTGCTAGTGTGTATTAAGACAAATAAATAAATAAATCAAATTAAGTGCATATAAACGCTAGAACTCAAGCTCAACAGATAGAAAGGATTTTATTCAAGGGCACACATCAATGCCAGGAAGCGATGAAACTCATGACTTAGAGTCGGGACGATGATCCAGTAGGATGATGGATCACGATATTATTGTAGGCATTCAGTGTAAGAAAATCATCCAGTGTAGGTGCTGTGCATTGTCTTGCGAAGATCTTGCAGGCCTCCTTGTACATTCCCCTCCTGAACTTCTCTTTCCCAGCTTCCCTTTCAATCCTACACATTTCCTCTTCCACCACTTTCCCGAACAGATCATTGTTAACTCTCACTCCGAGGCCATCCCCGTCGAGTTCGGCTCCATACTTGATCCATTGCCAGTTCTGAACCCTGCTGATTTCTGCAGTGGCAGCATCTTCCATGAGGTTGTAAAGAGGGACTGAGCCAGCTCCGGTTAGCCATGCGGCCAAGTACTGGATTCCTACACGGGTGTTCAGGCGGAGGCCGTCCAATGAACGGGACCCTCTTGGCCTCTGCAAGAGGTCTTCCTCGGTTATGGCCGATGCATCTTCGCGTTTCATGGATTGGATTTGGTTTGGCGTGTCTCCCATGTTGTTCGAGAAGACTTCCATGCAGACTGGGACAAGTCCAGGGTGGGCTGCCCATGTTCCATCATGCCCTGCTCGAACCTCTCTTAGCTTGTCCTTTCGCACGAGCTCTAGTGCAGCATTGTTCGCCTCTGGATCGTCTCTGATTGGAATCTGAGCAGCCTGTTCAATAATTAAGAGATGAAACATGGATGTAAGAGCTACCATTTTCTTTAATCACCACCGAGTTCAGCTTACCATGCCGCCCATCGCATGAACACCGCGCCTGTGGCATGTCCGGATGAGGAGATCAGAGTAGCTTTTCATGAAGTGCTGAGTCATGCCGACCTGAACCCTGTCAGGTAGAAGGCGATCCCGGTGAGCTTGGAATGTCTTGACGTAGCTGAAGATGTAATCCCATCTTCCACAGTTCAAGCCAACAGAGTGGTCCCTTAGTTCGTAGAGGATTTCATTCATCTGGAAAACAGCTGGAAGTGTTTCGATTAGGACAGTGGCCCTGATGCTTCCCCTTTCAATTCCTGCCGTCTTCTCTGCTTTCTCAAACACACAGTTCCATATCTTAGCCTCCCTGCATGCCAATAGTTCAGTTCAGTGTGAAACCATGTTATGACAAATGGTAATACATATAGCATCGTCGATCGTTGTTCTAATGGAGCATTCCATAGGGGAACCTTCCAACGAGTGATGACTATAATTGAGGTGGGAGTTCTTGAAGATGGGAAATCGAAGCTGAAACATTCTGCTGAATTATTCTCAAAACTAATTGCAGAAAAAACTTCAAAGTTAAGATTGCTTGACAGTAGTTTAGCTACTCTATTATCTCAGATGAGAGATTACCTTGAATTCTCCATCTTAGGGAGATAGAAGAAAGGCCCAAGCCCTGCACCCTGAGTCCGACGGAATGCTGCATGGTTGTGGTAAAAGTAAAGGCCAAAGTCCACCAGGCAACCAGTTGCAGGTTCTCCATCGATCAGAATGTGCGCCTCAGGCAGATGCCAACCTCGTGGGCGGACAAACAACTTAGCTGTCTGATTATTCAGCTTGTAAACCCTGTTCCTGGCCTTGTCGTGAAAGGTAATAGTCCCATCAACAGCATCCTTCAGGTTAACTTGTCCTCTCATAAGGTTCTCCCAACTTGGTGACAGCGCATCTTCGAAGTCAGCCTACCAGAATTTACTACATTTTCAGTTTCTCACCTTGAAGAATTCTAAATTGCACAAGTTTAAAGGAAACTGATCATATATTTTCTTTATCTTATATTGCTTGTTGCTCTGATTCATCACTAGCAACAATCTGCAGCTTGAGACTCTCACTTCTGCCTAACGCATTCTCAAAATGGAGCTTGATTTTCATTTCTGGCTGAGAATTCATATATTTTGGAGCTTCCTATATGTTCATGCTTTCATTCATTCATGGATACATATTATATTTAGAAACCAGTGGCTTCCCACGAATTAAGTAGAAACACTGCCAAACTCACCATGAAAACTTTAGCTCCAGAATTGAGGGCATTGATGATCATTTTCCTCTCCGCTGGACCTGTAATCTCCACCGTCCTATCAGCCACAGCTGGAGGCACAGGCGCGCATGTCCACTCCCCTTCCCTTATGTACCTTGTCGCCGGATCAAACCCCGGCGAAGCCCCCTCACTGAAACTCCTTTTGGCTTCCTCGCGACACTCCATTGCATACTTGATGCGGCTCCTGAACTCTCTCTGCAGACCGGCAACAAATTGCAGAGCATCCCTGTCAAGGATGGCGGCGAACTCTCCATCATATCTGCCTCTGATTTCAACTCCTTCAGGAGCATCATAGCCAAACTTCATCATATCGGGCGGAGCACGGTGGTAATTCTCATACGTTCCAAGTCCCATTATTGATCTGGCTTTTTTTCTAGCAACACCACTCTTCTTTCTGTGTTGTTTCTAACCTGTACAGGAGTGTTTCAAGCTGAGGAGTAGGAAATATATAAAGGGAAAGTAGAGGCGAGTGGATAGGTACATGGTGCATTATCGTTATGGTTTTTATGTGCGTCAGATTGATCAAATGTTACGTTTTTTTTTTTGATAAAATGAAGGGATGTGATGTTTTCTTTCCCGGTGTTTGTGCCTGCCTCGGGAGGTGCAATCTGTAAGAGGATGTGGTGGTGGAATGGAGGAGTAATCGACACCTAGCGTAGCACATTGAAGCCGTGCTGATCAAGTCTCGAGACAAGCAAGCCAGCTGGTTGCTGGTTCATTGCTAAGATCGGAAAGAATTTATGGGCAGACATACTTTGTTTCGAGGTCTAAGAAATCCAACATCTTTTGATCTATCTAGTTCACTAGTTACAAGCCAGCTCCCATTTATTATAGATAATAATATAAAATATATTATGATGTTTTATTTAATAGTTTAAGTTTTTAGATCAGATAGTTCCTTAACATGTTATTAAATCCTTATTAACACAACGGTTTCGGGTTTGAATCTCAATATTCTTATTTTTTTTATAAAAATAAAGTACAAGTTAATATATATTTGTGTACAAGTTTCAAGCTCAAAGAGTTTTTATTTAAGAAAATATGTTAGAAAAAAATATAAATTATATCTTAAAGTCTCATTTAACAGTTTAAACTTTTTGATAAGATGATTATTTAAAAAAATTGCCCGATGAGGCTCTTGAAAGCTACAAATCAGACCTATTTCCATGCCACTGCAACAGCTGAAACAATTGAATGGCCAATTTCATTACATCTCACACATTTCGCAGAGCATAAATGAGCTAAATCTAAAGTGAGCTGCCTGCTCCGAGCCTTTGGGTAGGATTGCTGAACATGCCAGGCTTGCCAACTGGTAATGAACCCAGGGGTTGAGCTCACTTCCTTGCGTGGCCTCGAACCAAACATTCAATTGAAACAAGGAAAAATGAGTTGCTACTTGCTAGGCAACATTATTGGCGACTTCTGTATAAAGTGATGTCGTTTTTTTCTTGCTGATGTTCATGAATTCTGCATGCTCTATATATATTGTGTGCGATCTACATTTTGTATAAATATATATATATATTTCACATATATCATTTTCTTTTTACTAATTTACCACACTAACAAATCCAGCGATTAGTCGATGATTAATATATTTCACATATTTCAAATGATTTTTGTTTATAAATTTATTAAATTTATATATATTTTTTATTTTTTTTAAAATATAATTGATGTTATTATATTAAAATAATTTAAAAATATTGAAATATTTTTATTTAAAAAAAAATTAAACTTTTTTAAAAATATTTTTAAAACGACACGAAAATAACCTAAAACATTCCAATTCTTTATAGGACCGAAACCGTCACCCATTGCACTAAGACGTGTAAACGCTGTCTCCATCCTCTCCTCTCAACTCTCTTCTTCGGTCCCGACCACCGCGGCCTTTGCCCGTGTCTCTCTCTGGTAAGATCTTTGATACCAGTTTTTTTAAGGAGAGACACCGTCAAAACCAAAAATTGAGAAGAAAAATCACGATCTAGGGTTTCGATTCGTGATTTTTCCTATCAAACTCGTTTATTTTTTCAATTATTTTGTTATTATGCTTGCAAACTGTTCAAATACTTGTTTGTTTGCTTAATAGATCTTGTATACCTAGGGTTTTGTAAAAAAAAGGAGAAGAAATTGATTAGGGTTTGTGTTGGATATCTGTGAAAGAAGTTCTTTTGTTTGTTTCCTTGTGATTTTTTATATTGAGAAGAGTTGTGTGTTGTGGTTGCTAATAATATGGCGGCAGGCGACGTGTCAAGGAGAAGGGGTGGTGGCGTTGGTTATTTCGATGAGTTGAAGCGGGGTGGTGATCGTGGTGTGGTACGGAAAATTGGGTATCATAGCTCGACGAGTGTGCGTAGTTTTGATTTTAAAAGAAGTGGGTTTAATTGTAGAGATGAAGAGCGACAGTCAGGGGAATTATGGCAATTTAATGCCTTTGGTGGTTCCCCGAGGTATGAGGAAGGCGAGCTATCAGGGAATGAAGATGGGGTTCGGTTGCCTCTAGAGAAGAAGAGGAGGTTATCTCCTATTGTATTGGGTGAAGAGGAGAAAGAAGCAAGAATTTTTCAAAGGAGCAGTACTCAGGGTTTAAATGTTGTTTCAGGTGAGGATGCCTTTAAAAGTTCTTTCAAAGGAGGATTGGAGCTTGAAGTAGATGAGGATCGTGTGGATGGAGGATCAGTTGATGGTATTGGATCTGAGTATCCAGTTCCTCTGTCTCCTTCATTGCCTCCAAAGAAAGATGGGGGTTACGACCAAGAGCAAGACCAGGTGGAGGAGGAAGAGCTTCCTGACACACGGAATTTAGCCATGTCCCGGTGGGCATCTGATGATGACTCTCCAAGGGATACCAATTTGGTTGATGATGTAGGCATGCATGGAGAAATTGTGCGCAGGACAAATTCCATTGAGAGAGAGGGGTGCCCGAGAGAGGTATCAGATAGAGATAGTTCAAGTTCATCTCTATCGGATGAAAGAGGTTACAGCACCAGCTTTACTTCTGAACACGAATTGCAAAATGATGTCATGGATGTTGATATAGGGGATGGAAATGCCAGTGTTAATGAGATGGAGCAAACTGCTGGTTGGATTGATGAGCCCGCAACTACTTCCCAAAGGGGGGTTAATATGCTAGAGGGTTGTAAAAGTGTATTCAAGTATGAAAAACTCAATGAAATCAACGAAGGAACCTATGGTAAAGTGTACAAAGCCAGGGATAAGAAGACTGGAGAATTTGTGGCGTTGAAGAAAGTGAAGATGGATGTTGGAAAAGACAGGTACTTGGAAGAATATGGTTTTCCCCTGACATCGTTGAGGGAGATTAACATTCTTATGTCTTTTGATCACCCTTCAATTGTGAAAGTTAAAGAAGTTGTGATGGGGGACCTTGATAGTGTTTTCCTGGTAATGGAGTACATGGAACATGATCTCAAGGAGTTGATGCAGATGATGAAGCAGCCTTTCAGTACAAGTGAAGTTAAATGCTTAATGCTACAGCTTTTGGAAGGTGTCAAGTATCTTCATGATAATTGGGTGCTTCACAGGGATTTGAAAACATCAAACCTTCTGCTCAACAACCAGGGAGAGTTGAAAGTATGTGACTTTGGGATGTCACGCCAGTATGGTAGCCCATTGAAGCCATATACCTCTCTGGTGGTTACTTTGTGGTACAGGTAAACTGCAATTTACATGCTTAATTTATTTTGTGCTTTGAAGTGATGTCTTAATGTTATGGATCAGGATAACTAGATGTTTTAAACTTATCCATTGTTACTTTTGCATTGCAGGGCACCTGAACTTCTTCTTGGAGCAAAGCAATATTCAACAGCCGTTGACATGTGGTCAGTGGGTTGCATAATGGCTGAAATGTTGACCAAGAAACCCCTATTCACAGGGAAAGGTGAAATTGATCATCTGGACAAGGTGTTTATCAACTCCTGCTTTGGTATTTTATCCATTTGATTTTTTGAAGATCTATTATTGTAGTTCTCCTCTTAATTAAAAATAATAATGATTGCAGATCTTCAAAACTCTTGGAACACCAGATGAGACAGTTTGGCCTGGGCTATCAAAATTGCGGGGGGCAAAAGCAAATTTTGTTAAGCAACCGTAAGTATCTGTTTTGTCTATCCAGTTTACTGTTTTTTTTCTTCTCTTTTTTCCCCCTTCAAATATCCAAAAACTATTCACCCGGACATCTTATAGATACTGCTTTCCTTTTCAGGTATAATCAGTTACGAAAGAAGTTTCCTTTCACACCTTTCACAGGATCTCCTGTTCTCTCTGACTCAGGATTTGACTTATTAAACAAACTCCTAACATATGATCCAGAGAAGGTAATTGAAGTGCATATCATCCTCTGGGAGTTAAAATATATTATTGTTACTACCTCATGGTTTTAAAATTTATTATTGTTATACTAATCCGTGTTGCTTATTGCTAATGCAGCGAATAACAGCAGATGATGCACTCAATCATCCTTGGTTTCATGAGGTTCCTCTACCAAAATCAAAAGAATCCATGCCTACTTACCCCCCTCAGTATGCAAAGAAAAGGTAGCTGAGCAGACTGGATGACTCGAAGAAATACACAAATGAGAAAAGTTCTTGAACCTCTTGCCTTTTGTTCACTATTTCCCAGAATAGGTCTTCGTGTTTTGCAGCTTTTTCTCAGCTTGTACTTTCTCCTTAGGCATAATCGAAGAACATTGAAATTCTAGATTCCAGGAGGAGCAGTGAAGGCAGTACAGGGTGTTATCTGGCATGTACTGGTGCATATCTCCTCTGGGATTTACAGCCTTCTTTAGAATGATCCTATACCCTCCTTGACCTGCAAGGTCCTGAGTATCGACCTTTTTTCTTTGTCTTTGACTGTTCTCTTTGAATCAGATTGTGTTCTGAATGAGCACCAATATTCTCAACTAAGTTAAATGATTAGATCTATTTTTTTACTTATCTTTTCATTTAATGTTAAAACTATTATTCACTCGTTTTCTTCAATATTCACACTTTGTTTGCAAGAGATAACTGATGTAAGACAATGGATTGGGGCCCTGATCTTTCTGGCTGCCTGCAAGGTACTTGACATCTTACTATTGACTATTCTGGTTTCTTTTGTATTGATCTAAATTAAAATTCCCCCAACTTTCTGCTGATTAAATTCAACACATGAAAACCTTTCCTTTTTTATGTTTTGCTGGTTGGGTTTATCACTTCATTTTCTAGCTGGTATAAGAAAAATAATTATAAAAATAATGATAAGCTGCTGTAGCATTTTGCTCTCATTTGATCTGACAAAAAAGATTTATCATTTAACTAGTGAACTTCGCTTGGAAAGTCTTCTTTATAGTGCTTATTTAGTGTACTTTTTGAAACAATAGGGATTCATATCATCCTTGTGGAACAAATGGTGGTACATGTACTTCTCAGTGCCTCACTGGTGTTTTAGTAGCATGTGTTGGTTTTAATAGGTCTGCAAGTTTTTTTTTTGATCAATGTCAACATCACAACATGTGGGTATAATGTTTCTATTATTCTTTCACAAGTGTTTGTTTGTCTACTCGTTTCATTCAATTTGATCGTTGTAAACATTTGAGTTACCAGCTACCTTTTAATGATGCTTGCTGTAGAATTTGCTACGACAGCTACCATGTTTCTCAAGTTCTTTTCTCTGGATATGCAGCTGGTATGTCCTTTGAGGGTTGTCCTCCTGCTCCATTATTTTTACACCATTAGCATCTCCATCCTTTGCTTGTGAGCCTGTTCAATTTTAACTGGATGTATTTCTTGTTCGTAGATTCCTTTTCTTCACAAAAGTGCATGCAGGTTTGGTGAAAACAAGAACCGCATTTGGAATCGCATGAGGGTGTCTTGCTTTTTACAGCCTACTTTATTAATTTTTGGATTCGTTCCCCCCCCTCACAATTCTTTGGGCTATGCGTGTGAATTCAGGTCACAAAGCCTATTGAAGTAGATAGAAGATATTTTCGTGAACAAAGGTGGTATTATTCCCAACATGTTTGAGTAAGCAAGCAACATGTTAGTGCCTAAATCCTAATTGAATAATTGTTTAGTTTGCATGTTTCAGTTCAACTTGATCGCCTTCCCTGCCAGGAGTAATGTTCTGGTTACCATGGTGTGGTAAAACAGCTCAAAAACACCGAAATTTATGACATTTGTTCATACAGGTATTTTCCTCGGAAAATGTGCTTGATATTGAAACACAGGTGATTTTACTTTCATTTAACGCGCTACTTGGGACATGATTCTACCATCTTCTTCAAGAAAGTGCAATGCCATTTTTCAACAATTATGCGTACTCTTATTCTTTTCCTGCGTGCCCAGCAAGTAGAGATGCAAGAACTCATCTCTCGACGACGACGACAAACACCCATTGAGCTTTATGGATGGACGAAAGAAGTCAAATCCAAGCCCCCCATGTAAGCCATGCATATCTGCGAACCGAATATTTTAGTGGCGTCTTGTTATGCACGGATGAATTTTGATGATCTTCCATTGTTAGCACACCATTAGTGATGTTTAATGATCTGTGTGAAAATGGAGCAGCAAACTGAAGAGTTAAGCCTATGATCACTGTTCAGTAGCCTTCGGTTGCTGCCCCGTGTTAGGAAAGTGGATTAAAAAAAAAAACTTATCTTGACTGACCATCAAACTATTGATTTAACAGCTATCTGGGGCCTTTTAAAAAGCAAACTGCAACCACTTAATTGGCTATTTTGGTTTGTTTTTGAAACTATTTATTTTAGAAATGTATTAAAATGATTTTTTTTTTATTTTTTAAAAATTATTTTTAATATCAGTATATTTTAACTTTGTTAGAGTATATTTTAACTTTGTTAGAGAATAAAGATGAAATTAAAAAAAGAAAAATTAAATTATTAAAAGAGAAGTAACATATAAGATTGATTCTAGTTTTGTGGTGTAATTTATTCAACACCTGATGTGGTTTTGTAACTAGAAGTGGAAAAAAAAGCCAAGTGAGCGAGTCTTATGTGGCTTCGCATGTGTATGCACTAAAACAATAACCTTTTATGAGTGGGGTTTCCTGCCCTGGCGGGCTTTTTTATATTTATGTTAGGAGTTGATGACCTGTCATCCACACTTAATTGTTAAAAAAATACTAAAAAAAAACTACATCACAAGCTATTACTAAGATTTTGACCACTAATGGTTGTTGTAATCTTTTTTTTTTCTTCCTTGTAAATTAAAAAAAAAACTAATTTATCAATTTAACCCCCCTATAAGACTCACAGCATATTTTTTTTTCTTGACCTGAATATGTTTTTTCAAGCAAAATTGAAGTTCAAAACAACTATCATCAAATTTTTATTGTTAAACGGAACTCATCTATACAAAAATCAAGCTTTTTAGTGCTCAAAATTGACGATAACATCAAAACCCAATGACTTTCTCTTTCATTTATCAAACTCAAGGGAATGAAAAATAAGTGCTTGGACTAAAAATAATGTTTTGAAAATTGTAGGGAGATGAAGGTTGTAAAGAGAGTAGGAGGGAAAAAAATGAATTTTGAATAAAAATCTTGATTGGTAATGAATTCCTGTATGTTTGACACCTTGGTCTCCTAGTTTTTAATTTGATCCAAACTTAACAAATAATACCTCAATCTATGCATAAAAGGACACGATTAGAAAAACAAGGTGTTGCTGTGATTGTCCTAGGTGTTTCAGTATATGTTATAATTTATTATGCTAAACTTAGAGGCATTCATGAATATAGTTGGATTGGGTTTGAGCCAATAATTTTATTTAACCTCACTTTTGGTATTTTTCAAATTGTAAAACTAAGTCGTTTAACATCTATTAGACCTGAGCGAGCTGGACAGTTTGAGCTAAAATATTTTGGAATAAAATAAAAATAAATGATCAATCCAGAATTTATTAAATATAAAAATTAAAAAAATATAAGGCATCTAAGTCGGATCGGGTTGGGTTGACTGAATAAAATAAAAATAAATGAGCGGTTTGCCAAGATGGAGATGCATCTAACACAGTTACACAAACAACATGTCATAATGTAGAGTGTAATAACAATACTGCCCATCTACTAACCCCACAAAAATTAGGGTGGAATATGCTCTGTCAAGTGGTATGCTGTGTGAAATCAAGAATGATAGATAGTTATGGTCTTCCCCAGAACAAAAAGAACCAGTGAGATCTCCAGAAAGAAGATGGTGTTGATGAGCGTCCGATCAACTCTCCATCCAAAAACAGAAAACCCACCAGGATTGGACTGCAAATACGTCACTGCAAAGGAAAAGGATGCTTCAGTAAACTCCCTGAGTAAGCAGAGGAAGAAATGATCATAATAAGATGATAGTTTTATTACATTGATATCCATGTATCTGCTTTCGATGTTCTAGATCTTGATTATATGAATGCAAGTTAGGAACAGAGCTTATTTTGTTTAGCAGTTGCCAGAAATGTCTTGTTAGAAAATTGAATATGTCCAAGCTATCTAAATATTAACATAAGTATTACAATGACAATTAACTAAAAAAATCTGCTGTCCCTTGGATAGACTCCTTAGAAAACAAAGGCTCGCCAATGCCACCCAAATCTGCACCTGTATGTTTAACTGCAGAATCGGATGCGCTCCCTGCTATTCCTGTTTACTATCAGTTTAATTATCTTTCATAAGAATCATCCATGGGAGCTTTTCTGTGTTGGGAGGATAATATGTACCAAATAATGAGATGGTTTAGACTGCTGCAGGGAAGAAAAATGGTTGGACCAGGGAAAGTTCATGATGGCATTAGAAATTTGATAGGGAGTAAGAGAGCAGGGCGTCCAAAGGGATTTGTGTGCATGATAAAATTAATTGCTATAACTACAGTTTACTGTAAGATATGCCCGATCTGGCTTGGATGGTGCTGAACCTCCCTTACATTGTAAGAGATTCTTTACTTGTTAATGCAATGAAGTCCTCCAGTATGATGAGTCTACTAGTTACATGCTGAAAGATTAGGGTTGCGATGGATTTCCAATCAATTGGGATTAGGACAAACTGATAAATTACAAATATTGAATAAATTTTCATTTGCAGCTACAATTACAAAGAGATAACAATATTAGCGAAGAGAACTATTGGTGATTTAGATACATACCAAACGATTGTCTCTTGTGATATGTGGACATGTATGAAGCCAACTGGGTAGTGGTTGGCACTGGAACATAGTCAACTGCCTCCAAATCACTTTCTGAATAATTTATGTGTATCAAGTGGCCTGTGTTGGCAGCCTCCGAGCTTCCACAATTCGAGCCTGTCTCCACTTGAGAAGTGTCATCATAGGCACATGTAACTATAGAATGCCATTTAGCAGCAACTGATCCTGTGCCTTGAGCTCTATGTGTGATTTTTGCAGCAGCATGCAGGGAAATTATTAACCCGACAAGCTCAACTATAGACGAAATCTGCGAACATTGCAATATCGCAATCTAAGAGAGAAACACAAGTCCACAATTGCTATATAAACACTTGGAATTACTCTCACAGGTGTATTGTTTAAAAAATTCTCAGCTAACTTTGAATGTTGTGAGCTGAATGGTTTACAGTTTGCATGGGAATGATGGTCAAAGTTTAGCCTTTCCTTTCCTATCCATTTGTAGCTAAAAGGATGATGATTTTGCACTGAAGGATGTTATTTACATATAATGCTTCAGCTAAGAGGTAAGAACATGACTAAACATGACACAAGTTTCTGCAATATACTGTAATTTAAATAGGAAAAAGAAACAACAAATTGTTCTTCACTCACCACAAAGTCTCCACCATTGATGAGATTGAGAATTTCACTATGCCATGTAGTTTGAAATATAGCCACGACCTGACTAGCTGTCACAACCAGGAGCTCAAGAACGAAAAATATTCGGAACCGATGACTTATCTTAGACAGATAATGTGTTAGACGAATGTGTTCCTCAATGTACTGTGTAATATCCAAATCCCTTTCTAAAAGCTTCCCATAGTTTTCGAAGTGGATAACTTGAAAATTGCATACTAAATTGAATAAAGCACAGCCTGATAAATATACAGTAATCGAATACATCCATGAGACAACCAGAGCTATCAGAATAGCAACAGATTGTCCCCAAGAATGGTGTGGCGCATGTACTACACGAACAGCCTCACGGATAATCTTCAGGACCAGGAATGGTAGTACCCATGTAACCAACAAGCGGAAGAAACCCTGAATATATACAGTTTTCAAATCAATAGCTTGATATCTATAAATCAAACATATTTCAGTATTATAAATGAATGAATGAATGAATATGGGTAGAATTATTGCTAATTTCTTATTTGGATTTCTCTTTCAAAACATCATCTCCAGGCAATGGGCAAGGAAGCAACTTCAAAGAGACATATTATAAATGAATGAATGGATATGGGTAGAATTAAAAACATTAAAATCACTTCAAATTCTCTACTGCGTCTAATGACTCGTGCCATGACTATTGATAGCAATCATCAAGAACGAATCTTAAGAACCCAATTACAAGAAATTAACAGGAAAGATCTTAGCTTTGATCACTTAAACAACCACAAGAAATTTAGAAAAAGTAAAGAGAAAGGGGTTGCTAACATTGATCTTCTTGACATATTCATCACGAAACTGTGCTAAATGTCCATGATACCGGTCCACAAATAGAAACTTCCTGGCCCCATACTTCCTCAAGTTATGTGAAATACAAACAAGAGAAATGGTTGCAACTAGAGACTGAAACACCAAAACCTGAATCTCAAAGGTATTGATTTGGTACTTCTCACAGTCAGTACAGTAAGATAAATACTTGATCATGGCAGCCGGAAGAGCAATACCAAGAAGCAGAAAAGAAAGCCATGAGAGTATGATACTTAAAAAGGAATACTGGCAAAAGCCAAAGACCCTTAAAAAGGTCTCTAAATGGTTTAAAGACCTGGAGAGATTGGCTTCATCTTCTTGGTCTTCAGACACGAGAGGGATTTGTGTCGTAGAAGACGAATTATCTGTTTGCGGGTAAGCCACTGCCATTTTTTAGTGAGGGAAAGGGAGAGTTACCTTTTCTGGGTTTTCAGTTTTCTGATCAGCGACAGAGAAAACCTTAATGCATGTGTTCAATCTAAACTAGATTGTAGAGAGAGGGCTGAGTCTGTCTGAACTTTAGATAGACAATAATATGAATTTTATGATTATTCAGGAATAACTAATACTATTTTTATGAACTCACTTTCAACGAAGGAAGGAGAAGAAGGAAGCTTAGGTGAAGGTATTTTTATTATTTTGAGTGGGTTTTAAATTTTATTTTCTCAAATGATTTTAATAGCTAAATAAAAATGAATTCTATATTAATGAACAGACTTAATAAATGATAAAAAAAAATTAAATAATTACTAAACATAATAAAACTCCTAGGCATTTTACTATTGCTACATTGACCTTCTTTTCCCTTATCCTCCACCTTTTTTATTAATCATAACTTTAATACCCAAACTATTGATCAATTTATCAAAATATTTGAAGGGCAAACAGATTTAAAATAAAAGCAACAAAGTATAAAATAAAGTCATCAATCTAAAATTCTTAGAAAAAGTTTTTATTTTTATTTTTTAATTTGATCTAAAAGTTTATTTTTGTTGTATTTTGGATCATAAATTAAAATAAAAGGAGAGAAAGTCATAATGAAAATAATGAACAAAAATAGATTTATTTATCTGAATACTTTTCTAGTATCTTTAAATTTGGTGTTGAGAATCCTCATAATTTATTTTGATCTAATTTATATGGAGTTATTGTAATCATATAACCGGAGTTATGAGTTTTGCGAGTTAGTTGGGTTGATTCAAGTTATTTTTTTAATTGATTTTTTTTCTTAATTTTATTTTCAACATTAAATTGATTAAAAAATGAGCTTCATAATTATTATTTATTTATTTTTTATAAGATTATCATATTTTCATGATTCAGATCACGAGTTTTATGAGTTATCTGAATTGACTCAAGAGTTTTTTGTATTTTTTTATTAATTGTTTTCCAATTTTATTTTTAAATACCAGGTTGATACATAAGTATGCTCTATACTTTTTTTACTCTCTCTGTCTCAATAAACCATAAAAATATTTAAAATTTTAACAATTATTTATAATTTATATGGAAAAGTACTGTGTTGGGTAGTGAAGTGTTAACTAACATAAGCAATGAATTTATTTATTTTCTAAAACCTTTTCACAAGAAAAAAACTAGAAAACTATGGCTGACAATTCACGCGTTTACATGTCGATGTATAATTAAAAGATGGAAAATAAGACGGAGTAAAGGTTGAAATTAGGAGGTAATTTTGTAATTTTAAGAGAGGGAGGGTACTGTTTCAGTATGGCAAGTGCTAGAGTAAGAGATGTAAATTTTTGCATCCAAAGGTGACAAGCACGTCGTTGCGTACTGTAGCCAGACCCGACTTGAATCAGTAACATCCACCGGATCTCCCTCCACAAACGGCGAGCAACAGCAAGCTCATAGCAGTGATGACGACGCCAAACTCCAATCAGAAACATGTTTTCTGCACTTTTATTTTACTATTTCTTGCCAGAGACAAAGACAGCTTGAGAAGAAAAGAAAAGAAAAGGCTTCGGCGGAGTGGCCCAAGGTCCAAATTTGAAACCTAACGGTCAAGGGATCAGCGCGGCGGCAATCGCTTTTGACAACCGCTGATCGCGATCTCACATGGTCGGTGCCACCCGCTGAACTTTTGAGTTTTAGCTGTTAAAATAAAGGAAGAAAAGAAGCAAAAGAACCCTTTGTAGTTTCACACTCTTAGGCATAATTTCAAGAAGGCTAAGGATTCTCATGGGATCTAAAGGAAAAACCCTAATTTTCCAAATATATAATAACTAATCTCAATTTAATTTTATAATGAAAAATGATTTTTCTTAAAATTAAAAAGTTTTAGAGTTTTTGGGAAAGGATTGGAAAAAATAATGTGGGAACAAATAACTCCCCATGTTAAGACTTAGGAGGGGAATTGGGAGTCAAAGTTTGTCACGACAGTTAGGTTGGTGTCGTTTTCAATCAGCATCAAAAAGATAGCGAGCACTTTCGGAACTCTGGGGCCGTATGACATTCGGCTACCCTTTCTTTGATTGGACTAAATCATACAAAATATGGCAAGAAGTTCTTTACATATACTAGGGGGTGCATGGATATCATTTCAAAAGTATTTTTTAACAAATTTAAAAAGTATTTTTTTTATATTTCATTCTAAATTATTTTTTTTAATTTTTTTTAGATATTTTCATAATAAAAATAATTTTTAAAAAAAATAAAAAAATATATTATTTTGATATATTTTTAAACAAAAAAATATTCGACCTGTCAAGCCAGCAGGGTCTTGGCCTGGTGGTCAAGAAAGGTTTCTCCCTTCCTCTCATCCCCAGATTCAAGCCTTGTTAGGCATGCATGTCACCCCTCGCGATGTCTTACATGTTCATTGGACTTGCAGGATGTTCAATGAGCCCGAAAATTTAGTCGTGGTGCGCCCAAACTGCCCGGATATCCCGGTTATCAAAAAAAAAAAAAATCATAATTTTTTTAATTTTTTTTAATGAAGTGTCTCAAGCTCCTTTCAAAGAGAGCATTTTTAATGTGAAATCGTGCAATTTTAAAGGATTGTAATTCTTGGGTATGCATGAGGGAAGGGAAATCAACTGAAAATTCAAACAAAAAGATAGAAACTAATAAAAGTAAAAATAAATTATTAAGTTATATTTTATATTATTTTCTAACGCAAAAGTAGAAAAGGAAAAAGTGCTACCACAGTAGTAGAGTTATGATCGAAAGCCTCTCTTTTCCTGCAATTCTATAAAGGGTTTTTAACTTTCCAATGTTGCTGCGCCACCAGTTTGATCATGTGTTTCACGGTCAAATCCTTGACGTTAACATGAAAAACACAAATGGGAAATCATGAATCTGAGCAGAATCCATGTCTGATACATGTGCCGCTAGTGCAGAAGATATTATTATTCAATGTGAAAAACAATATGCCACAGGCTCATGAACACCGGAATTAATGTTGGATTTCCGAATCAGCTGCATATTACAAGAAATATTAATAACCCCCAAGAGGTAACAGACCAGCTCATGATCCTGAGTTGGTGTTTGGATAGCATGATATTATATTCAACAAAGGATCAGTAGCCTTTGCAGGATAGGATCAATCCAAGCTCCGGGTGATGGTAAGAATTTTGCCTTCCAGCGATTATTGTTTTAAGAAAATGGATCATAATTTAGACGAAGCACCAGAGAGAGCAAGATTGACCAGCTGCCGCCTCAGGATCTTCCCTGCTGGAGATTTTGGAATGGCACTGATAAAAGCTACTCGCCTTATTTTCTTGTATGGTGCAACCTGCAAGAAGGAATGATTAGTTTAGAGCAAGACATAATCTAATCATTCTTGACTGTAATTGTTGGCTACTTTGTGAAGAAATTGATAAGTATCTGTTATGAAGAGTGAATTCTGGAATAAAATGTTGATTGCTGAAATTACAGCAATAGTATATTATTGAGTCATAAACCTTAATGAAGAAACAGTAGGGAATATATACAAAGACATCCGGAACCTAAGCTATAATTTTGACAATAACGGGAAGCTACAATTTGGACACTAACGGGAATAATCCCGTTAGTAATAAAAGCTACATCTGGAGAAGCACAACAGTAAATGTTGTGCACAGTATTCTATTTGGCAATTAAGTGCACTGTCTTCAACACTCCCCCTCAAGCTGGATCAAGAGGGTTTATAGATCCAAGCTTGCACAATAGACGATGAAACTGGGATGATGGCACGGCTTTGGTAAACACATCAGCAAGTTGATCACTGGTGCGCACATAATGCGTAGTGATGTTGTTAGATTGAACTTGTTGACGAATAAAATGACAATCAACTTCGATGTGTTTAGTTCTTTCGTGAAAGACCGGATTCTTGGCAATGTGCATGGCAGCTTGATTGTCGCAAAAAAGACTCATCGGACTGACCGATGAACAACCCATATCTGTTAGGAGACCTCGAAGCCACACAAGTTCACAAGCTGCAGCCGCCATTGCACGGTATTCAGCTTCGGCACTGGAGCGAGCGACAACATGTTGTTTCTTGCTCTTCCAAGACACAAGATTACCTCCAACAAACATGCAATATCCGATGAGTCGAGCGCCGGTCAAGTTGATTTCCAGCCCAATCAGAGTCGGTATAGCCCATTATATTGGTATGATTGTTTCTGGTCATGACAATTCCGCGACCAATAGTTCCTTTTAAATATCGCAAAATGCGTTTGACCATGCTGAGATGATGGATGGTTGGAGCATGCATGAACTGGCTGACAAGACTGACAGCGTAGGTGATATCCGGACGAGTAATCGTCAGATAAATAAGTTTGCCCACAAGTTGTTGATAATATTTCGGCGAGGGAAGAGCCGTACCTGCAAGAGATAATTTGAGTTTACTATCAACAGGAGTAGCGGAAGGTTTAGTTGAAAGCATACCTGCGTCTTGAAGCACATCGAGCGTGTACTTACGCTGATTAAGGAAAAAACCTTTCTTAGAAGAGGCCATTTCAATGCCAAGAAAATATTTTAAGGGACCAAGATCTGTAATAGGAAATAATTGTTGAAGAGTTTTCTTCAATTTAGAAATAGATTCAACATTATTCCTTGAGATAATTAAATCATCGACATAAATGAGAACCATTAATTTATCATCATTGTGAAACCGAATATATAAAGAAGAATCTGCAAAACTTTTCCTAAACCCTAATGTAGCAAGGGCGCCACTAAGTTTGGCATGCCAAGCGCGAGGACTTTGCTTTAGCCCATAAATAGATTTATGAAGTTTACATACCAAATTAGGAGTGGAACTTAGCGAGTGGCCAGGAGGAAGCTTCATAAACACTTCTTCTTCAAGATCCCCGTGTAAAAAGGCATTTTTGACGTCCATTTGAGATAAGAACCAGCCATTATTTACCGAAACAGATAAAAGAACTCTTACCGTGGTCATTTTGGCAACAGGAGCAAACGTCTCCTTGTAATCAACACCAAATTCTTGGGTATACCCTTGAGCCACAAGGCGCGCTTTATAGCGATTAACAGATCCATCTGAGTTGAACTTGGTCTTGTATATCCATCGACTGCCAACTGCGTGTTTACCTTTTGGGAGGGAAACTATGCTCCAAGTGCTATTGTCGGCCAGTGCGGTTAGTTCCTCCTCCATAGCTTTTCGCCATACCAGGTGAGATTGAGCTTCGGTGAAATTTTTTGGCTCATGATCATTTGATAGAGCTGACAAAAAAGCAGAATACGATGGTGATAATTTAGAGTAATCCAAATAATTTGAGACAGGATACCTGACCGTATAAGCTGCATAGTCTTGAAATTTGGAGGGACATTGTCGAGTTCTTGGAGGATTGCGTCTTGGAGCTGGCGTTCTATCTGGCGAGTTTGGGGACATCGGTTCTAGAGGAATGATAGGAGATGGAGAATCGTCTACCGGAATGACAGTTGGAATAGTCGACCTAGTGGGACTAGGTAAGTCGATGTTGCAAATCTCTGCCCGGGGAAGGGGGACTAAGTCTTCCAAGGACTCCCCCTGATTAGAATCAGTGAAATAAGGGGAGGTTTCAACAAATTTAACATCCCGGCTGACATAAAGTTTCTGGCTAATGTTATCATAACATTTGTACCCCTTCTTGGTATGAGAATACCCTAAGAAAATACATTTGGACGCTCGCGGGTCCAGTTTGTCACGTTGATGTGAGTGGAGGTGAACAAAACATTGACACCCAAAAATCTTCAAGTGCGAGATATTGGGAATTTTACCCTGCAAAATTTCAAGAGGACACTGAAAATCCAGTACTTGACTGGGTAAGCGGTTAATAATGTAGGTGGCCGTAAGAACTCCATAGGACCAAAATTTTTTCGGAACATTCATTTGAAGCATTATGGCTCTAGTTTTTTCTAATAAATCCCGATTTTTGCGTTCAGCAATTCCATTTTGTTGAGGAGTATTAACACAACTAGTTTGATGAAGAATTCCATGAGAAATTAAATAATTTTCCATAGCATGAGATGTAAATTCCGAGCCATTGTCAGATCGAAAAATTTTAATTTGTGTGGAAAATTGGGTAGAAACTAGTGTGTGAAAATCTTTAAAACAATTAAAC
The DNA here is from genome assembly GCA_029204005.1 of Salix udensis. NCBI lineage: Eukaryota > Viridiplantae > Streptophyta > Magnoliopsida > Malpighiales > Salicaceae > Salix > Salix udensis. The sequence goes on from CM055033.1 coordinate 826,780, forward strand.
ACTTCAGTTTTTGATTTTAATAAATATAACCATGTAACTCTTGAAAAATCATCAATAAATGTAACAAAATATTTAAAACCATCAATTGAAATGGAAAAAAGGTCCCCATACATCTGAGTGAATAAGTTCAAAAGCCTGAGATGCTTTGGACAAAGATAATTTAAATGGAAGTCTACTTGATTTGGAAAAATGGCACGTCTCACAATCATACGTCTTTTTTGACAAATAAGGTTTTATTTTTGAGATGACGTAATCGGAAGCATGTGCCAGACGAAAATGCCACAACTGGTGATCATTGATCGGAGAGTAAACAGCTTGTAATCCTTTAGACACTTTGGAATCACAGAAAAAATAGAGACCATTCAAATGAAATCCTTCACCAATCTTCTGTTTGGTGTGATGGTCCTGAAAAATCACCTTAAACGGAGTAAATATAACATCACAATTAAGAGCAATAGTTAACCTTCGAACTGATAATAACTGAAATGGAAAGGAGGGCACATATAAAATATCGGAATTAATATTTGCTGACGCGATTTTAATTTTTCCCTTACCCTTTACTGCTGCAGTAGATCCATTTGCAATTGAGACAAAAGATGGTATCGGGAACGGGGTAAAATCATGAATTTTGTCTAAATTATGTGTCATGTGATCACTAGCACCCGAATCCACAACCCATAAATCATGAAATTTACTTAACTCTAAGGCAGTTAAAAGAGCAATATAAATACCTTCAAATTTTTCCGCATTGTCACGGTGTGAAATACCAGTATAATTACGGGTGGATAACCCACCAAAATTGTTCAAGAAATCTGCATTTCCACGTGATGAAGACTCAGCCACGTCATAAGCTCCAGCCACGTCACGGTTTGCCACGCCATACGCTGCATTATTTTCATGTCCACGGGCTGCCATGTCACGGGTTGATAACCCGTTGAGATTAAAATTGCTCAACAGAGCACTTGCTTCTTCAACAGACCCATCTCCTCCAAACTTTCTCCCGTCTCCTCCTAAGCTTTTTTCTTGAAGAAAGCTTGCAAATTCGTTTAGCAAGGACATAGGATTAGAGTAATTGGGTTCTGTAGTTGCAACATTAGCCTTGAATTTCACAAATTTCTTGTGATGAGCATGCTGTCGATTTTGTTTCAATTCTGGGAATCGGCTCCAACACCGATCGATTGTGTGACCAATTGAGTTGCAGTAAGAGCATTTGAGGTTAGGACGCTTACCTTTGAAGAATCCCCTCTCTGCAGAGTGTTGGGCATCTCGTGATTCGGCCAATTTGAAGCTCCCTTTGTCTGCAAATGGTTGGGCAACACAAGCATGGGTATCAACGAATTTCAATGGGTTTTCTCGGGGCATTACCTTGCGTCTGATTTCTTCACGTTGGATTGTTGCACAGACGCCTTTCAAGGTGGGGAGAGTATCATTCATCAAGATGTGGCTCCTTAAGTCTTCAAATTCCGAACCCAAGCTTGCCAATAACTGGAAAATCTGGTCTTCTTCTTTTCTGTTGCGTATGACAGTTGGGTCAACCGAGTGAGGTCTATAAATCTCCAATTCATTCCACAGACTCTTAAGCTTGCTAAGCAAATTGACAAATGGTTGCCCGTTTTGATGAAGGCTGGCGATATCTTGTTGAATTTGGAAGATTCGGGCAGAATTATTTTGATTGCCATACATCTCCCTCACGGCTTCCCAAAGCTCCAGAGATGATTGGTAATAACTAAACATCTCAGCAAGGTTTCTATCCATTGAATTTAGCATCCACGACATCACCATTTGATCCTTGGCTAGCCACTGTTCAAATTCCGGGGAGCTGCTGTCGAGAGCCAATTCCTTGCCGTTGATAAATCCCAGGGCGTGATCCGCCTCCAAGAGCAATTGTCACTGCTCTTGACCATGGTAAGTAGTTAAAACCATTTAGGAGGACAGTAGTCATTTTTTGAGAGGAATTAGCATCACTGTCGATGCTAATAGAATTTGTGGCTGGGCATTTTGATTTGTCTGTCAAACCTTGATTATCCATGTTTGACAGATAATAAAAACTAGAAACACAACACAGAGTAATGCTGCAAGATCACAGCTCTGATACCATGAAGAAATTGATAAGTATCTGTTATGAAGAGTGAATTCTGGAATAAAATGTTGATTGCTGAAATTACAGCAATAGTATATTATTGAGTCATAAACCTTAATGAAGAAACAGTAGGGAATATATACAAAGACATCCGGAACCTAAGCTATAATTTTGACAATAACGGGAAGCTACAATTTGGACACTAACGGGAATAATCCCGTTAGTAATAAAAGCTACATCTGGAGAAGCACAACAGTAAATGTTGTGCACAGTATTCTATTTGGCAATTAAGTGCACTGTCTTCAACACTTTGCAGCTCATTTGAAGGCTGTTAACAGGTAAGTTTCAATTTCAGAGCAAAAGTCTCGCAAAAGGTTATAATTTTGTTACATTTGCTGGGAAATTACTTCTATCAGGCAACCAGATTAGAGGCGGGGTAGGAATCAGGAGACTGAATAATAAGCTGGAAAGGAGTCCCTGCGCTCAGTGTCGAAGAAAATGAAAACATGCATCTTAAGTTCTAGGTTCGATTGTAAGAATTATGGAAGTAAAGTATCTGCGAAGCTTTCATACTTTTAGAAGTTACCATGTTGCCAACCAAGGAAATCAACCATATGATCTTGATTCTAGAAGCAGGGTATGGAATAGGTTATTTAATATTTGGGACGGTGATTAATTAATGTGTTTAAATAATTGGATTTCTTCTCTTTAGACTAAAGAATTCCTAGTTAATGGTAAGGACTCGAGTACCTGCAAAAATAATCCAGATCAGGGGATTTAAAGACTCTTTAATGATAAAGTCTAATACATTTCTGGGAAATGGAATAAATGATTTAAAAGAACCTTAAATTCAATGAACAAATATGTTTGTTCTTCATGGTTAATGTTCTGAAATCTATATAAATTTATCTTAAAAGATACAAAAGTTGTGAGCTCTTACCTCGATAATTCAAAGAAGTATTTATACCCCTTTGAACTTTGTTGTTTTCAAAGAAAAGGAAGGATCAAAAAGTTCTATGCTTCCCAATGACATTAATAAGAGACAAATATCCCTTAAAAAATCATTAACGAGGGACAAATGCCTCTTACATGTTATCAATGAGACCTTTGATATATCTATGGATATAGAGAATTATTATTATTATTATTTTTTTGATAACCGGGGTATCCGGGCCAGCTTGCGCGCACCACAACTAAATCTCCAGGCTCACTGAACATGCGTGCCTGACAAGGCTTGAACCTAGGGTGGGAGGAAGACAAGCCCCCTCTCTGACCACTAGGCCAAGACCTTGTTGGCGGATATAGTCAAGTTCATGTTACCTTAGGTTCAACCGATACTTGAACCTAAATATACCGGGTATGGCAAAACGTCAAGCTAATGTTATATCGGGTTCAACCGATATCTAAATCCAAGCGTATTAGGTTTGACAACAGGCTAGACTTACATTATCTTGAGTGTAGCTGATGTCTGAATCCAAGCATATTGAATCTGACAATATATCAAACCTTTATTCCCTTAAATTATTGTTTCTTTCATTTGATGAAACCATATGATCATGATCCATTAGATTGCATGGAAGTATCTGCATCTTAAATCAAAAGGTGTCAAACCATGGTTTCGACAAATATCCAGAAGCTTACCTGTTTCGCAATGGAATCCATAATTTGACCCTCGGTAGTATTGCTTCCTGGTTTCCTCACCACATAGGCCATGGGTATCTGCCCTGCCTCTTCATCAGGATAACTGCTCCATATAACAAAAACCAAATGATGAGAGGATCTGGATCTTCAGAAAAGAATAAAAATTAAATGAAACAAATGAAATTCTGAAGGCAGGTGTTTCACTACAAAATAATGGAACAGCTAGACAGCTTACGGAATCACAGCAGCATCAGCAATTTCAGGAATGGACTGGAGTAACTTTTCCAACTCAGCTGGGGGCACCTGAAAATAATCAAATATAATGGCAGGACAACATTGCTGATAGTTCAAATTAGATTTACAATCCACATGTCCAATGCAGTAAAGACTATGCTAATATGATCCAATCACCTGATATGCCTTGTATTTTATCAATTCCTTTAGCCTATCAACAATGTACAGGAACCCCTCCGAGTCAAAATAGCAAAGATCCCCTGTCTTCAACCAGCCATCTGGAAGCAAGGTTTCAGCAGTTGCCTTCTCGTCTCCTACATAACCTGCATAACACCATTGTTGTGGTCATTGAAGAACAAGCTTGATTGATCTGAAAAAACACATTATATTCGAGTGGATTGGTTTGAGCATCAACATAAAAAACCTCCTGGAAAGTATCAGATAATAATATAAATCATATTCTGGGCTTACGTGAAATTGCATTGAAAAAGTGACAACAACCAGTAAGTCCATGATCAGTACCTTTCATGACAGTTGGCCCTCGCAACCATAGCTCCCCTCTCTGGCCAAGACCCGAGGGCCTCTCCAGTTTCAGGATCAACAATCTTGGCTTCCATATTTTCAGAGAGGCGACCAACAGAAGCAAGGTGGCTACTCTCTTCAGGTCCTATAGTCCTTGTTGCCCCTCCTCCAGTCTCAGTCAACCCGTATCCCTAAAATTCCATGTAAAAACTTCCACACACTCCATTTAACACAATCATTTTATTTTTTAAAAAAAAACTTTTCAAGATGCAATAACTTTTCTCAAATAATCCACTCAACTTTAGTAACCATTCCATTTATGCTAACGATGTTCACTAGCCTAAAAATGGGGTCCATTTTCTTGAATTGTAAATGCCCACCAATACCATTCAACTTCAATGACTAGATAGATTAACAAGACGTTGAAAAGGTGACCAAACACTCTACCATAAATAAAAGCATCAGCATCCTCATAACTTTGTAACTTACCCCACAAAGCATTAAATTAATAAACTACGTGTTAAAGTGTTGCCAAGAGCTTTTTAGGTAAGAAAAAAAAAGTAGCGGTGAACAAAAAACTGATTAAATTGAGAAGAAGAAAAATGAACTAAAAACCGAATAAAAAAACCCTGATTAAACTGATTAGATTTAAAAAAAAAATCGGGTTGTGTTTTGTTTTTGAAGTAAAAAAACCGAACTGAATCAGTTCAAATTAAACCAAAATATGTTATATATTTTTATTCTTCCAGTTCAATTTAAATTTTTTGGTTTGTTTTCATTAGAAAAGAGAAAACATGGTTAAAGAAGAAAAAAAACCGCAAAAAGAACTAAATTTTAAGTTTTTTCTGTTAAAAAACTGAACCGGAAAGCTTTTTTATTTTTATTTTTATCGATAAAAACCGAACCAAACTAAAAATTTCATTCTAAACAAAAAAATAAAAAGGCATGAGCATCCCTACCAAAAAGCATAAAGGCATCGAATAAAACAAATTTCCACGCAGAAATTAAGCAGACATGCAATAAAAGTGGTCAGCACACCACCACCAACAGATTTTATCCATTCTGATATTGCTTCAATAATTTTACTCAAATTGACAGAAGTCTCGAAAAGGGATGATCACCTGAACTATTTCCACGTGTGGAAATTTCTCTTTGAATGCATCAGCAACCTCCTTCCCCAGAGGTGCGCCACCGCAGCCAAGCGTTTTCAAGGAGCTCAAATCATACTTTCTAGTCAGATCCTCTTTCACAAATGCCACGATAAGCGGTGGCGAAACGGGCATGTAAGTAATTCTATATCTTTCTACATACTTCAACATGTGTACGAATTCAAATCTCTCCATTAATACCAGAGTCCCCCCTCTGGAAAACATATTTATCGACATAAAGAACCCAAAAACATGAAACAAAGGTAATATAAACAGCGAAACCGGAGGTAGCTCGGGTTGGTTCGGGTCGAGTACTGCCTTGCTATGGCGAAAACCGGAGATTAAAGCGATCAAGTTCCGGTGAGTCAATGCCACGCCTTTGACTCGCCCTGTCGTGCCCGAGGAGTAAAGAATCGCTGCCACGTCGGACTGACTCACTTCAACTTGGGGGTGGGTGGTTTGGGGTTTTGAGTGAGTCAACAAGGAGTTGAACTCGGGGGAGTCAATGAGGATGGTGCCAAGGGGGAGAGAAGGAAGCTTGTGAGCAGTTTGGGAGGTGGCAAAGGCTACCTTTGGCTTACAGAGTTGGATTTGGAGAGCCAACTCTGAGTCAGAACTGAGTGGATTGGCGGGAGAGATGGTGACACCGAGGAAAAGAAGAGATAAATAAAGAATGGGGACGTGGATAGAAGGTGGGCAGAGGATAAAAGCAACGTCGTTATTTTTAAATTTGTAGTGGTTCTTGAGAGATGATGAAAGAGAGTAAATTTGGTCGATGGCTTGAGAGTAAGTTAGAGATTGGGCAGTGGAGGGGATGGTGAGGTAGGTGGTGGTGATGGTGGGGATGGTGGAGGAGTGGAGGAGGGAGAGGACGAATTGGGTGGTAGAGAGAGGTTGATGTGGTGGTGGAAAAGGAGTCGGTGGTCTGAGACTGTGAAAGGTTTTGGTTTCATGGCAGAAACCACTTCTTGGGGTCGATTGCCATTCTTTTTTTGGATGCGGAAGAGCTGCCAAGGAAGATGGAGAGGAGGAGCTTCTCTCTGTGCTTTTATTCCTGTCAGTATGCTGTCGGTCGGAAGGACAGAGGGAATATAAAATGTTTGGCGACTGTACTTCCAATTGCAGAATATATGCGTTATTAGAAGTCGGTAAAATTATTGCTATAAATTAAATATATTAATTCATTATTTGTTTTGTAAAATATTTTTTCATTTGAAAATAAATTAAAATAATCTTTAAAATATATTTTTAATATTAACATACTAAAATGATTCAATAACATTAAAAACTTGATTTGAGATAAAAATAATTAAATTAAAAAACAAAGTAAGGCATGTATATTAATTAAGATTAAAGATAATTAAAAATATATAATTTAGCAAAACTTTTATCAAGACCGTGGTTGCATGTACAATATTGTACTTTGCTTGCAAGGAGGCGATATGCTGCAGCTGGAATTAAAAAAAAAATTGCGTGAATGTTAGAAAATGATATAAATTATATTTTAGGATTTTAATTATAAATTTAAACTTTTAGGTGAGATAATTTTTTAATATGGTATCAGAGCTTTATTGATTCAGCGCTCGCGAGTTCGAATCTCACCACCCCTATTCTATTTGATAAAATAATGAAGCACAAGATAGTGTGAGTTTGTGCAAGTTTCAAGCTCAAAGAGTTTTTACTTGAGGTGTGTTAGAGAATGATATAAAGAAATTATTTAGTATGTATATTAAATTTGTTTATAACTGGAAAATCTTGAAATATGTGATTTAATTAACTTAATAGGTTTTTAAAAAATAATTAATTAGTAAAAAAAATGATTTAATTTTTAAAAAAATAATCACGATAATTTTTTTAATATTAAAAATATCAATATATTAAATCAACTTAAGCTTTATGATTTAACTTGCTAAATTTACTATTTGAATGGTTAGAGTTCGCTAAGTTTAAAGGTTTTATTTTTTAAAACTATCTTTACTTGTTATCTAAGAACAAAAATAAATACTAATAAAATCAAATGCAAACCAAATATTGAAATATTTATTTGAGTTTTTGATAATCTCATAAAAAATAAATTAAAATAATCTATAAAAATAAATTTAAAATTAAGAAAATACTAAATGAAAAACCAAAAACCGCTTTATTGTTTATATAACAGCAACACTTAAATTAAAAACTTTAATTAATTAGATAAAATTAACTTAAATTACTCACACTAATCAAATTACCTCTAATTATTTTGACACATACTCCTACAAGCTCCATTGAGTAGTTTTGTTATTTTGTTGCCAATTCAGTGTATTTAAGAGTGTAATAATAGTTGTTTTTTAATTATTATTTTTAATGTATTATTGCTCAATGGCAATCTGCTCTTTACATGGATCGCTGCGTGGTTTCTTTTCATATCCTCATGAATTGTCTCAGCATCATTTTCGTGAACGTGGAAAGCATTGTAAAGTGATTCTCAGCATCATTTTCGTGAACGTGGAAAGCATTGTAAAGTGATCTTATTATTATTATTATTATTTCATTGAGTGCATTCCTATTACTGATCGACACTGCCTTTAAAATAGGTAGATGTTACTTTTTAAATTGTTTTTTATTTTAAAATATTGATTTTTTTAAAAAATTAATTTTGATATCAATATATTAAAATAATTTAAAAAATATTAAAAAAGTTATTTTAAATAATTTTTTAAATAAAAAGTTGGTTAACAATAACTGTTTGGCATTGTGTTTCAAAAACACTTTTTTGAAAAAAAAATTTAAAAAAATATTTTTTTAATTTTTTACTTTTAAATTAAAAACAAATTAATGTTTTTAAATCATTTTCATGTGCTGAAGTCAATTTTTTTTTCCAAATATTATTTTAATATATTTCTGAATAAAAAATACTTTAAAAATCAATCTCAAATTCTCAATTACACTTCCAAACAAACAAATAAATAGTAAATCAGTATGTATTCTCCATCCTTAAGATCCTAGTAATGGATGCAGAATTTAAACTCTTTTGTTTTTGAAAATATTTTCTCTGTTTCTATTTTTTTTTTAATGTTTTTATATATATATTGATGTTAAATATAATTTTCAAAACTAATATATATATATATATATATATATATATATATATAATTGTCAACTAGAGTTTTTTGACATAGATCCCACAACAAAATTGCTTTCTTTCTCCGGCGCAAGGAAAGCAGCAATTTCTATGTTTATTAATATAAAACATATATTTTTAATATTAAAATAATTTAAAAATTAATTAAAATATAAATAATTAATTTTACAAAGCATGCTAACTTATCCATATAAAACGCAGGTTGAGATTGTTGTTGCATCAATGACACTACATAACTATATTAGAAGGAGATCGCAAGATGATGTTTTGTTTTTTTAATATAATCGTAATCCCAATTATATCCCAGATGATTTTTTACTAGATATTGTAGCACACGAAAATAGTCAGGAATTGCAGAGGCCTTCACGCATGGATATTGTTCATGATGTCATTGCAAATAGTTTGATGAGAGAATAAAAAGAAGTGTCCATTTTACTTGAATTATTCCTTGTATTATAAAATTATGATTATTAATACAATATAAATATATATTTATAAATGTGTGTGTATATGTCTATGCTCTTTAAAGTAATTTCACAAGTTAAAAGCAATATGAAAAACTTGGTAACCAAACACTTGAAAACTGTTTTCTTTCAATCTCAAACGCAACCACAGTTTTAACCAAACACTTCACAATTTATTTTGAACCGCAACAAAAATGCTCTTCTTAAGACTATCAAACCTCAACTATAAAAGCAAAATCAATACCAAACATACCCTAATTGGAAGTCATATGAGATGACAGTAACAATATCCATCCATTATAAGGATATAATTGTGATATATAAGGATATTATTAATTTATACATCAAATAAAATCTATGTATTTTTTAAATATATTATCTTATAAATTTAACGAATTATCAACTTATCATATCAATTCCAAGTTAAAATCAGCTATTTTTTTAATTGAGACTATTAATTTAGCGAGGTTATATGCTTGAATATTAGATTTGTTTTGCTTTTTAATGTTGTTTTTATGTATTTATCAACACACTTTTGATTCATTGATGGAAATTTATTCATTTCTGTCTTTTAATTATCTAAGATGTCATTTTATTCAATGAATAGGCAAGGCCCTTCAATTAATTTGACTCGATCAAAGAGAGAAGAGCGGATGATGATTACGGGTATTCTTGATCGGAACCGGCACACAAAACCCATTCCGGCGCGATCCATTGCCACCTCTGCTAACAAGCAACTAACAAGAAATCCGTTAGCAAGTGGATGCGATGGTTTGAAGACAATTATGGAAAATCAAGGGACGGTTTTGAACATTGAGGAAAGTAAAGGGGTGCTAAAGTCTAAAACAGAAAGTCAGGAACCCAAAATACCAAGACAAAATAAGAATCAGGGGTTTAGGGTTTTGTATCCCCCCCTCCCTCTTCTCTCCATGTTTGTACTGGCGACGTGAAACTGAATACCGTAAAACAATGCCGCGAACTACGACATTAGAGTGTCCTGGTTGCCCTCCGCTTCGAGCTCTAACTTTTGATTCACTTGGTCTCATCAAAGGTTATACACAATTAATTTCTCTTTAAATAACTCATTGAAGTAAATAACTGGTTTCGATTCTTATTTGTTTTGATATTTGATATGTGATTATAGTGATCGAGTCTCGTGGTGAAAGAGGAATACCTCAGGTTGTTGAAAGATGGGGTGATCCTGATTCCTCCAAATGCTTGCTCGCTGCTTCCATTGATGACCGTAAAAAAGACCCTGTATGTGTTACTCCTTTTCTTCATATCTTGAGCTGGAACTTGTAAAAATATGCCACTTCCTATGTTTTGATTTCTGGGTTTTTCTTTTTAGTGGATTTAATGTGTCACCGCCATGCTCGTAATAGATGCGTGGTGGACGTACTGATGCTTTACGCATTTATTAAATTTACTAAAGTTATTGTCTTAATAGGGTGTAATTTTATTTCTTGCAGTTATTGGCTGTTGCAAGGAAAAACGGAGAGGTGAGTTAAATTTATTATCTGAATGTTGAAGAAGGAATGCAGTCTAGTTATGGGTACTTAATAGTGGTTCTAGTGTCACTTTAGCGTTTGCTTAGTTGTTGCTATGGATAATGTGTTACAGGTGGCAGTACTCAACCCGCTCAATGGGGATATCTGTGTTGTGTTTTCTAATGTTGTCGAGGATGGTGTTCAACCTGAAGATGATGCTATTGCTGGTTTGCATCTATTCAAGAGAGAGAGATCAACCGGGTACGCTCCAGTGTTTCTTTTTCAGAGTCTAACCATTTGAAGTTTATGGGTATTGGTATCTATGACTACTACTAGTTACTGATACTGGTCGTGTTGATTATGTGCAGATCATGTGCTTTGCTTACATGTACAACAAAGGGAAATGCAAGCATGAGGTCCATTGAATTTGATAAATCGATGGCTGATGATGCCAATATAAGTGTAACAAAGACATGGAAAGTTTGTGGTTCTGGTAATGTCTTATGTTCTAAAGTGGATGGAAGTGAAAATTATGCAGTGTTTGGAGGGTGAGTATCTGCATTTGTGACTGTACAAAATAATATTCAGAATTGAAGTTTAAGTTCATTAGTGGCATGATGGCCGTTTTGTTTTCTGATGCAGGAAAGGTGTTGAAGTTAATCTATGGGATCTTGAGAGTTCTACTAAGATTTGGACTGCTAAACCTGTGAGCCATTTTTCTAGTTAAATAATCTAAATCAAGAGAGAAAAAAAAAGTTATTCATATACAAGCATTTTTGTACTGTCCTCATGTCAATTTCAATATTATTGCTTTGTGCAGCCTCCTCAAAATAGCCTTGGAATATTCACCCCAGCTTGGTTTACATGCACAACATTCCTGAGCAATGATGATCACCGTAAATTTGTGGCTGGCACCAGTGGTCATCAGGTAATCTTTCCATAGAAAATACTCCCTTGGAAAAATATTAGAGTAAGGGTGTCATCCACAGAGTCACAATGCAAACTAAGTAGATTCTCCAGGAAAACGTTTCTACTGAAACATTCTTACCCATTCTCTCTTGCTTTTGCAACTTTGCATGGTTATGAGGAGCCAGTGTCAGTTTTTTTATCTGGTTGCTGCAAAAAATGGTGATATAGTTAGCAATATAGGGATGTAGAGATAACTTTTGGTGAATTTGATAGTTTCTGCTTTTGCTAGAATCATATTATGTTTGGAATTGTCATTGTGCATAATTAGTCATTCACTAACAGCTGAAGAGTTTTCCAGACGACCTCAATCCTATATAACTTGATATTTGTGGTTTACTTAACAGGTTCGTTTATATGATATCTCTGCTCAGCGCAGACCTGTCCTGTCATTTGATTTCAGAGAGACCGCTATTAAGGCAGTCACTGAAGATCAAGATGGCCATACGATCTATATAGGAAATGGGTCTGGTGACCTTGCTTCTTTTGACATGCGAACAGGTACATGCATCTATTCGGATTTTCTGCACTTTAATGCAATATCTATTGTGTTCTGCATTCTGCACTTCCTGTTGTAACATCAAAAAATATCACCCTGAGTAGGTACTACCTCTTTTACGATAATCCTATAGTTTCTTGTGAATGGGCCAAGATTCCTTTTGAAGAGGTTAAAATATGCAGTTTTCTTCCTAAAAGCAATGATTTTTCACAATGCGCTGTTTTGTGCTTGTGAATTGTGGATCTAAATAGGAGTTTTGCACTTCAATAAGAGGTGCTAATCAAATAATTTTATTTGACATGCCAGTTTTATCAAAAAACAGAGTTTTTGCCTTTGCATTCCAGCACCTACATGAAGCAATCTTAGTGAGATAAAATTTATAATTATTCTTTTCCCTTTTCCCTTTGTATTTAATTCTATGCAATATGTATGGATTGAATGGTCAGAAGATGAGTATAGAATCCATGGTCTAGAATCTGCTTTGTCCTTTCCTTTAGTGGAAGTTGAATTTTGAACTTGTGAGTTTCAGGATGAACTATTAGCCGGGGATATTTTATTTATTGAACTCGCACATAAATGTTAAGATTAACATAACCATTATCGCAAACAATAACAACATCACCATCAAATACAATTGCGGTTGTACCATTCTCTCATTCTTGTCGTCATCTTTTCCTTTTTTATCTTTTTCATACTTTCTACAATCTTTTTGAATATACCCAGGCTTGGCACAATAATAAAACTTAATTCCCTTCCTTGATAGAGACTTCTCTCTTGACTTCCATTTGCCTTTTCTATTGTCAGATTCTCTATCTTGCTTATTGTAAGAAAACCTGCTTTGACTTCTCTCTTGACTTTCTGTAACAAGTACATGAGACTCACAAGTGCTTGTCCTTTTCTTTCTCTTCTCTTTATTGAGAATGCTATCCTTCGTTGTTTTCAAATTGATCTTTCCATTCAGAGTAGAATTGCCGAGTGACACCATCAAAGTCTCCTAACTATCTGGCAATGAACTCAATAGGATCAGTGCTTGCATCTCATCGACTAACTCAAGATTCATCAATGACAACTAATTCAGGAACCCTTGGAATTCATTTATATGCATTGAAGCATCTTCACCATCTTTGCACTTCAAATACACAAGGTCTCTAATTACAAAAACCTTGTTTTGTGCACTCTCTTTAGCAAAGGTTTCTTCCAATATCTTCCAAACTATATAGCAGTCATGTTCTTGAGAAATATGATTAATGGACTTAGAAAATACTCATTTTCTAACATTAATGGTAGCCTTTCTATTAAGCCCATTCCATTGTGCATCATCCATTTTATAAGGCTTTATTCCTTTACATTCAAGCGACAGATTCAAATCATTGCAATATAAGTGATCCTCCACCATTGTTTTCCATAGAAAATAATTGGAGGAGGTGAGCTTTATCATGCCCAAATCTTCCTTTTCCATTATAACTGTACAAAAAATTCATTCTACACAACCAATGCTCTGATACCACTTTGTTGGGAAAACCAAAAACTACTGAAAACCAATTTTGCCAAATGACAACTCACAAGTCCCAATCCTTTTCCCTCTTTGTACAATCAAAATTAGGATCAAACAATCAACAATCAAGTTTCAAAATTAGGCTACAACATTACTTTGTTGATTGTATGATCCTAATTTTGATTGCACAAAGAGGGAAAATGATTGTGATCTGGCAAAATTGATTTCCGGTTGTTCCTGGTTTTCCCAACAGTTTCCTCATGGAATGTGGTATTCTGACTCCAGGCATCATGTAGTTAATATAAACTGGTATTATCTAAATCAAGTTCCTGCTGCATAAAGTAAGAGAAATTTATGTCATTTAAGTTAATATTTAATTTAAGCCTCTTAGTGTATGATTTCATCCATTAGTTTGGAGGATTGCATGACTGCCTTTACAATTGTTGTTATCATGGACACATAAGGACAGATACTCATGCTTAAATCTACCGTGGATGATTTTATACACATTTGTTTTCATTGCAAAAACAAGGAACCCTGTGATTGATTCCAATTTGTGTTTTTGTTAATATAGTTCTTTTATATACATTATTCTTTGTATAATTTGAAAATATCCATGAAATTCTTTTGTAGACAAGCATCTCAACATCCATCAAATCAAATGGCTCACAATTTTGAATTATAATCAAAGCAAGCATAGGCTCAGACCATTTCTTGAGTTTTATGTCATGCCATTTTTGGCTTGCGTCTCTTTAAGAGCCCAGCTAATCTCAAGGAACATGCAGCAATAAACTAATTAGGGTTGTTTTAATATGTCTGGTTGTCTTGTCATGTCTGGAATCCACTAATTAGATCCCTCTTCTTTTATGTTTTGATATATCTGTATACAGTTGTTTTGGTAACTATTTCATGGTTGTGAATTGGGCTGAATTTTGTTGTTCTCAAGCCAGTGTTGGTGCCTACTAGCTGCTCCTGTCCTTGATTAACTTTATCCTCTGAATGTTTCTTCTTCCCCATAATTCTGTTAACATGGGATATATCATTTTCTCAGGGAAATTATTAGGATGCTTTATAGGGAAGTGTTCTGGAAGTATTAGATCTGTGACCAGGCATCCAGAGCTCCCTGTGATAGCATCATGTGGTGAGTATATTGAAGATTTTCTTTGCTTTATCCTTCTTCATGACTTTAATTTTTTGACTTGGTGCCCTGTGCTGTTAGATGTGCAGCTTCCCTTTTTACGGGGCCAAATTTTTCTCCACTTATCATTTTCTTTTTCTTAGGTTTGGATAGCTATTTGCGTTTGTGGGATATAAAGACTCGTCAACCTCTTTCTGCGGTATTTTCTTGAGCTTAAATCCTATCAAGTCTTATCTAATTTACCTGCTTTACACTTTATTGTTTTTTACTCTTTTCCATTTAGAATGATATTATATTAGACTTAACATTTGTTTTATCTTAGGTAGTTCCTTCCTAATGGTAAAACTATTTGAATTAGAAAAATTCGAATTTATTTAGGATAAGAATGTTGCACATGGCTTAATTTGTTACGGTTACTTGATTTATAGGGCTTACTGTTACTTGAAAATTATTATATATTCCAATCATTTAATCAAACCATATTATATGATGCAGGTTTTCCTGAAGCAGCACCTCACAAATGTTGTTTTTGATTCCAATTTTGTTGACAAAGGTTGGTTTTCCCTTTCCTTTGCACGGGTTTGGATAGTAGAGTAGTATCTTGAATATTACTAGCATGACCCCTCGTAAAACTTGGGTGATTGGGCATAAACAAGTCTGTATGGACTGTTTGCCTAATTGCGTAATAATGAATAAATTATGGACTAGGGCGAAAGAAAAGAACTATATTGCTTGTTTGATTTGCTTGAATTTAATGATTTCTGATTGTTGATGTTGCTCTGGATTAGAATGAAGGGAATATTTACCATAGCTTTCTTTGGGAATGCCATTAAGATGAGCTTTTCATGCCCTTCATCACATGGGTTATTTGGGACTCTTGGTGCTAAGAGATTATGGTTCCCGTTGGAGACAACGAATGGAATTTGAAGTGAAATGATTATAAGTCTAGGCCTTTTGTTTTCTTGGAAAATAGTTTTCTAGAAATTATTTTCTAAAATGTTCCATGTTTGTTTACTATTAAGAAAAATTGATCAATGAAAAACATGTTCTAGTCAAGAAAAAAATTGGCTGCTTTTCCAAGAAAGTTTTTTTTTCGGAGGATGAAATTCAAGTTCCAAAATTCATTAAAAAATATCATGTTACTAGTTGATTATAACATATTTGGTCTCCATTTTTTTGATTGCTATATTGTTTTTTCAAGTTTTATCCCATAGAATTTGATTTTTATATGAAATTTAATCTTCATTCTTTTAATTGTTATTTTTTTTCTTTTCTTTTTCTTAACTGAGATTTTTTTATCCATTAGATTTGGTTCCCACTCTTTTGATTGCTATTATTTTATTAGAATTAGTTTATGAAATTGATTTTTTATTTAATTTCATGCTCTTTTAATTTTTTATCTTAATTCTTTTGATTGAGATAAAATTGAGACTTGATCTCAATTTGATTGCTATTTGTTTTATTAGAAATAATTTATGAAATTGAGATTTTTTTTTCATTCTCATCCCTCCAATTTTTTTATCTGTTAGTTTTGATCCTTTATTAAAAAAAAACTAAAGTATTAATAATTATTTTTCAGTTTTATTTTCCATGACATAATCAGTGAAAATGTTTTTAAATTTATTTTCCATAACTGTCAAATATAAAATAATCTATTTTTTCAAAGAATTTGTTTTCCATGGAAATAACTTTCCAAAAGAAAACTACTTTTATTAAACAAACAAAGTCTTAGTCCCAACACCAGGCTAGCGCTTTGTCTATCTAATAAATAAGTGATATTTATTCTATCAGTGAAATGATTTTTCTCAACACTGATTATTATAGTCCTTGGTGTTCTAGCAGAAATTGCGGCAACAGCACAGAACGTGGATGGCATCCAAACTTCCGAGATCCAAACTGGAGATGAGATTGGAACATTGCCTATGAAAAGAAAGAAAGCATCTAAAGAAAAGAGGGAGAAAAAAGAAGAAACCTGAAGTAGAAGAAGAGAGCGCGGTGATGAAATCCAAGGAAAAAAGCCGGAAGCACAAGACAGAGAATGGCGAAGTAGAAGAAGAAAGCGCGGTGGTGAAATCCAAGAAAAAAAGCCGGAAGCACAAGTCGGAGAATGGCGAAGTAGAAGAAGAAAGCGCAGTGATGAAATCCAAGAAAAAAAGCCGGAAGCACAAGACGGAGATTGGCGAAGTAAATGAAGAAAGCGCGGTGATGAAATCAAAGAAAAAAAGCCGGAAGCACAAGACGGAGAATGGCGGTGGCGCCTGAGAGGAGCGTGGTAAAGAGCTGGGATTGCGCATTGCCATTTAGAAGACACGGCGGCATCAGATGGCCGCTGCCGCATGGCTTCCTGCTTTCAGCTCCCCAGGTAGAGACGTTGCTGTAATGAGAACATCTCTGAGAGTGAGGCAGAACAAGGCCTATACAATTCTTTGCAAAAGACTTTATACAAGGAATTCTCAATGCGAGGCAAAACGATGCTCTTTATTCGCGTTGTTTCATTATGATTAATCAATTTTGTGCCATGATTTTACTTTGTATCGCTGCAGTTTATATAATCTCGTCAAACACCTTTGTAAGAGGGACGATATTCCCAGAGTGCTTCATCAGCCATGGCCAACAAAAACAAATATGGTTTCAGAGATAAGCCACTGCTTCTCGCCTGTTAGGAGTACGATGTTAGGAGTATGATTGAGGTTGTTTTTGAAAATATTTTTTATTCAAAAATATATTAAAATCTTTCGAAATGATGCAGCTAATGATTTCGAACGTGCAAATGATTAATGAACCATAATTTTATTATCCCTCCCTACCGAGAGAAACAAGCTGCTGCATGGTTATACATATGGCAACCTCAGATGAACGTTCGTCAAGGGGATTTGAAGCAAAAAAATTACAGCAAATTTCTTCAGAAATGACTAACATTGACTGGAAACAGGGCAGCAAAAGCAGTTCCACCTGGTTACTGAGATTTGGTTTCCTCCTTTTTCTCCGACAAGAAGTACCTATAAGAAACAAATAGTAGAACAATCACGCAGCAGAATCCCAAACAGGAATACAAGACTCCTCCACGCAATACTGGAAGATGTGAGGATACACTGCAATTAAGAACAGATCAACTCAGTAGAAAAATCACGACCAGAGTGACTCACCCCTGACCCTTTGCCCAACGGGACAATTGATAGAGCTGCACAGTCTCGTTTGAGGCATGGCATGCTAGAAGAAGATAGTTACGAGGCCGTACCATCCATGCAAACCTCATAAGCAATGCCGAGCAAACACACATCGCTGAAGCGCCATTGACAGATATTATTAGAACCTCGACCATCCACACTACAATTCATAGAAATTCAACACCAGAATCCCTTTACCTCCTGTCATGTTTCCTGAAATCATTTCTGGGGGTTTTTCCATATCCACCAGCCCCTGTCAAAATAGATCAGATACTGCTATCATAATAAGTCACGAAGCAGCTAAATCTTGTATGAACATACAGCTTATATAAAAGGGATATCTGTATGATCAAAACTGGGAAAAAAAAAAATGAATAGTAAATAAATATACAGCAGCAACAAATCCCCAGTTGGCAACAGGTCCCCAGAAGTGAGTTGTCTTCGGACCAACAGGACTGTCCAAGAATGATCTGAAAAAAGCAGCCATTGATAACAACTGCTTCCTCTCAAGAACCTCTGCAATACTTGCAAATCAGCAACAGCGACAAAAAAAATCAGATAAATCCAACACAGCAAATGCGGAGTAAAAAATAAAACATCGTATTATCAAAACCCTACTCGGCCGCAAAATCAAACTGATAAAAAAAAAGAAGCAAAACTATACTTTAAAAAACATCACTTTGGCATAAATAATTCAATAATCCAATGATTAAGAAACATCATAAAACGACATAAATGAAGCGATCGGTAGAGCTAAAGGTGATTAATCAGTAGTTAATAAAATCCGTAAATGTAGTTTTAAATTAAAAGAGTGAGCATAAGAAAGCGTACCGGAAAGAAGATCGCCAAAGAAGCTGAAGATGACCGGAGAAGCAAAATCAAAGAGAGAGAGAGGGAGAGTGAGGTGTAGGCGTTGAAAAGACCAAACTTATATAAAACAGGCATTGATGTAAGCTACCTCAGTTTAACTTGATTAAATAATTCAATAAAAAAAACATAAAAAAACAACGAATACAAGAATTTAATAAACAACCATTAAGTGATAAATTTCAAAAAATAAAAAATTATTTTGTAATAAAGAACTGTTACATTGGAAGTCAATCATGAAAACAACGACAAAATGAAATTACTTAAAAATTTAAACAATGCAATATAAAAAAATAAAAAATAAAATGACGCGGAGGCCACACCATGATCCCCATGTGCCACTTGAATGATGCAGAGGCCATGACGCGCCGATACGCATCAACAATTGTTTTTAATAATATTTTAAAACATTAAATTGTCAAGTCATCCTTTGATAAAATCTAAAAACTAACAACAAAATCATTAAAAAAATAACACTAAAACACCATTGTAAATACTTTTTTTTTTCAAATTACAAAGTTAATTTTGTTATTCTAATGTTTTCTTTTTATATATAATGTCCGAATTTTTTTGTCTTCAATCAATTTTTCAACGGGAAAAATAGTCCATTTAGTTTTGAAAATCATAAATCAAGTCTTTGAATGACGTCGTTTATTTAACATAATCGGATCACTAGCGGTTTATTTTTAAAATTGACATGAGAAATTGAAAAAAAGGGACTGAGTTACAAACAAATATCAAAATACAGGCTTTCACGAAAATTTACTATGGACAAAATGGTAATACATGAGTTGGTGTACATTTGGAAACAAAGGAAAAGGAAAAGGCAATTACAACATCAGTCTACTTGCTGAGTAGCTCAAAAAATGGGTGTTCGGTGCTTGCACATGCACTCAGGAACTGGATATGCAATCACATCTCGGTCTCTCTTGTTCGTCCTTGGCTCAGGTTGGCCCTGAGATTTCCTGTGCAGCATCCTGATGATTCTTTCCGAATTCATCAGATGAAAACGTGGAGTTTTCGAACACAGGAAGCATGGCTCGCTTGTTAGGCCTTATGTGTTTCTTATGACCGGCATAAGCACGGTGACCCTGTGAATACAGGAAAACATAAATTATTTGCAGCAGCCAGGTTAAGTTTCCGAATTCATTTATGGAATTATTTGCATCAGATTTTGAAGGCGCTTACCTGCATGACTCGACCAAAGTTTCCCCCATGGGAAGGTATAAAAACGTTGCTGCTTAATGAGATGATGTAGTCTATGGCAGCCAGAGCTGAGGCCTTGTTCATAAATGGTGATAGCTCGCCTCCTTTGGCCAGTATCTCCTTTGTCATTACATTTGGAAATTCGGCAACCAGTGGCTGCAGAGCCAGGCTGCCGCCAAACGGCTCTCCTCCGGCAATGTATATTCGAGCGGTGCTTGGTGCTCCTAAAGGCTTTCAAAAACCTGCAGCAATTCATCTGTCTCCGATTATAGTCTGAAAACGAAGTTCCCTTTTTAGACTTCAAACTTATGTTAGGTATTTTTACCTTGCAATTTCTAGTGCACTAAGGGGACATAGGCCGGCAAGTCTTCGCCGGATAGGGTTCATGTTCAACCTTCCAGTGAGGTATTCAGGTTGAGACTCCCGTGATTTGGCGATGATTTTGTCATATTCTGGGCCTAAACTGCTGAGACATCCACTTCTGACCCAGATATCCTTCTCTAACCTGAGATGGAGGGCGATATATGGACCTTCAATCCACATTCTCTTTGAAAGCATATTCCCAAGATCCTGTATTGGTGCTGCAAATCTCAATGCATGGAAGGCAACCTGCAAATCACAGGACATTTCCCTTGAAGAAAAACATGGCAGTTTCAGCGGTTCTTATGGTTCAGGATTTTCTACCTGATGGGGATTCAATTTTGACCATTACCTTGCATCGCAGCTTCTGCAGATCGTGGGGGAGATTCTTGGAAAGTTTGGAGTCTAATGCTTTTAGTATAAGAAGGCCTTCTTCATTCAGCTACAGGAACCATTATAAAAGCATAAGAAAAGAAAATTGTCTCTCTACTGAGGTATACTGCAGATTGTTATTCTGCTATCTTAACAATTTCAGTTGCAGAAACATATTCATTCTAAACCAGAAAATGCACAAAATCTTGGCATCATAAACTTCTGATTCAACTTCTTAAACCCGTTGTCGTTTCAAATTGGAAAATAAGCTCTCATGGTTTTAATACAGTAAAGGCGAGGCATTTTATGCTTTTTTTAACAAAAAGAATAGCACACCAGGAGTTATACCCTGCCCTTACCAGTCTGGAGAACCTGGCACGAATCCAATACGGTGAAACACCATAAGGGAATTTGGTTTTCAATGGACTGCCTTGACATCAAATGTGTGGAGGGAAGGGACGATACGATCCGTACATCAGCTCGTAAAACTCTCTTGAAATGTTCGACATCGAAAATCTCCGAGAATTCACTGAAATTTTGGAAACAGACAGGATCAAAGGACAGCTCTTACTTTTTGGATCCATCAGAGTTTCAAAACTGAGTGATCAAATATGAGAGAAACTCAATGCCCTGTATGAACAGTTGCAGATACATCATTATCGCTGAAATACATTCACGAAGATATAAAGAATCTTTTGAAGAGAAGAAAACACAACCCAGATACTTGGTATCAGGGAGAAATCCATAAACAAGAATGCTTCAGTGAAAAAAAATGAAGAAATGACGGTCACATAATCGACTAAGAAAGCAGGTAATCCTCAATTTCTCATTAAAATCAGCAGTTAACAATGTCTTAAGGAAATATACAACACGGAGAAATCCTGAACAGTCTCCGAGTTACCTCTCGTCGCCCCAAATTGGATTAACCTGCAAAACAGGAACAACCAAAGCTGCTTCGAGAATTCTTGCAATGACAACAGCATCAACAATCTGATTCCTCTGCTGGTTCAACCCCCCTGAGGCTACCACCACCAAGAATCTCCTTCTCTCCTTTGAAATTCTCGCGGATGCCTTTCGATACTTGAGATTAAAATCCAAGCATGGCTTGTACCCTTCTCCATCTGGTTGCTCCCAAAACTCTTTCTCCTCTTTCGACACATTGCCAGTAACTGGATGCAGTGGTAATGGAGCCATTAAACTCTTTGCCATTCTTGGCTCACCCTTCCACATTCTTGGGAGCAACAGAAGAGAGGGAGGTCAAAAGCATTGACGAAATGGACATAGATGGAAATGAAAGGGAAGGTGGAGAGTGTATAGAGCATGGATGTGAAGCTTGAGAATTGGGTGTGAAGCCAAGAATGGAAACT
Organism: Salix udensis; assembly: GCA_029204005.1. Taxonomy (NCBI): domain Eukaryota; kingdom Viridiplantae; phylum Streptophyta; class Magnoliopsida; order Malpighiales; family Salicaceae; genus Salix; species Salix udensis. The sequence goes on from CM055033.1 coordinate 848,914, forward strand.
CCGAGGAGAGTGAAGGAAACAATAAGTGAAATTAAGCATAGAGCTGGTGGTGTCAAAAGTTTGTTGTGGTTTCTTGGGCTTTTCTTGGGAGAGAAAAGAAGAGAAGTGAACGGAGAGGCAGAGAGTAAGTGATAGACTGGTGATGATGTCAATGTAAAGAATGGATTCCTGATGTTTCTTGATTTCGCCATTGAAGCTCTGCTTGAGCTAATTTCTTCGCAACTCGGAATATCTTGGCCCTTGTTTGATCAGGGTGACTTCTTTTTATGATTCTTGAATCAGTTACAAGAGTGGGAAAACTGCGGTTAAAAGACGAAGACGCCTCCTATTTATTGCGGGATTGAGAAGACCATGAAAGGGGTCTTTCTGTCATTCTGTTTGCAGGTAGTTAGATTCTGTTATTTTTCGCGGGCAGACCAGGCCTACAGTGTACTATTTTTATTCCGTACGCTGCAATGTTATTATTAAACTAATTTAAATTTTATTGTTTATTAAATTTTATCGTTGTTATCTCCCATAGGCCCAACCAAACCCTCTTGATGAAAATGCTCCCAGTAGTGACAACCCCTGATCCTTGACAAAATAGCCCAACCTATAAAACACCAGTAGGCTCCAATCCATTCATAATCTCAGTCCCATCAGACACCTTGACAAGAGCCCACAGACAGCTCATGTGAAACTGCCCATGTTAAAGTTCTCATCTTTGCATGAAATGGCTATCATTTCCATCATTAGTTATTTCTCAATCAATTTTTTTGTGATTTTTTTTAAAAATGATTTATCTTTACAGTGAAAAAAAAATATTTTTTTTCTTTATGTATATTATTTTTATCCTACAATTTGTTCCTCCATTATGATAAAAAAAAGCTTATTTTTGCAAGTATGGAAGAAGTAAGGCCAGGCTTCTTATAGCTCAGATCACAGACGTAGGAAGCACAAATCCAATCGAAGTTTTTCACAGCTTTGTCCATATCAAAACAACAATATTAAGGGTTTGTAATTATAATTAAAGTTGTTTTTTTTAAAGTATTTTTTTTCTCATAAATATATTAAAATAATATTATTATTATTTTGAAAATTATTTTTCATATCACAAATAATTTTAAAAATATCAAAAAACAATCTAATTTAAAACATTTTTGTTTCAAAAATACTTTGAATACGCAATTCCAAAACAAACAGTCAATAAAATATGAAAGATTCAGTGAATTTAGAGATGTTGCATGTAAACGGAGCATCATCATGTATGTGTATTGGGCCAAGCCCATGATATAATAACTTATTCTAAAACTTTAACTTTAAGTTTTTGAAACTGTGTTTTCAAAATGTTTTTTTTTTAAATGACTTTTTTAATTATTTATTTTATTTATTTTAAATTTTTTATTATTGGATTTTTTAAATATTAATTACTAAAATATTTTTTTAAAAAAATAAAAAAAATATTATTTTAATATATTTTTAAATAAAATATATTTAAAAAAACAAATCATACCGGATCCCTCAGCCCAGCTAGCATTCTCTCGCCATATTCACAGACAAATACATACACCCCGACGCTCAACACAGAATCAAGCTGATTTGCAAGCTACGAAGAAGGAAGTAATGGCAGATAATAACAAGAAGCAAGAATACTGTGTTGCCTCTGACCTCATCGACTTCATAAACACTTCTCCAACAGCTTTTCATGCCGTCGGTAAGTAACTCTCTCTCTATCTGATAGATTCTGTTTGTTTTAAATCTTTTTATATAAATTTGAAAGCGAAATCCGTTTGATTGATTGATTTTGATAGAGGAGGCAAAGAGGAGATTGAGGAATGCAGGATACGAGCAAATCTCAGAGAGACAGGATTGGGAATTGGAAGCTGGAAAGCGTTATTTCTTCACTAGGAACCACTCTACCATCCTTGCTTTCGCTATTGGTAAAAAGTATGGCTCCTCCTCCCTCTTCTTTATTTATTTCTTCGATTTTTATCATAGCAAAATAATTATTTTGTAGCTGCTAGGTTAAGCTCCTTTATTTGCTTCTTTACAAATTATATAAAGACTAAAAAGTCAACTCTATTTTTTTTTAATTTATATCCTTTTTATAAAAAAACGTTTGTTTTTACTTTTGAGCAATAAAATGTATGCCATCTTTTATATTTTGTATTTTTTTTAGATTATCGATGGCTAAAGCAAGGTCGCTTTGTTTTGCTTCGTTTTAGTTGTTTATGAATTCCGGTTGCTGTTGTTGAGACAGGAAATGGATTGCATTAATTTTTATTTATTTTATTGCTGAAATGTTTTTCATTATTTTGATTTTTTAGATATGTAGCTGGCAATGGATTTTATATAATTGGTGCTCACACTGATAGTCCTTGTCTCAAGTTGAAGCCTGTTTCCAAGGTGATATTCGTATTGATTTTGCTTTTCTTTAAATTTTGAAGTATTTGCTGGTTTTGTTTGAAAATTGTGCACTTGGTTGTGTAAGTTACTGAATTTGGTGTTTCTGGGAATGGATCGACTGGCCAGGTAATGAAAGGTGGGTTTTTGGAGGTTGGAGTTCAAACATATGGAGGTGGTTTGTGGCATACATGGTTCGATCGTGACCTGACAGTGGCAGGGAGGGTGATTGTTAAAGAAGAAAAGGATGGTTCAGTTTTCCTACTCACATCGGCTAGTTAGAATCGAGGAACCCATCATGCGTGTCCCTACAATTGCAATTCACTTGGATAGGTTTGGTAGCTAGACATTTTACTTTGTTTACTTGTTTGATCTTGTTTTATATGATGCTATTAATTCCTGGGGTTATCATGGGCTTAGGATGGGGTAGTCTCATCTTTACTTTGCTTGGTGTTATGGTATTTCATGCTGTTATATTCTGAACAGGACTGTTAATACTGATGGATTTAAGGTTAACACACAGAGTCAACTTCTTCCTGTTTTGGCAACATCAATTAAGGTAATCTTTGAATCACACACATTTTATGCATTTATTTTAGTTTACACAATTACAGTTTGAATTATGTTTCTTGCTGTAAAACAAAATTATGACGAATCAAAATATTAGCTATAAACATAACACTCATATAAATTGGGCATTAAGCATGATGCTCACAATCATTCATGATTTATGAAATTTTAAAATAGATTCACTGAAACTAATCATAAAAAATCTTTAGCACAAACCTTGAGAAAATTGTGTCCTACACTACAAAGGATTTTTTTGCTTTAGTTAGTTGCTAGAATAAATTATTTCCATCCAACTTTTTCATCAATATCTGTGAAGAGCTTATAGATTTCTGTGACAGTCTAAAATATGTGTCTTAATATGGACCATACCTATTTTTTACAGATTTAACTTGAACTTGAAGCCACTTAATGCATTTAAAGAATTGATACTAAGAAAGAGAAAAACTTTGTTTGCCTTTTGAGCTCAAAGATTACTGCTTGACAACTAATTATTGCTTTACGAACAGAAGTTAGTTATATGCTTTTCAGATTTCCAAGCAATAAGGCTAGATCGCTAGTAAGCATGCAATATTTTGGTTGCTTAATTGTGAGGAAGTGGATATTTGTTTAGAATACTAGTGTATGAGATGAAGTCTCAATATTATTGCGATATGTTCTGTTCTCTATTAGCAAACTTCTTTTTATAGGCAGAGCTCAATAAAGCAGTTGGTCCAGTTAAGAGCAAAGAAGTTCAAACTGATGGGAAGAAATCTGATCAAGGAGCGATTTCCTCAAAGCATCACTCACTTTTACTAGAGGTTAGGCAAGAAAGTATTCTCTCTTTTATCCTTTTTCTGTTTATTTTGACAACTTTGATGTATGTTCCGATGGCGCTTCTGTTATTTCTTTCTTGTCTTCTAGATGATTGCAAATCAGATTGGGTGCAACGTAGATGATATATGTGACTTTGAATTACAAGCATGCGATACTCAACCAAGTGTAATAGCTGGAGCTGCAAAGGAATTTATTTTCTCTGGAAGGCTTGATAACCTCTGCAGCTCATTCTGCTCTCTGAAGGTATTACTTGTTACACGGACTGTTGTTAGGTTGCAAATCATGATGGTTTGTATGAAATCAGGTCCTGCTTGCCATTCTAATTACTACTACATTGCCTTTCTATTATCTGACCACAATATTTTGCTGTTATTCTATTGAATATAGAATGCCATCTCATGTCGGATTGAAGATATCATGCCGGTTTATGTGATATAACGTTCCATTGCCCCTGGCTTTCTATCTCTCAACTACAAATTTGTATGGTGCCTTTTGCTCTACTAAACACAGAACCGTGTAGTGATTGAATCAAATTCAAAAGTTATTTGCTTGTGCTGAGTTTTAGGCATTGAATTGTATTCATTTTTGGCTAAAGTAAAGGGATTGTGTGGATTTCATTTTCCAATTGAAGTTTGAATTTGTCCTACTTGAATTTCAACTTCTTTTATATTTTGGAAGTTAGTATTGGTTATGGTAGAATGAGTTTCACTCTAGATAGTAGGATTAAGTTTGAATATGAGGTTTAGTGCTGTTTGTGTTTAAGCTATGTTATTATTTATATTGGTAGATTTAATTTTTTCCACTAGCTTTATCTTTCTTTGGGTGGGGAGGTATTGAATTAAAATTTTGTTAATAATCAGATCTGGTAATCATCTGAACAATTGTTACAAGTCCCGTTGACAACCTACTTCAGTTACATGTAATCCAGCAGCAAAATGGTTGCTATTATCCCATCTACATTTATTGATACTTTTTTCTTTTGCACAGGAGAAATGCTGGTCTTTGGTTTTAGAGTGTTAACCCACATAAACTGATTCTTGTTTGTGCCATGTCAATTTAATTTCAGGCACTGATAGATGCAACATCTTCTGAAAGCGAACTCGAGGATGAGAGTGGTGTTAGGATGGTAGCATTGTTTGACCATGAAGAGGTAGGATCTGATTCAGCACAGGGAGCCGGGTCTCCTGTCATGTTAGATGCTCTGTCACGAATCACAAGCGCATTCAACCCAGATTCCAAGGTGCTCTTTTTTCTGACTGACTTCTGCTTCAGGGAGAAAAAAAGAACTTAATAGTCACTATTTGGGGGGAGTTCTGGGTTCTGAGCTGAGCTTATTATCTGAATGCTATAGTTTTAAGGGGATTAGTTTTGGTTTCTATTTTATTGGAAACTATTTTATCCATTCATCTTAATTAGGAGTCTAGGTCACAAAGTTAACCAGCATATTAGTGTTTATTTCAAGTTTCACCTGTCTGGTTAATTTGGATAAGTGTGCAATAGTGAATTGATTCTTGTAAATCTCACACCTAAGATTTGTGAGTTATGTTGATGTTAGTCCATCCTCATAGAGACGGGCTATCACAATTCACATCAATTAGGCTTATGGGTTTGACCTGCGCGGCCATGTGGAGGAACAAAATTTGGGGATGCTTGGTCAAAGGGAGTGGTATATTAATCTCGAAATTAAATCTTAGTTTGATTCATATAATTTGATAGGGAATCATGTCACATAAAAGTTTAAGCTATTAGGTAAGGCCCCAAAATATGATTTATATTATTCTCTAACACACCTTTTCAAGTGAAAGTCCTTTGGGCTTGAAACTTGTACAGACCCATATTACCTTATGCTTGATTTTTTTATCAAATAGAATAGGGGGGGTGGTGAGATTTGAGCTCGTGACCGCTGGGTCAACAAGACTTTAATATTATGTTATGGAACCATCTCACATAAAAGCTTAAGCTATTAGGTAAGGCTTCAAAATATGATTTATATTATTCTCTAACAATAATTGTTTCTTTTCTTTGATTTCTTTTCAGCTGCTTCCAAAGGCAATCCAGAGGAGTTACCTTGTATCTGCTGACATGGCACATGCCCTGCATCCTAATTATATGGTACATTGTCTCGTTGTTCATTTAGATGGGGTTGTTCTTTCCGACTTTTCTAACATGGGATATCTCGTTTCTAGGACAAACATGAAGAAAATCATCAGCCCAAGTTGCATGGTGGGCTTGTAATCAAACACAACGCTAATCAGCGCTACGCCACAAATGCAGTCACTAGCTTTTTATTTAGGGAGATAGCAACGAAGCATAACCTTCCCACCCAGGTCAGTTTTCTCTCAACTTAAATTATCATGATTGCGAACAATTATAACAAACCGAACTTCTGATAAGCAATGTTATCACTTGAATGAGATGAATCATTTTATTTTCTATAAGAATATGGACAAACATGGTTCTGTCCGATCTGTTCCCGATCATTTCTTTCTAAACAATGTGATTTCAAGCATTGATGATGATTTGATAGTCGAATTGACGGGGGGAAATTGTCACCAGATACATTCCCACTGATTTTTGAGTCCTTAATTCTTTCTACTCGGGGAACAGAATATATCCGTTAGGATTCAAATACAACAAATGGCTGCTCTGACTTGTGCACTCATTCTTCTCTTGGCATTTTGGATTTTCTAATTTTTGCCTGCAAGGAACATGTAGCCAATAAAATAGAGATTGTATGTTTCCAGCCTAGGTAGTAGCAATTCAGTAATTGGTAGTTGAATTAATTATCATGAAATCACTTCAATTGCAGGATTTTGCGGTTCGCAATGACATGGGCTGTGGTTCAACTATCGGTCCGATCCTAGCTAGTGGTGTCGGGATTCGTACTGTTGACGTTGGTGCTCCACAACTATCGATGCACAGTATAAGAGAAATGTGTGCCGTTGATGATGTCAAGTATTCCTATGAGCATTTCAAGGCATTTTTCCAGGAGTTCTCTCATCTGGATGCCAAGATTACAGTTGATATATAGGTCAAACCACCTCATATATGCTGGACATTGCCAGCTTCATGAAGGAAACATCTGTCCAGAGTACGTTGTGCCCAAACCCTAATGTCGACTTGTAGTAAGTGATATACATTGCTGGATCAAATTGCGTTTTTTGAGGGGTGCTGTATTTTCAATGGCAATTAAACGATCTGCTCGTTAAGTTATATTTTCAGGGGTGGCATTTGAAAGAGTATGCTTCTACATTTTGGCAGCTTTTGGAGGAAAGTGCTTTGGAGAAGCACTTTCAGGGGCTGATCAAAACTCATCTGGCTTTAATCTTTTAACTCGGTAAACAAGTAGCCTTGGGTTTCTTTCACTTCCTGACCACAAACACTAATCCTAACTTCACCAGCTCTGAAGGCTGCATGTGTTTGAATAGAGCCTTTTCGACAAGGGTGGTTACAGATGCTTGAACAATACTCTATATATATTCGAAGCAGACAGGAGCCCTGTTGCCAACTTTTCAAGGGAATGATGTATCTAATAATAATAATAATATATATATTATAAATATTTTTTATAAATATATCAATAATCATAAATTAAATTATCGATAATATAGATATTTAAAAATAAAAATGCTGTATGCTAATCATAAATATATATTTTTTAACTATATATCGTTAATTTCAGCTAATCAATTATATTATATTAAAATCTGATAAAGAGAGTTAACAATATTATAATCAATTAGTTATCTAAATAAATAAAAAAAGATAGATAGTATAAATTACAAAATCAATGATATGAAAAAATAAAATATTTCAGAATAATTTTTTTTAATATAGACAAATCACTAAATGGTAGTGAGTACACTAGAACTCGGTAACAATCTGGTTGTTCTCATCATAACAAGTCTTAATGAATCTCTTTTAGGTTGAAGGCTAGAGTCTAAACTAGTAATTAACTAACATAAGTCTAATAATTAAAATAAAATATTAAACAATTTTAATATGCTAGAAAAATCTAAATTAGAAATAATTATTCATCATTAAATAAATAAAATATGACATAAAAAAAGTTTTCAATCCTATTTTTTTTCTTGTAGTCCAAATCTCTTTTTCACAAATTCTTGGTAGATTTCAGTTATGATTTCAAATACATAGTTTTCTCTCGTATGAATAAACTACTTAGTTTATCATCTATATTTGAAAATATTAAGATGTCTAGTTTCTCTTATATAGAATCGCGAAAAATTTACATTTGTAGCTCCATTTGTCCAAAACAATACCCGGATGTCTAGTTTAACAGATTTGACAAAATTCATCTAGTAACTTTGAAATAATATTTTTAAATCCATCTAATCTAACAATTTATCACGTATCTGAAAGATATGTTTTATCTCACAAAATTAATTAACAAATATTTTAAAATCAAATTCAAAATAAAGTCTGATTTTACTAGTTTTCAAGGTTTAACCCAATTTATTATGTAATCCATGTCGACTCGTAAAATCATAATATTTGAAGAGTTATACTTGCTATCTTGACAATCTTGGTCGACTGATAAAGAAAGAGCGAAAATAAGGCAACCCTGTAGTATCTTTTATTTCTATGTGAGCTCTGTTATTACCTCAACGGTAATGGCAAAAGGCAGCCGGCAATTTGCAAACAAAATAGAAGGGAAGCTAAATGATCAGCTCATGTGAAAACATGTTTAGAACATGAGAAAACAAAATCCGCTCAAGTCCCAGGGGAAATAAAATTATAAGGGTCGAAAGGGGCCCTGTCTCACGAGGAAAGCACTTTCTTAACCTCTGTTGTAACCTCCTTTGGAGGTTTCTCTGCATGAAGCTCTGCGACAGCACCTTTCTTCTTGTAATAATCGATAACCTGCATTCCAGCATCCAGAACACCATCAGATTTCATCAGGGCAGAACTCAGACATGTCAATGCGGCAGGATTAAAAATGGAGATGAAATCTAGGTGCATAGGCATGTCATATGGCTAAAACCAGAAGAGGCGATTCACGTGGCTTGATACCGTCCAGACACTTGGTAATCATCCTCCCTAAATGACTTGATATTAGCAACAGTATTATAAGGTAATTGTTCCCAAAAACCTAATTGAACTTCAATGGGAGTTGTGTTATTCCCGTGGTTCATGACCATGGGAGAATTATAATTATCCCAAAACAATGAGTAAAAGGAGGCCCGAGAATTAACGGCAGCAAGCACTAGTTGCGGTCAGAAATACCATGTGATGCCTGGAGACTTGGCACTTGATAGAATTGAGTGAGAACATTTTTATTGTGTTCATCATATGAGATAGCTTGTAAACTGAACATGCCAGGCAAAAGCTTTCTCAGCCAAGAAGACCTTTCTGTGCCTTATAAAATAAAAATGATACCAAACACACAAGAAAATAGTTGTCCAATAAGTAGGGAGAAGTGGATAATATTAAGAAGAGCTGGATCGTCATCCCTTTTGTTGCGGGTGACCAGGTGATTGAATCCAACCCCGTCTCATGTCATCAAATGTAATGAAATAAAACCGGAAAGCTTACCGGTTCAGTTTGCTTGTGAAATGCCTCAAGCCTTGACTTCAGAACAGCTGCAGTATCATCTTTGCGTTGAATCAAAGGTTCTCCAGTTACCTTCAAGAAATCAAAAGAAGGAAGCAAGTTTGTGAACATACTTTCATCTACTGAATTGCAAAAACATTGACACGGCAAGCACTATGGAAAACATGTATAAGAAATAGTCTCAACCATATTCAAATAACCTTGATTATTTAACAAATTCACAAACCAACACACCCCAAATGCGGGTGGCAACTGGATTCCCTGTGAACAATTTTCTTCTACCTCTCTTAAATTACCTAATCCCACACCACTGATGTCTTGATCAAGGGTTTTAGTCAAGATAGATAACTGATGGCTATATTACCTTCCCTTGACATATCCAGCCCCTTGTCAACATAAACGGACAGTATTCTCTTGTTTAAATATTTTTTTATGAATCACTTGTCCATAGACATTCTACAGCCACTTAGACTAAATATTGACAAGTCAGATCCATTGTTGGCCTAATCAACATGTAAGAATAATATCAGGTGTAGGAGATCATAATTACCAAGAACTATTCACAATTGCTTTTACAGACTGGCATATTTTGAAAATATTGATATCTACAACAACTGTAACACCCTTTTCTTTTCCCCTACATTCCCCGTCATCAATATAGACATCTGAAAATCCAATTGAATAAAACAAGATAACAAAAAAATGCAAAAGAAGGATCAGTCATGTTCCCTTACATCATCTACACCAGGAGCCTTGGGAGGTGCAAATTTTGTATGGTAGGTTCTACCACTTGAAGGATGGATCCAGCGGCCTGTGATCCTCTCCTCCAAAATTGCATCATCAATTGCAAAATTAAGCACCCTATCAATTTTACTTCCCTGCTTTTGAAGCATGTCATCAAGCTGTGCACATAAAAGGTGAACAATTTATGGTTAGAAAAATCTACAAAAAAAGTCAATTGAATATGTACAACGCTAGAAACATACAAAAACACATTGAAATGTTTATATTTATTCAAACTCACATATATATTATACAACTAGATAATGATACCTTCTGTGCTTGGACCACAGTCCTTGGAAATCCATCTAGAATGAAACCTTTCTGACATGAAGGTTTCTTCATTGCTTCATCTATAATGCCAACAACCAAGTCATCAGAAACGAGTTCCCCCTGAGAAAACCATGCGAGGCACTCCATTAGCTAAATCCAGCAGAACTATGTAAAAATACACGAGGATGAACCGCGAATGATAAGAATGGTTGAAGATTCAACCTTTTCCATTGCCTCCTTAGCCTTGATACCAAGAGGGGTTTTAGCAGCAACAGCAGCTCTCAACATATCACCAGTAGCCAAGTGGCATAAACAGTACTCATCCTTAATGATTGGTGATTGAGTACCTTTTCCAGATCCAGGAGGGCCTGCCAAGCGCAAAACTAAAAGATTACAACCATGGAAGCTGATGACCAAAACCAGGGTTTGATTGACTGATTGGTTACAAACAAACGAACTGGTATCAATAGAAAGCTCTCACCAAATATTATGAATAAGCAAATATACATTTTTTACTACATGAGTGTGTACTGAGCTGGCCAACTGCAGGGGAATTATGCAGCACACACGATATTATCATGGGATACACCATGGATTTGAAAGTTTATCCAAACAAGTAAATTCAATATTCACAAGTTTGTTCAATTCATTTCTTCCCCTAGTTGAATCAAATTCTAATTATTCACCGCACTTGTTTCAAAGTAGCTGTGTTAATTTGAAATATTAACTCCCAACTACGCCGACAATCTGAAATCTTTTTCTTATCTTTTTTTTTTAAACAAGCAAGATGCTAAAAAAGGCAATCAGATAGAAACCAGAAGAGGATGCAATTGGTCTGTTAGGTGTTTCTGAGAAAGTTAAGAGATAAGAATTTTGGAGGCAAGAATGAAAATAAGCCGAGACTAATTTTGGAGAAAAAATTCTTCACACAGAGTTATCATACAAGAAAATAAAAAGGTTTTGAAGCAAATAAATCATTCAAAACCTTTATCTACAAACGAAAAGAAAAAAGATGATCATGCCATTGTCTCAAAGCATTTCAACGGAAAGGAAAGACGTTAAATTTCCAGATTAAACATATAGAAGATGGCGAGTGAAGATCGATGTGGTGAACTCTCTGAATTCACAAGGAAATTTTGCAATACATTATTTTAGAAATGGCCCCCTTTTAACATGTCAAAAATCCATCTTGTGAATCTCAGAAACATTAATTATTGTCATAAGCACTGCAAATCTTCTTTCTACCACGCAGCATTATCAACCTTCAATTCAATTTTGAAAATATAGTCAAAGATTGAAATGACTTGACTGATGAAACAAGCGGGCTCAGTATCTTAGAAAAATAATTCGAGTTTTAGATTCACTTAACACCGCATCTTAATGTAATCAAAAGCACAACAGCCTGAAAAATCACTCCCACGTCTAAAATGGCCCCGTAAAGAGGGTTTTTTTTAATGTCTTCAAATTCCCAACTCTATGAAAAAGCAAAAGCAAAAACCCACTTCTCAACTAAAGCAACAGTAAAAAAAAGCTCTGATCTTTTCTTTTTTCTTTTCCTCAGTTACCTCCGCAACCAAGCAAATAGTTCATAATAAAAAACAAAGAGAAAAGAAAACATCTTAACACAAAAAACCCACGAAGAATTCTCGGATCTGAATGCACCCTGGAATTAAAAACCAAGAAAGTCCAAAACTTTAGGCATTGCAGTTCATGCTTCATAAACAAAACATGGTGCGTGGTTTACTTGTAATGTGGAGAGAGAGAAAGTGGAAGAGTAATAAATGAGACAAACCGATGAGTACGAGACGCTTGTCGGGTTTATCAGAACACTTCATGCGACGGAGGAGCTCAGTCATGAGATCCAGTGATGGCACATCTTCCAAGTTTGATGCTGCTGCACTGCCTGCCATTCTTGTCTGGTAGAGAAGGGGTGTTAGGCTTTAAATTGTAGTGAAACAGAAAGGAGGGGAAAACGGGTTTATAAGCAGAGGGGTGTGGCTGTGAATGTGAGAAAAGGTAGGTGTGTTGTTGTGTTACCCGTTCGGACCTTCCTATGCTTCAACTTCAAGTAGTTCTGGTCTACTTTTAACCACTTCTCTAAATTACTCTTCTGCCCTCTTTTTTTTTCTTTATTTCTTTTAATAACTAGAAAATTTTGTTTGAAAATCTATTAAAATAATATATTTTTATTTTTTAAATATAAGAAAATCAAAGTTGTTGATATTTCTCTTATAAATGAAAAGGATATTTTTGGATTAATTGACATTAATTAAGAATAATTTTTTTTTCAAGATCATAAAAGTGGTCTTATTTGAAAGATATTTTAATTAAATTTATGTATATGCTTGCCTTAGATCTTAAACCCAAAAAATAAAGAAAAAATAGTCAACGTTTTTCAACCACTAAATCAACTCCTCTTGGAATTATAGTATTTTTCCCTTAATACCTTTCGTGTTTAATAAAAAAAAATTAATCTTGTTGAAACCAAAAAAGTACAAAAATAGGGATGCTAATTCTATGGTGGCCAGAAATTCCAGGCGAGGGCTTTCAAGTTGTTTCTCCGATTGAATTGACTTGTGGTATGTTTGGTGGCGTGAGATGTAACTTTGATTACTCTCTATCAATAAATTAGTATCTGACAACTTCTAATGTTGAACTGCAGTGATCATCACGTTTTAAAGAGAGAAATGTGTAAAAAGTTATCAAAATATGATTGAAATCAAATAAATAATTATATTTACATGCAAGTTCTCGTAATATTTTCCATGCAATAGGCATCACAACAGTATGATGGGAGTCTAGACATTGGATCTCGAGCCCTCCAAGTTGTATTATTTTTTCTACAGAGTATGCCAATTGTGTAAAAATTGAGCCTTCAGATCTCTTCCGAGGCCACAGCCCCCGACAACTTCCGCAACGCAGCTGTGCAAGGCGGCGGTCCTCCAGAAAAGCGACCTCCTTGACACCAAACTATAAAGAAACAGCAGTGGACAGCTTCAAGCTCGCCTGCAAAACGTGGTGCCGATGCCGCAAGCTCAACGACAATCAGAAGTCAACACTAATTATTTCCACGCATTAGTTTTTTATTCCCTACCAAACTGAGGCAGTTATGTTGCTTTTGATAGCTGCAATGGTAGACTCACCAACCTCCGAAATCAACCTTTTATTGTTGAAAATAGAGGCCACTCAACTACTCCATATAGATCTAAAAAGGTGTTTGACAATTTCATTTTAATAATATTTTTGAAAAAAAAATAAAAAAAAAATGTTTTAAATTTAAATTTTTTTATATCATTTTCATGTCTTGGTATTAAAAAAAAATAAAAAAATAATTATTTTAATATATTTCTAAATAAAAAATACTTGATTAAACCACACTCCTCAACAATATATCAAGCCCCATAGAGTTGGTGAAAGCATTAGCATAAAACCATCTGGGCTTAAAACTACTAAAAGATTATCACCAAGGCCGCAAACATATTGTTCCTACTACAACAATACAGATACCCGGCGGGCAAAAAAGCAAGACAATTCAGATTCATAAACACAAAAAACCAAAACTGGGGATAGAATTCGATATTTGTAGAAATCTAAAGGCGTTTAATAATCTTAACATAATTTGAGGAGAGATCACAGTGAACAGAAGAAGACCAGTTCTACAAAATGAACAGCATCTTGGATACATAAACAGTTAGCAAAACCCACTATTCACCTTTTGACTTTCTTCTTTTTCTTTTTCACCTCACTGGCATCTTGCAGAACCTCTCCATCTTGATCTTTACTCTTCTTCTTCTTCTTGGAAAGACCATCCTCCTCAGCATGAGCCCCGTTAGTACAATTTGTGTTCTCATCAGCCTGCTCCTGTTCCAATTTTCTCTTATCCTTTTTCTTTTTCTTCTCCGATTTAGCATCCTCTGAAGCACCTCCATTTACTGCTGGTTTGTCCTCAGCCATGTGATCACCATTCTCTGCAGCATCAGATTTTGATTTCTTTTTCTTGCTTTTCTTTGCAGAAGGAACAGCAGGTGCTTCTTCAGTTTCCATATCAGTATCTAGAGAATCCAACAGTAAAAAACACAAAGCAAACCATCAATGCCAAGAACTGAAAACTGTGAAAGCACAAATGTCAACGAGTTAAACAGGTCATTTTTAAGGAATAATCATGAAATGGATGGGGCAGGTAAGACTTCAAGCCAGGAAAACACAAAGACTGTTCATCAGAATCATGTTTTGCATGTTAATAATGCAACTGAAGATGATATGGAAACACTTCCAACAGAAAACCAAATTTTTTTAAGGTATATTTATATAAAGAAAAAAGAAACAGAATCATTTTCACTCAGGTGCACACCTTTATTTTCAGCTCTTTCAATTGCATCTTTCATCACATCAATGTTTTTACGAGGTGCAACACCCTTGTCATAGAAGTCCAATCTCTCTTCAACTTGTTCTCTTAGTTTCTCCCCAAAAACAGTTGTACCATTCTCTGCAACACAAGATGCAAAAATAAGCTAATTTTAGAGAGTTGAAATAGTAACCCAATTTACAGAAAAAAGAAATTTACCAGAAAAACAATCAATGCGAGATGCAATAGAGCATTTGTTTGCAAGATAGCGAGCCATGCGTCCCTTGTTGCGAGCAGATGCGCGCCCAATAAAAGATGAATGGAAAATCAAACCATATTTTGGTGTGTTTCCACGAGTTTTAAGTGCCCTAAGAACAAAACATCATAAAGGTGAACATTTACAGCTCAAATATCTACATAGAGGAATGTTTTAGGGAAAAAAGATCAACAAAACAGTTAGGAGCAAAGATATTTTAGATGAGGTACCCGATAGAACACAAGCCCCAGAGGGCTGAATACTATTTCGAGTTTTGTGAAGCAATAGAAAAGGACAAGTGTTACTCATAATTATATGATGCAGTTATGCCATATTCAGAGAATATAAGCAGTGGAAAAACACCTGAAGAGTGCCTTCTCTGCACCAAGGATCTGAAGGGTGGAAGAAGGGCACTTGGCCAGATTTGTGAGACTGCCAGCATGAGAAATCAGACGAGCCCCAACCATTTCACCAATCAAGGAAGCCAAATTGGGAGCAATATCATTCATTTTAGTAATAAGATATTCATGGAGCTTCTTCCTGTACTCGGAGAGGTCCATTACCCTCTGAGCAAATTGCTGGACATTAATCAAGTCAATGGGGGACAAGTCTTGCCCTGGAAAAGGGACAGAAAAAGGTGAGTCAGAAAATGAGACAGGATTAAAAAATTGGCTGACATGTGATAGACAAATAAGAATTCTACCCATTGATGCTTTGGCAGCTTCTACAACCTCCTTTGCTTTATCTTCATCTCCAAGTAAGTCGGTTAGTTCTGAGAGTTTGTCTTCAGACAACTTTGACTTGTCATCAATGAACTTTGCAAGTTTGGCATAGAGATAGTTGTCATTGACAATCTTTGCTAATTCAGGGAAATGCCAAGAATACCATTCTCTGCAGGAAATTAAGTGTTAGAGGAGATACAGCTAGGTTGATACAAATTCCAAACATGCAAACAGCACATGGGTTTTACAAAATCAATCACAAACCTGACTCTCATTGCAAATGAATTGACATCCTTATCAAGAGTATCGAGAAGGAAAATTGCTTGAATAACCATATTGTCAACTCGGTTTACATTGAACTTCACTTTTGCTCTGCTGTAACTGTGTCCCAGACCAAGTTGGGCTTTCTCCAAGTCACCAGGCTGTATAAAGGATTGGAGACGAGAGGAATAAAATTGTGATAAACATACCTCACGAAAACAGACGACAGGAAAGCTTTAACAAAAAAGAAAAGTACGGATTTGTAGGAATGCAAACCTTTAAGTCCTTGATGAACCTTTCAAAATGTAATCTTACACCGCGAAGAATCTCGTGAACAAAGTCATTGCTTTGGCAAGGGATTTTAGTCACCTCAAAGATATGTGACCCAATCTTTGGCTCAGCAACTCCCAAACTAAACTTTGCCTTCTTTCCCTCCTTGACTTTTGGGAGATTAAGCTCCAAAAAGTTCCTCAATTCATCAGTCATGATCCCTGCAAACAAAGACCGATGACAAATCAGACATAAATTTGAAGGTGGAACCAAAGAGAGCCACTTCCATCTCTAACATCTGCCATTTTATATCTCCGATAACACAAAACAAGCAATTCATCCAGTGAAACCACAGCAAAGCTAATTACTCTTACATTATCGATGACTGAAAAGCTATCAATTACAACATTTGCTACCCGTGAATTGCTTTCTTTCATTTGACAGTTTTCCCCCAACCAACCAACCAACCAAGACAGGACCTCTCAAGAGCTAAAAAAGCACCTTGTTTGAAAGCAAAGCCAGCACAACTATCAGAACAACAACGCTGTTTCTCAGTTCATAAAGAGTCAACTGACCGCTAAAACAACCGAAAAACAGCAACTACATAGATTAATTAAGTTTATTCACAATCAGAACATATAAGAAAAAACATAATTACTACTTAAAAAAGGCAAAGAGATTAACTTATCTCGTTGTTTTCAACTTACTTCAAGTAAAATAAACTACAAAAACTAACAGCTTCCAAGATACCAATTAGCATAGACATGTATAAACAAACGGGCCTGAAAAAAGCTATACCTTCAGAAACAGAGTTAATCTGATTAAGAGCATCGAGAGCAGACTCGAACGGGAGAAAAGCAGTGAGCTGCACTACCTTACCAAACCGGTTAAGATCCGAAACAGAATTCCTAACAGCCTCATTGTTTTGTCCAATTTCATCAAGACCACCAGCTTGGAAAAGACTGTATCCTGATGAAGTCTCGTATAACAAGTACAAAGTCATTGTTGAGGAAATAAGACGTGGAGCGGCCTCGATGGTGTGGTGGCAGCGGTGGCTGTGTGGTTAGGGTAGGGTTTTATGAGTTTTAGGGTTTATGGTGAGGTATAGCTTTGTGGGATATGAAGGAGTTAAAAGAGGGAGGGAGAGTGTGATGGGTCGATGGTGGCCATGGGTCGGGCCTCATCTAAATTGGTGATGTGGATTTGTTGCGAGTCTATTCGGGTCCGGGTTCAGAAAATACCATTTGTTATATAAGCAAGAAAATTATTCAACTATTTTCATGAGGTTTTTTATGATTTCATTTAGTAGTTAATAGTTAAAAATTACAAAAAAAAAACATATATATTTATTATAATAGATTTAAAAATATAATATTTAAAAAATTCATTATATATATAGTTTAAAATTGAAACAGTATTTTTTAAATTAAGAATATGATAAATTATAATCTAAAACTATTTTCTTCTTTTATGTTGATTACTTTTATTTAGTAATACATACATACATACATACATACATACATACATACATACATACATACATACATACATACATACATACATAGTAAGCTCTTGAAAAATACTTAAATGAGATAAAATTGGATAAAGAATTGGACCTTGTATATTGATATTTATATTTTCATATTATAAAATTAAATTATCTTTATTGACCGGAATTTATAATATATTGCAATATTTGTGAAATATTTTTGAGACAAAACTCATATATAATAGAGATTTTATTTATCATCTCTGGTTTTTTGGATCCTTCTTTTATTTTATTTTAATGAATTTATTTTGATTTTATATGATGAAAATTACGTTGCCTTTTGATTGAGGAGACCCTTTTTAATATTAATTCTTTTATCCAGAAAAAAAACAAAGCTTTCACTGGAAAACAACCAGCTATAAATTTTAATATAATTTTGAATTTTGAATTATAATCATACATGGGCGAATATAAATTAGAAATATAGGCATGGATATATTTTTTTTATTAATTATTTTGTTCAGATGTTTCTTTAAAAAACTAGGAACAATTTCAAAAGAAAAACATGATAATTCATAATCTATATTTCGTTAAGAAAAAAATTATTTATATTTAACAGCATCAATACTTGAGAAATTAAGAAAATCCAGAGAATTAAAACTCAATAAAATTTTGGATATTATATACTAATATTTATATTTTACTACTATAGAATTAAAATGACTTGTCATACTATAAAAAACCATTATATTACAATATTTGTTAATTATTTATGATTAGAGGAAATCTTTGTTCACATAAAATATATACATAAAACATAACACATATATTTTCCTATGTGATGTGAATCTCAATGTGACTAGATTTGCATTATAGTAGTAAATGATTTTGATCTCATTTAAGATAGTGTTGTTTGTCACAAGGGTTTTTTATGTTTAGGTCTTATATAGGCATTTCCTCATATTTTATGATATGGACAATGTTTAGCCCATTATTAATATTGTTACATGTCACCGTATTAGTAGTTTCACTAAATTTCCACCGCATGTCAATAATTTATATAGGCTAAAATAATTTATTGTTGGATAGATCTACATAAAATTAAATCAAAATGCATAATTATATTTTATAAATCAATTTTTTGATTTAATTGTGGGTCAATTTAAAGTATAATTATATTTATGAATTAATTTACGGTCCAATTGAAAGATTTAATTAAGTGTAGGGACTTAATTATACTTCAATTAGTCAAATTAATTTTATTAAGAGCTTAAGTGGTAAAACAAGTTCGAGAGCCTAATTCTGGTTTAATTGAAAATGTTGGAATTTTTGGAGACCAAATTCAATTTTTGCCAAGTCAATTGGATGAAATCAATGGTGAAATTCAAGAAATTGAGAGTTTAATGGTCAATTAAGGGTAAAATTGCATAAATTCAAAACCAAAGATCGAAGTAAAAAGGACATGTAAAGTTAAGGTTGTTATTGATTTTTTAACGAGATAAAATTACATAAATATAAAAGTTTAAAGCCAATTAGAAAGCATAATTAGAAATAATTATAAATTAAAGGGATCAAAATGTATTTGTATCACTCTGGGAGATTTACATACACATCATTGCGAAAAGTTGAAGAGATCACTTGTGTGTGCGTGCAATGAGCAATCGAATTGTCATTCTCATTCTATAAATATCAAGAACTGGAACATGCAAACAAGAAGAACTCAAGTGGGGGGAGTGCACACAAAATAATCAAGGAAAAAAAAGCAAACAAAGAACATAACGCAAGAAGTTGTGAACAACCCCTCAGCAACACTTGTTTTTTTCTCCTCTCGGCGCAGCCACCATTCTCGGCGCCGCCGCCACCGGCAACATCGGCCCGACCTCCTTTACACTTTGGTCTATTTTTAACTTTAATATAGTATTGTCATGATAATATTAATGAGAAAAATATTATTATCACAAAATATCTTTGACATATTAGAGTATAGATATATCTTATTTATAACAGAAAAAATGTTGGACTTGTTTTAGCATCGGACATAGTGAGTCCGAGAGTTTACTAGATCCATAAATATATGAGCTTAATGCATGACTAAAGCCTAGAGATGATGAGTTGTCATTTTAAAATCTAGTTTATTTATTTAGGAAAGGAGGATAAAAAAACAAAAAAATTATTAATTTATCAAATATATATGAATTCATATATTATAAATTATTGCAAACAATCCAAAACTAATAATCCTTGGCTTAATTAGGGGTGTTTTTAATTTTGTGATTTCACCCAATTTTCAAAGTATTATACAAATTGTTTTTTGTTTGGAAAACTATTAAATTAATATTTGTAAAAATATTTTTTTGATAATTTTAATGTGTTAATATTAAAAATAATTTTTTTAATGTATTAATATTAAAAATAAAAAAAATTTAAAATATATTTTAATTTATTTTTAAATAAAAAATATTTTAATGTATTAATATTAAAAATAAAAAATTTAAAATATATTTTAATTTATTTTTAAATAAAAAATACTCCTATAAAAAATCTGGTAATAAATCGAATCATAAATCGAGAGATATATTTTTTTTTCCAATAATGCTCCTGGTAAAGAGGTTTAACATCTCATATTTCAGTTTTTATTGAATTTCAAATTTATTTTGCAAGAAAAAAGAAAAAAAGCCCAGGAGAAAGGTCAAACAACAGAATAGAAAAGAAAAGGCGACAAAAAGAAAAAGAAAACCTTCATTGATCTTTTATTTATCACCATACTGATAATGGAAAATACATTTCTCCTTGCAGTCTTCTCCCTGATTACTTCTCTGTTAATCTATATCTTAACAATCACGTCCCTCAAGATAATCAATGGTAGAAGGAGCAGACAAAGGGCAGTCGGATTCTTCCATCCATATACAAACGATGGTGGCGGTGGAGAAAGGGTGTTATGGTGTGCCGTTAAAGCGATCCAAGAAGAAAGTCCTGATCTTGACTGTGTTATTTACACAGGAGACCATGATTCCTCTTCAGAAAGCTTGATGTCTCGTGCCCTTGATCGATTTGGCGTCAAATTACTTTCTCCACCAAAGGTACCAACTCCAATTTTTTGATAGAATCCTTTTTTTATTGGATAAAGACTTGTCATGAGTTGCTTTTAATTTTTGATTTTTCTGTCTCTTTGATGTTACCCTTTATTTATATGATGAAAACTTAATGTGAGCTGGTTTCAAATTTTGTTATTTTTGTTTGTTTTGTGTAATGGGGTGCTGCAGGTGGTGCATTTGTATAAAAGGAAGTGGATTGAAGAAACTAGTTATCCAAGGTTTACTATGATTGGTCAAAGCTTTGGTTCAGTTTATTTAAGTTGGGAAGCTTTGTGCAAGTTTACTCCTTTGTATTATTTTGATACTAGTGGATATGCTTTCACTTACCCAGTCGCTAGAGTGTTTGGTTGCAAAGTTATTTGTTACACGCATTACCCTACGATCAGTTTGGATATGATTTCTCGTGTTCGTGATCGGAGCTCCATGTACAATAACGATGCTTCAATTGCCAAGAGGTAAGATTCATGTTCAAATTAAAGTTGTGATTGATTTATCTGCTTGCTTGTTTAGTACTGTTTATAAGGTTTGTTTAGAGCACTGTTATTCAAGTCTATTAACAAATGCTTGTTTTGAAAGCTTTCTCTGTATCTTCAAGTTTTTTTTTATGATCAATGAAGAGGTTTCCGGTGTAAGTGAGAGGCAGAGATTTACTAACATTCTGCATATCTTTTTCAAAAACTTTCATTACTTGATCAAGGAATGAAAGTACATGGATCTTTACTGAAAATGGGATTTGGGTATGGTTCGATGTTAAGTAATGATCTTATAGCTATGTATTGGAAACATGGTAGAATGGATGTTGAAGTGTTTACTGCAGTGTTTGATAGAAATGTTGTTTCAGTGAAAGTGAGGCAGAAAGATGTTTCAGTCAAAAGCCCATGCCAAATGTGAGTTCATTGACAGTTATGATCACTGGCTATGGAAAGCATGGTTTAGGTGATGAGGCAATTTGTCTCTTTGACAAACTGCTTTCAGATAGCACTGGGGTGGATGTGATTTACTCGGCTGTGGGTTTTAGCCCATAGCCATTCAGGACCAGTTGAAAGAGGACGAGAATACCTCTCAAGGTTTTGTGGTGACATAGGATTGATGCTAGGGTAGAGCATTATTTTTCACGATGGCCAAGCTGGTTTCTCAAGTAAGAATGTCATTGACCTAGATGCCTTTAAAGCCAAACACAGGGATATGGCAGATATTGCCAAGTGCTTGTAGATGAAGACTTGAAATTAGGAAGAGAAGTACGTGATCTCCTTTTGAGATTAGACAGTGTAATCCCGTGAACTATGTGATGTGTCCAATGTCTGCTATCAGAATGATGTGAGAGAATAAGGGAATTAGTGAGGAAAAAGAGATCAATGAAAGAGGCAGGACATAGTCTGGTAGAGATTGACAAGGCGCTTTTTGCGAGGTAGATTTGTGCAGATTAAACATTGATTTAGCTTTGGTTTGATGACACAAGTGTAGACCGAATCACTTTTTATCCATGTTTATTGTCAAATGCTTGTTCTGAAGCCTTCCCCTGAAAGTTAAATTTAGCTCTCCAAATATTCGTTTATTCTGGGATTGATGCTTGCTGGAAGTTACACTGTGGGTTTGGGAAAGAAAGGAAAACTAATTTCAGGGAAACTTATGTGTTTGTTTTAGCTTAGGACTCTTATGAAAAGTAAAGAACTCTTCAGTTAGATGTGGCTGCTACCATGGCAGCTCCTTTATGGAATGATTGGAAATTTTGTACTTGAAGCTTAACAATGCAGAATAGAAGTCTCACCTTCTTTCTATTGCTGCTGTTTTGATTTGGCGATTGTAGAAGCATTTTAATGGTGTTGTCTTTAATGGTATTTTACCAAATTCTCAATTTACTTTACTGTCAATCTGAGCATGAATTCATGTCTTGGAATATGAGCTTTCTATGGAATATTCACTTAGCACTGGCATGATTTGTCCAAACACAGTATATCATATCTATCATAATTTTAATTGGATGCCTCCAGCTCATGGGATCAAGGAAGCTTTGAATAGGGACAAGGAGCAAGGGTTAGCTTAATTTGTGCTACAACAGATTGTTAGGATCTAATGCAGATTTTTTCAACAGAGGACCTAAACTTTTGAATATGGAGGTTATTCTGCATGATGATTTACAGCTTCCCAGGAAGTTCAAGTGGTTCTGTTTTGATATATTCGTAGGACTTGTAATAAGGCTGCTCATTTCTTGCCAGGGAAGCTAGCATGTGTGGAGTTGATGACATTTCGGATTGTAGTCCATGTATTCATAAAGTTCTGTTGGATATAACTTTACTCTTGTATCTGATGGAAGTTTTTTTTTTTTGGTCAATGAATCCATTAGCTGTACTGGCAGAAAAGAGAAAAGGATAATAAAGAAAGCTTTTCTCTCAAGAACTTATATTTAGTTGAAACAAAAATGGAAAACTTTTGGGTTCTGTTGGTCTTCTAGATTTATATGTTTGGGATACTTTATATGCTCGTGTCATTATTTTTGTAAATAACAAATATTTTTTCTTGTGGCAGTGGTTGGCTATCACGGTGCAAGATCTTCTACTATACATTATTTAGTTGGATGTATGGATTTGTAGGTTCTTGTGCGCACCTTGCAATGGTGAACTCTTCATGGACTCAATCTCACATTGAAAAGCTTTGGAAGATTCCAAACCGTATTATGCGAGTATACCCTCCTTGTGATACATCAGGGCTTCAGGTTTGTTATATTATGTATTGTATTATATATTGTGTCATTGCTCTTCGCATGCCATTATCTTTATCACTTGGGGTTCTAAAATGTTGAAGTCCAAACAGTTGCTTCCTTTGGAAAGACCTGCAAAAACTCCGATATTTATATCCGTGGCCCAGTTTCGTCCTGAGAAGGTGGGCATACTTACATAAACCTAGTGAACACAAGGTACTGCAGTTTTTGCGGGCTCGTTCCTGGGGCCTTTCGTGGGCTTACATTCATCTTTACAGCCTGTGTTTCATGTCTCAGGCACATCCACTTCAACTTGAGGCCTTTTCAGTTGCCATTAAGAGGTTAGATGCAGACATGCCGAGACCTTTGTTCCAGTTTGTTGGTAGTTGCCGAAACAAATTTGATGAGGACAGGCTGCAGAAATTGCAGGACAAAGCAGTGGAATTGAAGATAGACGGGGATGTACAATTCTACAAGAATGTAATGTATAGGTTGGTGCAAGCACTTTATAAAATTGCTCTTTTCTTATTGAAAGTTGAAGAGTTTAATATGAGCGTGTGTACATGTATGTTGGCAAGTGCATGCACATGCACGTGGTACTTCATTCTACAGTACTGTGTACATAAATTGTTTTCTTATACATTTATTCTAAAAAATGAAAAGACCCTGGAAGGATGTTATGTGGAGCATATGTTCCATATGTGGAAGAAGATGATTAATCATACTCTGTTCTGGTTCAGCTTGTTGACCAATTTGATATTTATTTTAGTGGCTCACTAGTAAATAAAAGGCCTTTCATTAGTTTTTTTTTGCTTTTGTATGATTCATGACTTTATTCTGACCATGCCAGAGTACTTGTGTCACTATAACTAACTTGACACAGGACTTCATTTGGCTGAGGAATTGCAAGTTGTGCCTCACTGTTGAATTATTATTTAAACCATTGTTTTTGAGGTAGGATATGATGATGCCTGGTCTAGAAAAAATTGATGAGAGTTCTGTGGAGGTGATGGAATAATCTAAAAAAAAGGATAGTGTGCTAATTGATACAATGAGTCATTAGGTTTAAGAGTTTCTTTCGTGTTTGATGATTTGTAGTTGATCACCCCACCTTAAATTTCAGGTTTGTTTCAGTTTTATCACCATTTTCTTTATCTGGAGTTCTTTAGGCTCAGTTAGCTTTATCCTAATAAAGGTATCGGCCTTTTCTTTCCCCTTCAGTATTTCTTGTGTACATCCTCTGTCTTTGGGTCCGAGGCATATTTTCTCATGAACTCATCATATACTGAGAGAGCATTCCATTGCATTTTGCTTTTACCTGAAGAAATTGAAAGGGAAGAAAGCCCTAGTGTTTTGATCCGTGTCTGCACTTTTAACCTTGGCCAATTGACAGGGACTTGGTGAAACTTTTGGGAGGTTCTGTGGCAGGAATGCATTCTATGGTAGATGAACACTTCGGCATTAGTGTTGTGGAGTACATGGCTGCAGGAGCCATACCAATTGGTGAGCATTTCTTTTTTTTTCTTCTCATGATGATACTTCTATTTTCTGTTATCTTGAGAATGCTTTGGGTGAAATTACGTTGATGTTCTTACTTTCCTCTCTTCAGCTCATAATTCTGCTGGGCCAAAAATGGACATTGTTCTAGAAGAAGATGGACAGCAAACGGGATTTCTTGCCCAGAATGTAGAAGAGTATGCAGATGCCATCCTCAAAGTTTTAAGGATGCCAGAAACTGAGAGACTCAAGATGGCTGCAGCTGCAAGGAAACGCGCAGGCCGATTTTCCGAGCAAAGATTTTTTGAAGATTTGAAAGCTGCAATTCGACCAATATTAAACCATGTTTCCAGATGATGGATTAACACAGTGAATAGTTATAGCAATTTTCTAACTACAGAACAGAGGAGCACAGCTAGTGTTAAATGAACTCCAGTTTACAGCCACAGCTGTTTCAAGTTAACAATGGCATGTTGCGCTAACACTGGAAAAATTTTGGATTGAAAATTCTCTAGCATGTGACATGCTGGCTGGATGAATGTCATCTTCTGAAGGATCGTGTATTCCTTCTGAAAGTTTTTCAGGTGTGATGTTTTAAGATTGAACTTCAAACTAAATTTTCAGAGCTGTTCATTGTTCTATCAGGATTGCTTGGCATGCATTTCATTTCTTGTGCTCATGTTTCAACCAGTTTATGAATTTGAGTTGCAATTCAAAACTATTTTGTTGTGAAAACAATAAAAAAATGGTTCCATGATCTTATTCTGTCTTTCCTACAAATATCAATTTTAATTATCATACAATATTTTTGTAAAATTTTTTTTCAAAAAATATATTGAAATGCGACATTTTAGATTAATTTATCTAACTTGTGAATCTGGTCATAAGCTTAACCTAAAAACTAAATCAAAAAATCATGGATCTAATAAAATTATCTATTAATTAATAATATGCAAAAAACATTCTCACACTTATATATTATAAATATACAGCAAGCTTTTCTGTGCAATTTTTTTAGATTGTCAAGCATTGTACAATATATAAAATCATTACCTTATCTAGTGATAATTATGATAAAGGGGACGACTGGTCCACAAAGTGACAAATTTTTCAACGTATGATCCGATTGCTGGAATTTTTTATTTTTTATTTTTTATTTTTATTTTCTGGCTTATTAAATTTAAAATAGCAAAAGCAAAGGGCAGCGGTGGTCTTAAGTCTTAACTCATAAGTCATAACAACATCATAATGTCGTAGGAGTCATTTGCCTGAATTATTTGATTCAGACACACCATGATCCCAATCAGTGAAAAATCATGTAACGGTAGCCCCTCTTTTGCGCCTAAATAATTGGGCTTCTAACCCTTATTTTTTTAGTATAAAGAATATATTTATTATTAGATTAATGTTACGTATAATTTTTTTAATATATTTTTAGGATCATATCAGATATTAAATTAGCTATTTCTTGCAAGGTTGTCAATATCATTCTGTTTTTTTTTATTGAAACGGAACGTTTCGATCTCGGAGCATTTCGGCGTGCCGTTTCGGAGTTGTACTGTTCATAATTAATTAATTAATTATATATATATATATATGAAAAAACTTAAAATATTAATTTAACAAGTATAATTTAAATTCAAGATAAATTAATTTTAAATTATACAATACAAACACAAAGTCAAACAAACATAATCTCAAAATTAAAAACATCTCTAAAATTCCAAAATATTATGATAGTAAAATGTTCTAAAATAAAAGAAATATTATGATTTTGAGCCGGAACGGTACCGAGGCATTCCAGCCAGAATTTTCGGAACGAACCGAAACGAAAACGACGTCGTTTCATCTTGGTTTTTTTAATGGCACGGAACGTTCCGACCATTCTGGTCGGAACGAAACATAATTAACAAACTTGATTTCTTGTGAGCTTTAAAGGTTATATATATATATATATATATATATATATATATATATATATATATATATATATATATATATCAATTTATTTTTTAAAAGAATTATAAAGAAAAACCTAATCCCAATACAATATATAAATCTCAAGGTGATTTAAATATTTTTTATTTTCATTTCGATCTTCTTTTTTACATGGATATTGAGATGACCCTTTCATGCCGATAGTCCCATATGAAGCATTACCGCATAAATTCCATCTTCATCCAGCATATCTGATTTCTCATTTATAACATCATAAATGCTCCTCTGTCCTGCCAAGCTAACTCCGTTGCTTGCTCCGGTACCGGTGGTCAAATACGCCCTTAAAACCGGGGTGGGGTACAGATGGCGGTGGGGGAAAGTCTTCAGTCCACTCATTGCTGTTCTCTCTCCTCTCATTGCATGGCCTACTGATTTTATTATCCATGTGGGGCATTTTTTTATTTTATTTTTTAATCTCCTTTCTAGTTTCAAGCAATCTTTATGTAAAGATCGAATCTTTTCTTAAAAGCAAGAAGTCATATCCAAATCATGCTGAACGATACGATGATTTGTTATTAATTATCCACTCAGTATTTCTATTGATAAATCAATGCATATTATCTGCATATTTAATAATCCACTCAGGGAAAATCATTCAAGGCTTCTTGCTGCCATGGACATGGATAATACAAGGGAAAATCTGTCTTTAATCTGAAGTAGACTTGGATTCTAGAATCTTTTGAACTCGCGCTTGATCTTCCATGTTTGAAAAAAGACAGGGTTTTTTCCTTTTTATCCCCAGCCTTGAGCCAATCATAGGAAAGTTTCACTGAGAAGATGCTGACTCTACACTATCATCGTTAATATAATGATTATTAGAGATTTACATAATAATAGTCGAAATACACGCAAATTAACATGAATATCGTTTATGTATATATATATATATATATATATATTACAAACACAATAAACGGCGTGGGGTTTTGCCCTGTAGCTCCCCTCACAATCCACTATTGCTTGCTACAGTGCACGCCCGAAATGGCCCCTGGGCGCGCGGAGAGGAGGGGGGTCGGCAGCGGGGACAAAATCGGTTTTTCCTTTTCAATTTTCATTTTTTTTTAAAAAATATTCAGTTGTGAACAGTGTATTGACGATTTCGTCCCCGGTAATAGGACAAAATAAGGCATCCGGCTGAGGGGCACCGGCGTAATTGCGCGAGGCCGGACCGGTCCGGTCCGGTCCGGTCCGCCGCAACTTTCGAATTTTTAATTATTTTCTGAAATGGCTAAAGACGGTTTTAGCCCCTAATAAGACAAAAACACTTCATTCGGTCAAGGGACAGTAATTGTCCCTATTTTTACAATTAAATAATCGGGTCTGGAAGGGCGTCCGCCGCACGCGCCAGGCGGTTTTCCGCCTCACGCCCTCTTCATGCGGCGCGTGCGGCCTCCTCCGGTGGACGGAAATTGTCTACCGGAGGCCAGAACGATGCGCCGCCGTGTCTTCTTCCTCCTGCGGTGGCGCGTGTTACCTAAAAGAGTCCGTGGACGCGTAGGAGGCCGGTTAAAGCCGCCGGCCACGTTTCTCTCTCTCCGGAGTGTCAAAGTTGCACTTTGGTCCTTCTACTTTCAATTTCCGGATTGGCTGTATATAACTCAATCAATGCGGTACAAAAGTTCCGATTTTTGCAATTTTATCCTCCGATTTCAATTGACAATAAATGTAAGTTGCATTTCAAACCCCTTTGACTTTTACTTTTTTTAATTTAAGCCCTTTATATATCATTTTCAATTCAAACCCTTATACTTTGATTTTTTTTTAATCCCTACTTTTGTCCATGTATATATAAGTGTATTTAACACAATAAGAATAATAATAATAATAATAATAATAATAATAATAATAATAATAATCATGATTTAATGATTTTTCATTCTTACTCTTTTATTATTTTTTTCCCCTCCCGATAATTTGATAATTTTTTTTTTCAAGTAATAGCCATGGTAAATTTTTTTTTTTATCTTTTGTTAAAGTTTCTAGGATATTTTTAATCTTTCATTTACTTTTGTTTCTTTCATTATTACATAATAATAATAATAATAATCATAATAATAATAATAATAGTGATTATTATTATTATTATAAGAATAGTGCTTATGTATTCTATTATTATAATAATAGTGATTATCTATTCTTTCATAATAAAAATAATAATAATAATAATTTTTAATTGGTTTTTCTTGCTTGCTGTTTTGTTCATACTTTTTATTTTTTTCTCTCGGTATAATTTAATAATTTTTGTTGTTTTTATTCTAGCGGCAATAATAATTTTAGATATTAAGACTCCGATGTTGCTATTGTTATAATATTTTAAATGAATATTGCTTCGCTTTTCCCCTGTTGTTTTTTTTATTTTTCCTTTCTATTAATTGATTTTAATAATTTTATTATCTGCACAATAATGATTTCAGTAAGTTTTTTTTTCTTATTCGAATATTTTGCTCTTTTTTCTAATGTTAGTGCACACTCTTTTGTGATCGTTTATAACGCAATTCTTATATTTTAGAAGATGTAATATATACTTACGTGACAAGCTCAACTCAAAATTTTAAACATTTTATCTTTTAATCTATAATTTTTATTTGCTTATATCATATAAATTGATCGTTGTAGATTTAATTGTATTAAATTATATACAAAAAAATACCCGCGGCAACGCGCGGGCAATTATCTAGTATATATATATATATAAAAGAAGAGAAGCGCATGTGCAAAAGGTTTTTCGGCCATCTTGCCCACCACAGCCTGTCTATCTATGGTAAGTAGCCATCACTGGTTCCAAGGACATGCAAGGTTATTACACTTCAGCCCTCAAGTTGATTGCAGGTTTTTTTTAAGCCCACCTTGCCAACTTGTGTGTTCTGGCAATGAAAGCAGCATTTCTGTGCTTAGGATTCTGTGTATATTTTCTTATAAAAACAACCAGATGTCTAAGTACAAGGGCAGCTGAGAGTTGAGACACTTGGATTAGCGAGCAACATAGAAAACTCCTTCTCTAAGTTCGTGTCTGTTTATTTATTTTCAGTTGGTTTTTCTGCTAAAGCGTTTTCACTGCTAACCGTGTCCATTACCAGAGAAAGTGTTTCAACCTCCAACTGTGCCAAATCTTTTCCCATTAATTTTTGACAAAAGCTCACAATCTTGGAGGAAGACACCATGTGGAAGCAGTAACTGCATCCACTCCAGGTACCCCCACCACCCCAAATCCTAAGCTTTTCAGCTAGAATGCAAAAAAATCACTGTGCTATCATTCACTGGTTGGTGTTTCATCGGGAAGGACAAACTTTCATAGCAAACTTTTCCAATTGCTTGTTCAATAGCTTTTTAAGTCCTATATTGCTTCTTATAAAGGGGTCAAGCAAATATATTTTAAACCTCTCTTTCTGCTTATCTCCAGAGATCAGTTTATTATTTGACTGTGTTTTCTTTGTTTCTGATTAATGGGCGGTTTTGAATTGTTCCAAAGCTCAGCATTACATGTTCCTTTTGGGGGATTTGAGGTAAATTTTTGAGTCATTGTAACTGTGTCACGTGTAGTTTTTAAACAAAACCATACAAAAATCCAACAGTTCATGCTGAAGTTGTGCCAACTTATTTTGATCCTTCACAGGTTACTGTCTGCTTCAACTCTGTTTTAATTCACTAGCAAGTTCGATTGGCAATCAGTATCTTTTATTTGTTTCTTTCAGATGCTTGAAAGCTTCATAAAGTGCGTGGAGTAATAAGAGAGTTCTTCCATGGGGCACTGTTGTAGTTTGTTTCTTCTGTCATGTCTTCTGTGGAGTTTTTTCATTGCTGGTACTCATCAATTACAATCCTCACAAACACAAGTCCTTCTTCAGATAAGGAAGCATTTAGAGTATCCAAGTCAACTAGAAATTTGGAATAATCATGGAATGGATTTATGCTATCTATCTCCATCCACGAAAGTTAATATGACATGCCAGAACAGCGTCGTCACTGAGCTTAGAATTGTAGGAGACAAGCCAGCCAAGGTCAATAACTTTGTGGGATTTGCAATTCCAAATCAAACTTTATCAGGGAGCTTCTCTCTGGATTCTTTCGTGACCACTCTTGCAAGGCTAACCAGCTTGCGAGTTCTTAGTCTTGTATCTTTAGGCATTTGGGGTCCCCTTCCAGACAAAATTCACAGGTTGTCTTCACTTAAATATTTGGATTTGAGTTCAAATAATCTCTTTGGTTCCATTCCCCCTAAGATTTCTACAATGGTGAATCTTCAAACTCTTAACCTGGATAACAATTTCTTCAATGGTACAGTCCCGAATTGGTTCGATTCATTGTCTAATCTGACAATTCTAAGCATAAAGAGCAACCAGTTGAAAGGTACATTTCCATCTTCAATCCAGAGAGTAACCACACTTACTGATCTTATTCTTTCTGGCAATGATTTATCCGGGAAGTTGCCGAATCTTGACAGGTTAAGTAAACTGAATGTGCTAGATTTGAGTGGAAACAGTTTAGATTCTGATCTACCTTCAATGCCTAAAGGGTTGGTCATGGCCTTCCTTAGCAACAATTCCTTGTCTGGTGAGATTCCAAGGCAATATAGCCAGCTGAGTCAGCTTCAGCATTTTGATATTTCATTCAATAAACTAAGTGGCAAGCTCCCTGCTTTCCTTCTCTCATTGCCCAACATCAGCCACTTGAATGTGGCATCAAATATGTTGACTGGTTCACTTCCAGGCCATCTAAACTGCGGCAGCAAACTCCAGTTTGTTGATATATCTAATAACAGATTAACTGGTGGACTGCCTTATTGTTTGAGTACTGAATCAGGAAATGGAGTGGTAAAGTTTGGTGGAAATTGCTTATCTGTTGATTTACATCATCAGCGTGCAGAATCATCTTGTGTTCCCGTAAAAAGGAAACCATCTGGAGAGAAAAATATTGCAGTATTAGTTGGCGTGATTGCTGGTGTTTTTGTCATTATAGCTCTCCTGGCTTGTGGTCTTCTCATGGTGTGCAAAATATGTTGCCCTCGGGGGATATCGGAGCAGCATTTGTTGCACAAAGCAGAACAAGAGAAATCGGTGACAGGATTCTCCTCTGGGATCCTCTCCAATGCAAGTAGGTCATCCTCTAAAACAACTCCGAGCAGAAATTTGGTTTTTGTTTGCAGAATTTAGTCTAAAAAGCTCTTCTGAGTTTGGTCGATTGACTTCTAAAATATATTGCTTAAAGTTGACAGTTTTCATTTCCAGGGTATATTTCTGAAGCAGAAAATTGGGGTATACATGGTCTCCCAGCTTGCCGATCATTTACAGTAGAAGAGTTAAAGGAAGCAACAAACAACTTTAGTAACTCTGCCATTCTAGGCGATGGTTCACATGGAAAGGTATTGTGTCTAAAAATCTCACTGGTGATTCCCGTGGTTCTTATAAATCTGCTGATCACTATTTTGTAACCTTAATTGTGTAGCATATCGGAGGCTTTAGTAGGATTAATCAAGGAGGTGTAGAAAAACTGTGAAATTAAAGTGAAAAACTCAAACAGAAGATCTTCCCATTCCCTATATAAATGAATACATCATGCATATTTGAGTGTATTTGCTTATGAAAGCAATCAAGATCGTATCTTTTAATCACCAAAACTTTTATTAACATCATTCCTGATCATTTTTAACCATTTCTCTCCTTTTTTTTTCTCAGCTTTACAAAGGAACATTAGAGAATGGAACCCAGGTTGCTATAAGGTGCATACCTTCATCGAAGAAATATTCAATGCGAAATCTTAAACTGAGGCTGGACTTGCTTGCAAAGCTTCGCCACCCGCATCTGGTTTGCCTTTTGGGACACTGCATTGATGGTGGGGAACAAGATTACACTGTGAACAAAGTCTTCCTCGTATACGAATGTGTTTCCAACGGCAACTTCAGAGCTTATCTCTCTGGTAATTTTCGGACAAATTTTTAAGCAATCTTCTTGTAAGTGATTGAAACCTGTAAGCAATTCAGAAGCATGACATCCATACACACCATGCAAACATAGAAGAATCTTGATTTTCTTGGTAACCCCATTTTGACTTTTATAGCAAACCATCCTCTAAATTCACTCTTGTTCATAACTTACAAATCTGTTAAGAGTCCCTTAGGGCCGGTATTTTCACAGTTATTTATATGTGGCGGTCAGTAAAAACTTATAAATTCTAATCATGGCGCCATGTATGTGTAGAGGACATTCCTGGAAAGGTTCTAAATTGGTCAGAGAGATTGGCAGTGCTAATTAGTGTCGCAAAGGCTATTCATTTTTTGCACACTGGAGTTATTCCTGGGTTTTTTAACAATCGATTGAAGGCAAACAATATCCTGCTTAATGAGTATGGGATAGCGAAGTTGAGTGACTATGGACTTTCCATCGTCTCTGAAGCAGCTGGAAACTGTGGGGTAAGCTCCTTAATTATAGATCAACCAGCCATCCCTGCAATGAATTCTTGAATGAGTAGTTTATGAGTCTGTGACTTTGGTTTTATGTTCTTCAGGAAAATGGGGAAGGCCCTAAATCATGGTAAGAATTCCCTTTATCTACAATACCATCATGGTATTATCCACAAGGATTCCAGTTCAATTTATCAAGTTTCAGAAATCATGAAGTGCATGGTTTGAACTAACTTGACCATAAACAATTTACAAATTCTCACCTATGCATAGATAATTACCTGCTGTAATCTTCTTTTTTTCCAGGCAAATGGAAAGATTAGAGGATGATGTTTGTAGCTTTGGCTTCATATTACTTGAATCACTCATTGGCCCTTCAGTATCTGCCGGAAGAGACAAGTTCTTACTAGATGAGCTGGTAGGTGCAGAAACTCTTGAATTAAAAAAGTTCTTATTAACCATTTTTCTTCAATATATGCTTGATGGTTCAAGGTTGATGACAGCTTATCAGACATTGACATCAACATTCTGCAATTTTCCAGGCATCTTGTAACAGCCAAGAGGGGCGCCAGAAATTGTTAAATCCAATTGTTCTGGCCACATGCTCACAAGAATCTTTATCAATTGTGATTACCATAACGAACAAATGCATTTGCTCTGAATCATGGAGTCGCCCATCATTTGAGGACATTCTCTGGAACTTGCAGTATGCAGTTCAGGTGCAGGGAACAGAAGGTGGCGAACAGCATCGATGAGTTGCACGTCAGTTGCTCCAAGAGATTGCCTCCCCGTCTTTCGTTTCGTCGCAGCACGAGTTGCACAGCACAAATTTGAAGGTGTTTACCTCAATCAGAGCAATATTTATTTCCTACTTACAAGAATTGTTGCGTACGAGTTTGTATCAATTGTAAAGACAAACCAAAGATCAATTAGCAAGGAAGAAATTTACACAGCTCATTTTGCTAGTTTACTATTGTTGGTAAAAGCTGTGCAACAAACGCCAGTGCTTCTCCAATATTTCATTCAGAGATGGGGATCTACTGTCCATATATTCTTGGATGATACTTGTTAAGGAACTATCTCACTTAAAAGTTTAAGCTTGTAAGTAAGGCCTTATAATATGATTTATATTATTCTCTAACACCCCTCCCTCAAGTGAAAGCCGCTTGGGCTTGAAACTTGCACAGACCCACATCACCTTGTGCTTTATTTTTTTATCAAATAGAATGGGGGTAGTGAGATTCGAACTCGTGACCGTTGAATCAATAAGGCTCTGATACCATGTTAAGAAACCATCTCACCTAAAAGCTTAAGCTTATAAGTGAGACCCCGTAATATGATTTATATTATTCTCTAACAATACTCTCCTAATCTCCCCTTGGTTTTCATTCTATTGCCGGGGAGGCAAGGCTCTATTCTGAAGTGTTTGACACTGTGTTTTAAAAATATTTTTTTAAAAAAATTATTATTATTATTATTTTTCATTTCAAATTAAAAAAAATAATATTTTTAAATCATTTTTATGTGTTGATATAAAAAATAAAAAATAAATATTATTTTAATATATATTTGGATGAAAAACACTCTCAAAAACAGCCTCAACCACACTCTCAAACAGGAACATAAATATTTGTTATTCTACAAAAACATTGATCTTGTCATATTTAGCATTTAAAAGACTATATATTGCAGGACTTGAATCGTCAAACTTTCTTCAGTGCTTTCGATTGGTAAGCAAGACAGTACAAGGAAACTTGCATTTCCCATCTCATTCGCTATAGAAATTTCCTCGTAGTGATGCTATTCACGTTACTTATATTTACAGTAAAGTTGACATCTCATCGTAAAATCGGGTGATAGAATTTTAGAGCATGCTTGATGGTGCGGTTGGTTTCTTTGAAGAGCACAAAGCATTTATGTGTTGAAGATGCAATGCAGCCAACAGCCCCTGCCAATTCTCTGCTGGTGCACTGCCCACTTGAAAGTCAACAAGCCTTTTTTGTTTCTGGTAATAATCTTCTAGTGGCTTGCTCTGAGGAGACAATAAAAAATTTAATGATAGAAAAAATCCCAAGGCAAACTGTACGGGTCCTGTCTATAAGATTTGTATAATACATTTTTTAGCAGGATCACGTATTATCTAAATTGTTAGTGCAGTAGATCAAGAGCCCTGCTTTAAAGAAAACTAATTAATTCAAAAAAGAAAGGGTTATGAGTAAAAAAAAATGGACATGAAAAATCTCCAGCAAAACATAAAGGGAAACTAAATCCTCGTTCAGCCCTTTGTGTTTGCGTGCGGGTTGACAGTTATCCAAAAATAATCCACCCAAAAGGAATACCATTTAATAGGAATAAATCAACAAAATGACAAGGAAGAAGATAAAAGCACAACCGTTACCTGTTCAGCATAGACTCTCTCTTTCCAGACACCTTCTGCCAATACAGTGGAAGAGAATTATAATTTCTATGGGGTAATATTTAGACCACAGGAAATGGTCACTTCAAAAGATTTGGAAAAGAAACTACCTTGTTGGTGTTTCACCAAGTAATCATCAGTGCATCTAAAATTCACAACCAAATCAATCTCCACAAGTTGATCAAGAATCTCCTTCACAGATTCAAAAGAAAAATGAAAATAGATCAGATAAATCAGTACCAGGTAGTGTTGACTCTAGCAGATTTATACATCATAAGCAGCTATCCACCTAAAAACAAATCCCAGAAAGTGCAAAGGACTACAATACTAACCTCAACAGCATAAACTACATTTCCTCTAAACCAAAGAAAAAATCCAAGAAAAAGGTACTTTTCTTAGCATGCAAATGACAAACAATGTCAAGTGAATTATCTTTTAATAAAAGAAGAAGGTCGGTATGTGAGGGGGAGTCCACCCCACCTCTCCCCCCAAAATTTTCAAATATCCAATATTGCTAATTTTCATATTGACCCCTCTAAAAATTGAAGTCCAGTAGTATCCTAAATTTCATGAATCGTACAAAAGAATCCGGTTTTTGACAATGAAGACTCACAGCTTGTAACCGTGAACGAGGAATTCCATCCAGAATAAATCCAGTTTCACCTTTGTAATACCCATCTTCCAACCTCTTTGATAACAGGCCAAAAATTATATCCTCCGGAACAAGCATCCTACGATTCACAGCATTTGCAATCTACAATCAACAAGCAACCAAAGATGAGG
Organism: Salix udensis; assembly: GCA_029204005.1. Classification (NCBI taxonomy): domain Eukaryota; kingdom Viridiplantae; phylum Streptophyta; class Magnoliopsida; order Malpighiales; family Salicaceae; genus Salix; species Salix udensis. The sequence goes on from CM055033.1 coordinate 885,530, forward strand.
GCTAACCACTGTCAAATCTCCATTAAATTAAAAATATCCTTTCTATAATACCACTCAATATAAGCAGCAATCTTCAGGGCCACAATTTTCTACCGATTTCATTTTTTTGATTTCAAAACTAACGATAAGCAGTTTCATATTTTAATCCACAAATTATTCTCAATGCAAATAAAATTTGACATAATTTGTCAATTTTGTGTTGATTTCTCCCATTCACTTCCTTTTTGTAAGAGTTTTCACCTTTACCATGATGAATTCACTAATAAATAATCCAAGTAAATAAATACGCGAAGGATTTGTTTATTTAATTAATTAATTTCGAGACCTGTTTATACAGAGAAGAGCGAGGGTTAAGTTCTTGGCGAGCGAGACTAGCCATGGAAATGCAAGGTACTTCCAGAAGCTTCGAGAGTGTCTCTGCATACACGCGCTTCTTCGCGCGTGGGCTTCCTATAAACGCCCACTGCACTCCTCTTCCTGGAACCGAGTTTTCCGTGTCAGCCATGGCGCCAAGCGGATTGCGTCGGGGTGGCTCGTTATAGTAGTCGAGGTCCAGCTGCGCCTCAGCTGCTGCGCCTGCAGTGCTGAAGAATCTGGTCATGGTGATGTTAAACAGGCGGTAAGCAGCCGGTGCAGCCGCTTTGGCGGTGGGAAAATGGCGGCCCAGCGCGATCATGGCGGAGGAAATGTCTTTTGAGGGGGGAGCAAATAGGAACGGTGGAGGCCTGAGACTCTCGGTGAGAGACGTGGCAGTGGGTTTTAGTTGGACTGAGAATTGCTGCCTTAAAGACACTCGCTTTTGCCTGCCACGTCATCATGAACCCCACCCCCGGGGATATTTTCATATTTTTGACTTTTGATTTTTTTATTTGTTAAATTGCACTCTGATTATAAACTTGGTCCTTGTAGGTTTTCGAGATTATTTTATAGTTCTTATAGTATTATAAATAACTAGGCAGTCCCTTGATTCTCTCTCCTTTATTCTATTTTTCAAGAAATAAAAAATAAAAAAAATTATAAACAAAAATAGAAATATAGAAATTAAATTTGTAATTTCTAAAACTAAAAGGAATAATTATAAAATTAAATCCAAGTCATTAATCTATTGTTATTTTGAAAAGTGTTTTTTTTGCTTAAAACAATCAAATAACTAAAAAAATGCCTGTTCATTTCCCAGGACATGATTTCTCTTGCTGTAGTGGTGGTGGACTTTCGATCTTCAGCTTCTTACTCTTTCCTGTAGCACGCGAATCATTTCCAGAAGCTAATAACAATCGAATCTGAATCGAGTCGAGCAGACGAGATTGCAAATCCCTGTTCATCTCCATGACATGATTTGTCATCCTTCTTGCCCATGTTCGATGATCCATGCTTGTTTCCACCTTCATTTGCATGGCTGCGGGTGTCTGTTCTTGCTGCTTACAATCCAAAGCAGAGAAATTAGAACGCATATAGTGCTACTTGTACATATTCAAGAACATGAGAGAAGTAAGAAAGAAAAACTTATTTTCAACACTCTTTATATTGTTTAAGATCGCAGATACTTGTGTCTGTTTTTGCAATTAGCATCGTGTATGTTCTCTGTATGTTTTTTTTTTTTGGAATGCGAGGAAAACCCACCCCCGGAAAGCGCTCTATGTGGACCCAGGTGAACGAGTAAAATCTCAGTTGTTCCAAACTCTTATAAAAGGTGTACGTCCTGACTCGAACTCGTGATCTGTTGTGCAGATCACTAGTTCTTTGTCATCACGCCACACCTTCATGAGAACTGTTCTCAGTAAGTTGATTTCACTATATATGCAAGTAACCAGCAGCATGAACATACTAGATAAGAGAGAAGGAGACCTCCATCTCAAATATTTGCTGATCCAATGAATTGGTTCTTTATGAAATCCACAGGAGCCTGATGATCCTCGGGGGAAGAACATGTGTGAAGGAGAGTGAGAATTCCATTGGATGAGTTGGCTGGCTGAGGACACTTATTGAGCACTGAAACTCGGAACTGATTGGAAACTCTTCGATGGTTTGATGCTGACCGTGGAATCACTACAAGATTGGTTACTGCCCCTGATTACAGATGAAAACAATTGATATTGTTGTTTGAGAAAGAACAGGATCACTGAAATTTCAAAACAGGAAAACTTTGCAGTCAAACGTTGAATAAAAAACAAGAAACTTTACAGATGAAACGCTTTCATTCCTTTCTACATCATCCACTTAAGTGGTACCAGAACAGAACAGTAACATAAAAATCAATGAGTTCTTGAGATTGAGAAAACAAAAAGGGTTATGCTTACCTTTATGATGGCTAAATCTTCGTATGATCACCTTGCTAATGACATCCCAGAGACAGACAGTGCAGTCCTCAGAAGCAGATATCAGACCCACTGAACTGAAGGTCAAAGCCGTTATAGATCCACTGCATTGAGGCCAGGAACTTCTTAGAATCATTCAATATAACTATCAGAAGCTACTGGGACAAGATATGAGAAGAATCATGCTCAAAAAACAAAATAAATGTCTTCTTTTTATGCTTAACCAGTCTAACAATTCAACTGCATGTTTCAGGAACTTGAAGCAATTGGAATTTTCATTTTGTTCTAAAACCAGATTTGTTAGCTGCAAACAGTAACTTTACTACATGGTAAACTTTCAGATTTTCCTTTGTTTTGCTCTACCATTTCTATAATATCGGGAGAGTTTATTCTTCAATAAATTTCAACTAACTTAATTTATCATACATTACTTGTGTCCTTTCAGCACAACTGGTTCATCTCCGGCAACAGCAAAAGGATCCTCCAGGAGTCCAATATCAAGCACACTAACAAATATGCTTCCATCCACACCTCCAGCGAACAGGAGCTGCTCTGCTAGATCGGTGACGATTGCAGTTATCCCTAGTGGATAATCCTGAGTTTGTATAAGCCTGCCCGAGACAACGTCCCAAGCCTGGAAAAATCGAAATTATACCCTGTCCAGAGCATAAGAAATTCCAATACTAAATTTATATGAACTGTAAATGAAGCTAATGCATGTCCAGGAACCTTGCATGTAGCATCAAGAGAACTTGATATAAAAGTTGAGTTTGCAATGCCTGATGTTGTCAACAGACCAGTGACGGAGGATGTATGCTCCGACGAGTAGTGCAGCAATGAACATGAGCTTTCAAAATCTTTCTGTATCTAGCAAGCTTCCATCAATTTGATAATCAGTATGATGCATAAATCATTCATATGATTTGGTCCTTAAACTTTTTTTCTACGAGTGGTAAAAGGAGTTGACAATAGAGATTCAATCTTTACCTAACCATAGACCACACACAGACCACGCCATCTTCTGAACCAGAAATAAGAAGAGAGTCATCCTTAGAAAAACTCAAGCATTTCAAACATTTGGAATGCGCACGCCAGGTTTTCAGTAATCTTCCATCTGCAACCTACGAGTTATAACAATCTATCTTATTAGAATCTATTATTCAGAATTGGGACAGCATATTATGAAGTCCAAACTCTAATTCTTACCATCAAGTTCAACAAAATTAAAACAAGAATCAGTTGTGTTTATCATAGAACATGAGAAATAATGCAGTGTAGATAAATTTTAAAAGAACTCGTCGAAAGAAACAGAGTTTTGACTTTTAACATGTTTCGTTCATGTAAGTGGGCACTTTTCATTTTTCTTTTTCCTCCTCTTATTCAAAACAACAAGCAGGCGCTTAGAAAACAGACCTCCCAAAGGTAAACATTTCCAGATGGAGAGCCGCCTGCAAGAAACAGGCCATCCTTGGTGCAGTCAAGTGGCCCGATGGCTTCAAGAGGGTAGCTTCGAAGAGGCTGTTGAGGCTGAAACATCAGAACATAAAATGAGCAACATTTTTATAGCAAACAGGCAAATATCTCTGGGAAAAAAAAACCCCTGCAGAAACAAGTTCATCTCATAAAAAAATAATGCTGTCATTTCAATCATATTAGTATCCTGCCAATTCCAGCAAGAAACTTATTACATCAAATAGCTAAGAAAAGTAAATGTGATTGATGAATGCAGAAACTTTTTACATGATCTGCTTTATGCAAATAATTCAATTTTGTGTCTGGGAAGGGAAATTGAGGAAATTATAACAGAGCTGGAAAACTATTTGGAAAATATAAGTTCATCTGCAGACATCAATTAAATAAACAACGTTATATTAATGCAGAATCATAATTCAAAATTTTCAAAACCCAATGCAGCTCTTCAACTACCCTGCTTAATATAAAAAAGAAATCCTCGATAAAATATAGAAAAAACTATAGTAGCTGAAAAGGAGAAGCAGCCCATCTGATTCAACTTCTTTAATGGATACAGGCTTTAGGGGCAACATCCACCAAATCAATGACGATCAAAAGAAAATCACAAGAAATTGTTATTAAGTGAAATTGATTCATCACTAGAGACTACAGACCAATTACGACAACAAATATTTAGTACAAAAACAGTTTTGAGGTTTTGCTACCTTATTCAATGCCCAAGTGAAGATAGCCCCACCACCAAACAGACCCATGTTTGTTAACCTGAGAAGCTACAAGAAACTGATCTCTCAGACACAATAAGCCATGGAGAGGAGAAGCACAGGTCGGAATATGCACAACACGATCTCCTGTTTCCATATCCCATATCGCTATCCCTGTCCCCATGTTCCTATCACTACACACCACCAAAACCTCATCACTTCCATTTCCCTTCCCCATCCCTCTATCACTACTACGCTCAAAATGGAGTATATTTCTACACATGATATGAACATGTACAAAGTATAAATGGGGGAGAGTGTGGCGGTGTCTGGTGAAGCTATGCATGCAAAGGGCTTCTTTAAGTAACGGGCAAGGGTTGATTGACGCGTGGCATGCAGGGCTGTGAATGAGACAAAGCTAGCTGGGCATGGGTGGTAATATTCTTGAGTATAATTGCAGTGAATGAGTTGGCTGGGTCTGATGCATGATGACTCGTTAGGTGCTGCCAGTGTTGATCAGACATGTAACGGTGAGTTGGTTTAAGAGAAAACGGACAAGATGTCGAGGTGTTGGGTTTCAAAGTGACGAGGTAGGTATGAATGAATTGGGTTCGCCATGTTGAAATTCCATCTTTAATTTTTTTTTTTAATTAAAATTTTAAAAAAAATATATGTTTATTTGTTGATAATAGAAATGATGTTTTTTATATAAAAAAAATGAAGGTTGCGATTATTTTTTGTAAAAAAATAAATTAGTATATTCATGATGATTTTGTAAGATACAATAAGATAATAAATTTTTAAATGGCTTGATAGATATTAATGCTAAAATCTTACTTGAGAGGTAATTTTTAACACGAAAATATTGAAATACTTGGAAAAAAAATAAAAGATTACATGTTCACATAATATTCAAATTTAGATTTATTTTAATATATATATATATAATTAGATGCTTGTTCCTTTGAGGTTTTTTTTGTGGTCAAGTCATCCAATATCCGGAACCACAGCTCCGACTAATCCGGATTTGAGCCGGGTGGGACCACAAGGGATGGCAAAGCTCATTGTACCGAGAATTTAACGCAGTTGTATACCCAAGACTCGAACACGAGACCTTGGTTTAAGTTGGGACGACCACCTTACCAGTCGACCCACACGCCCGGTGATCTTGTTCCTTTGAGTTGGAGGATCACTATTTTATTTACAAACTTGGAATAATCAATAATATCAATGAGTGGGCCATTAAAAAATTACCATATTGATTTCATAACTATCTTATTTTCTAAAAATACAACAATTAGTCAAATTATGCAAGGTGTGCAAAATTAAAATACTTTGTTGTTAAAAAAATCCCAAAAAAAAGTGTCAATTTAAAGCACATGCACCAATATTATGATTGTTTATCCAATAATGAAAGGATGTTCAACATGAATTGTGTCTGGAAGTGTGGTTGAGGTTGTTCATGAAAGTTTTTTTATTCAAAAATACATTAAAATAAAAAAAATTATTTTAAAAATTTTTATTTTTTGACATCAACATATGAGAATAATTTAAAAACATCAAAAAATCTAGTTTAAAGTAAAAAATAAAAATAATTTTTTTAAAAAATTTAAATGTTTTTGCAACGCACTGTCAAATAAGGTTTTTTTTTATGACAATTATGTGTTTTATATTCTAAGGTTATCTACCAAGTTTGTAAAAAAAATATATATTTTTATTGATTATACATGATTGAATTCGTATAATGATAATAATAATAAAAAAAATAGCAAAATGACATTATTGTTATACCAATTTTATATTTCTCATTTACGATGATGTTGTGTACGGAACAACATGGCAGTGCATGAATGGATCATGTTGAATCAATGACATACATTCCTATGACTCGCATTAATTCTCTTATTTAATTATAATATATGATGTGATCAATGCATATAAAGTGTTACTTTTAAGTGAATTTTTCTAATATATTTATTAAATTGTGGAGAAAAAACAATATCAATGAGCCAAGTGGAAGAATATAAGATTCGAACTCGAGTAAATGAGATGATGAACTCTTAAAAGATTTAATAAATATTAATGCTAAAATTTGTAATTTTCTATTTAGTAATGAATGTGTGATGCATGAAAAAATTGATTCTCTCTCTACTCCCACAATTGTAAGTTTTATTTCTCAAGAAAGAATTATAAAAACAATTGAGGGTTAAAAAAAACATATATAAAAATAATTAAGGGTTAAAAAAACATAACTTGCCGCGTCAAACTACATTCATAATTTTATTCAATCAAAGGCTTGCTATGAATCCAGGTAAGCTCTCGTTAGATTAATATCTAGATATGAAGATTATGAAATTCTAAGATTATAAGCATCGTGTTTTATACTTAATTGTTCATGTTTATAATTGGATAATTACTTATAATACTCATCTTAATATTTTATATTCATGATAATATAACTATAAAATATTTATTTAATTAAAATTAAAATTATATTAGATTTACAATAAAAAACAAATTTATTATATATATAAAAAAAAACTGTTTAATCTTTTGAATTACTTATAATACTACATTTTTTTGTAGATTTTAAAAGCTTTCAATCTTAGATACACATCTAATTAGTTAAGTTAATACTTGATCAATAAATAATTAAAATTAATATATATATATATGATGCTATAATATATGTTATGTATCCAATTATGTTTAATAAATTTATTTATTAGAATATTTTTTTAATTTAATTAAACAATTATCCGTTTCCAATAAAAGATGAGAAAAAGGTCATTAATGAAAGATAATCGAGTAAAACTATGAAACTCTCGACTATAAAACAACCTAATGTTAGATGACAAAAAAATAATAATGTTGATGCATGAATTGAAAATAAAAATATCAAAAAATTATTTAAAAACAAATTTAGCTAAAGAACGACAAATATAAAAACATAAGATAATCTAAATTATTTTTAAAAATAGTGAAGATACTATAGAAAGCAAAATAAATAAAAATAATAGGGTCTGATGTCCCAACTGAATAAATGTTGGAGCCGAAAAAAATGAGTTTTTTGTTTTTTAAAAATAAGACAAGAATCTGCTAAGGTTGAGTTAATTTTTAAATCACAGACTAATTGGATATTTAATGATGAAATAAAAAATAATGGTTTTTTTTAAATAAAAGTGGAAAAAAACACAAGAATTAAATTTGATAGAAAAAACCGAGGATAAAGTTGTAAGAAATCAATCTAAAAAATCATTTTAAACACAATAAATAGCATTAAAACCAAATTTGAAAGATAAAAAATAAAGATAGATGAAATTGAAAAAAATGAACTCTAAATTTATAAATTAATCCATATAAAAATAATAATAATGAAAGATCAAACCTGCATGAAAATAATATTTTTATCCAAGAGCATTCTTTCTTCACTGCAGGAAAGAAAAAGGAGATCGGAGAACACATGGGCATGCATGAATGCATGCATGCATGGAGAATTGGAAAAACTAGAGAACCCGGTCGGGTCACTTTCACCATGCATGCTTTGCTGACCCAAGTGGGCTAAAAAGAGAAGCTCGCGTGCTGGTTCAAGCTGACCACTGGCGCAGGCAGCAAGCTCTTGAAAGCAAATTCCTTTTTACCACTTTTATAGACCCGATGCCATTGAGTTCTTGACTCGTTTCATGCACCCAATACATTATATTATCTTCACCCTCATCCCAACATGGAAGATGGAAAGATCCCTCTTTTTTTATTATTATTTATAAAATATAATTACTTTTAATCCCCATTATTTAACTTCTTAATCCCATTTTCAACATGAACTTTTCAATTAAACAAAATCATTTCCAGTCAGTTTGGAAAATTCCAATCATTTAATGTGGTGCACATTATTAACTACGCCAACATAATTTGGCCTTGGAAGTAGTAAAGGTTATGAGGTGTGTAGATTCTATAGGAAAACTTATTTGTAATATTATGTTTGGATTAATTGCTTCAAGACCACCGCATAACCAACAAGGTGATTATCTTATGGTTGCATTTAGGATCTATTTTGTGTTTTTATTATGATTTTTTTGTTATTATTAAGTTGGATTAACGGTAATTTCATATTTTAGTTGATATATAAATGTTATTTAATATTTTATTTATGCTCTCTAAACAATGTATGTTGTGTTTTTCAGTGCCTAAACAGGAGCTTTCACGGTAGTGTTTAAATCTTTATGATGATCACTTCAATTTATCAGAGAGACAATATTTTCTTTTATTTTCTCTTCTTTCCCCCTTTCTCCCTTATTAAATTTGATCTCATTTTCTTATGATTATTTTTTTGACCATAGCAATTTTTTTCCCAGATCTCATCCCATCTTTAAATATTAAATCTGTTTGGAATTGAGGTTCTTGATGGAGGTCAAGTTTAAGATTTCAAGGGTCAAATTTGAATTCTATTCTTTTTATTTCTATATTTTATTTCATTTGATTTGATTTATATTCAAATTTTATAGTAATTATGAAAATGACTAGGATTATACAAGTTCTTTTTATTTATCGTTTTTTATACTTTGACAAAAAAATTATTTTTTTTAATAATAGATTGATTGGGAATATAATTTTTTACAACATTAAAAGCATTAATATATTAAAAATAAACTAGAAACATAACTATTTTTTTTTATTAAACAATATTTGACCACAAGTAACATAGATAAAAAGAAGTAAAGGAAAGATTCCACAATGGTAGAGAGATGCTCAACTCAAGGCATTCAATTGAGAGTAAAGATAGTCAATCCATCCAATCGATATTGTACAGAAACATGCGTAGGAGTAGCAGTCAAAAAGCTGATACAAAAGAGTGCTTGCTCCATGTTTTTATCCATACTTTAATTAATTAAATTATATTTACCATCATTGCGAGGAAGAAGTGCAATTATCATCACCATATGGATTTCTGGACTTTTCATCAGAATCACATTGTCATAATTATGAGATCCTCTTCTTTTACACGCAAGCAAACACATTATTCAGTGAATGTTTGGTATCTTTGGTTTTTGTTGTTTTTTATAAATGTTTTTGTTTTTTATAAATGTTTTTGTTTTTTATAAGGTTATTAATATTGTTCTGGTTGTCGTTCTGATTTTTTTATTGGAACAAAATATTCCGGTTTTAAAGTGTTTTGGCGTGCCGTTTTCTGGATTATACTGCTCATATATAATTAATTATATATAAAAAAAATTTAAAATATTAATTTAACAAACATAATTAAAATTCAAGATAAATTAACTTTAAATTATACAATATAAACACAAAGTCAAACAAACATAATCTCAAAATTAGAAAAAAAAAATCATAAACTAATCAAAATAAAGAGGATTTTAAGGCCATAACGGTACTGAGACGTTCCGGTCGGAATTTTCAGAACGAGCCGAAATTAAAACCGAGACGAAAACAACGCCGTTTCGTCTCGGTTTTTTTAACAGCACGGAACGGAATTGACAAGCCTGGTTTTTTAAAAATATATTAAAATAATATATTTTTTGACATTACACGTAAAAATAATCTAAAAAAAATTAAATTAAATTAAACAATAATTTTTTAAAATATTTTTAAAACACAATATATAATTAATAGGTGTTTGTCATTGTGTTTTAAAAATGATTTTGCAACATTGTCCTCCCAAAAAGTAACTCAGTGACATTTACGAAGAGAGAAAGTGATCATCAGAAAACAAATTTATAGATTCAAAGCATATAAGCATATAATGCCTGGTTTTACTACATTAATTATATTTAGGACTAATAAAGGGTGTCATTTCCGAGGAATACACAGGAAATTAACTCTTAGTTTCCATGGCTTGCTGTTATACATTGATGGGTTTTTTTTATAATCTATAATTCGAAGCTGGAACCTAGAAGTAATCAAAATGACAAGGGATCTGATACGGTTCTTGTCTCTCTTTCTTGCTCAGCTTCGGAATGCGAGCTCTACTTCTGAACCTGCAAAGATCATCACCAGGAGACTCTGGTGGCTTGATTGACCTGATCAAAGCCCAGTTCACGCCTTTGAAGAACTCGTGCCTCTTGATTTCAACAGACCCCTTCAAGCTCCCGATTCTCCTTCTGGGATTCTTCACCAGAAGCTTCCCCACGAGGTCTTGAAGTTTCATCATCTCTTCAAACTCCTTGCTGCTGTTTACACCGATTCTTGGAAAGATCAGGGGCTGTTTAAGAATGTTGATCAGGGTTTTCTCGTTGTTTTCGCCTTTGAATGGTGTTCTTCCGTACAGCATCTCGTACAAGAACACCCCAAGAGTCCACCAATCCACCGCGCTTCCATGGCCTTGCCCTGAGATAACCTCCGGTGCTAAATACTCGTGGGTCCCGACGAAGGACTTTGATCTAGCACTGATGGGCTCGGCCACCAATTCTGTGTCAGCTTCATCATCGTCACAGCCCCTGGCCATCAACATGTTCTCTGATTGTAGTTGTGATTCGAGGTTTCCTTTTTCTTGCTGGAAGATGAGAAACAGGACAGGACGGGGTGAATAGGTGTGGCGCAGAAGGTTAAGGGTGCGAAGCTGGTGGTTTCACTCCTGTGACGATCAATGGCTTCCAGGCTGGGTTTAGACCTTAAAAGCTTCGGGACAAAATCACATCTGAAAGAAAGATCGAAATCTGAAAGCATAATGTGACCATCTTCTCTGACAAGAACGTTCTCCGGTTTAAGATCTCTGTAAACAATTCCCATCATGTGTAGATACTCCAGGGCCAGGAGAGTTTCGGCAGCATAAAACCTGTAGAAGATGATCATATTGATCAGAACAACAAACAGACTACATTATCAAGGAAAAACGAGAAAGAAGAAACCTGAAAAATTATTACTTGGCAGATGAGATGCTAAAGCGCTTCCATGGCTGGCGTTGTCTTGCAGCATACAAATCCCCACCAGGACAGTACTCAGTAACCAGGCAAGAGTAGTGAGAAGCCTCGAACTCTGCATAAAGAGTTGGCAGAAAAGGATGATCAAGCATACCCAGAATTTCTTTCTCCATTTCAGCTCTCTGCAACTTGTTCCTTATAGCAAGTGCCTCTTTATCCACCACTTTCATGGCGTAAAAGCACTGTGGCAAACCCACCACAGGGTTCCTTATCTGGCAGAGATAGACATTGCCGATATCTCCGCTGCCTAGACGGCGGAGGAGACGAAAATGGTCGAGACCAACTCGGCCCGTCGCTCTTTGTATCCGATTTATGGCCTCCCACGCGACTTGGTTAGCCTTGTGCGGCTTCATGTGGGCAGTGCTGCTGCAGATTGAAGCGGTGTCAGCCACAGATGAAGTGACAGAGATAGAACTTCGACGGCTACCGAAACTGCGGTTGCTCATCCAGCTCCGGCTAGAGTCAGGCACGGTCGTGGAGGAGGAGCAGCTATCATAGTCGGGGAGGGACTCCTCTCTGTTTGCCTTGGTAGCCATTGTTGTTTTTCGGTGAAGAAAATGCTTCTGGCGATGCAGGAAGCAGCCCTTCCTTCAATATATATAGCCGTATAAAAAAGCAAGAGGCAGGTACACAAAGCACCCGTGCCTTTATTGATGACCACCTCTAGTCATCAAAGAGTAGGTGAAATTCTGGTTTGATCTTGGAAAAAGAAAGCCAGACAACTTTACCTTAACTTGGAACTAGTAAATAGGTCTAGACTTCTGTAACGTGGCGTAGCCAGGTAACTAGAGGGAAATAAAAGTAATGACTCTTTTTTTTTATGTTTTTGAGAAAATTAGAAATTTATGAAATAAAATTTATTATAACGTCATCAAAGAGGATAAGTGACTCTTTAGAAATGTAGTTAAAGTTTTTTTTTAAAAAAAAATTGTTTAGAAATGCATCAAATGATTTTTTTTTGTTTTTTAAAAATTATTTTTGATATAAACATATAAAAACATCAATTGTTTTTAATTTAAAGTAGAAAAAAATTTAATTTTTTTCAGAAAAGCTTTTGAAACGAAACACTGCCTAAGTTAGCAACGAGATTAAAAACAAACATATTTGTGAGACTGAGATTTTCTGTTTGTTTGAGAACGTGTTAAAATTACTTTTGAAAGTGTTTTTTATTTATAAATTGCATCTAAATATTTTTTTTTTAAATTGTTTTTGACATTAGCACATGAAAATGACCTAAAAACACTAATAAAATTTAATTTAAAATAAAAAATAAAAATAACATGTTTGAAACACAGTGGAAAACAAATAAAATAGATTATGCATGCACACTAAATTTAAAAACAAATTATTTTTTACTTTAAATAATTTTTTTTAGTTTTTATTGGATTATATTCATGGGCTGATGTCAAAAACATATTTTTAAAAATAAATAAAAAGCTATTTTGATATATTTTCTAAATAAAAAAATATTTTAAAAAATAACATCAGTCATATAATGAGAAATACACAAATTAGAATAAAGATTATTTTGATATATTTTTAAATAAAAAATATTTTAAAAAATAACATCAGTCAAACAGTAGAAATGCACAAAATAGACGTTTTTGGCGTGAAAATTATTTTTTTTCTATCAAGAAATTTTCTAAACACCATTGTACCAGACAAATAGTATTTCCACATGTGTTTTTTTGCAAAACTTATCTTCAATTAAAACTCCGTTGTTTTTTTTATAAAACATATTCTTTTATTTATGATATTTTGAAATAAAAAATTATATTATGATTGGAAAAGAAAGTCTAAAAAAAACACATAATTGTATGTTCATATGTAATAATGTAAGAAAATACATTTTTTTTTACTCTCATTGAATAATAATGATTAATTTAAAAACACAATTATGCATGTTCATATGTAATTATCCATGAGGTCATTGCTAAAGTTATCATATTAACTTTAATTTTATTCGAAAAGAATCATATTATTATATGATGTTTAAAACATCATGTTATTTTAGAAAAATAAAATTAGAGAAGAGTCAACAAAGTAAAATCTAGTCAAACCTGGGCATATTAAACCATGCTTGTTTTCTTGGCTATTTTTTAAAAAACAAAGCTAGCAAACATGCATGGTTTATGCCTATTTTGTCATTGTATTTCAAGAATATTTTTGATAATTTTTTTTAAAAAAAAAATGATTTTTTTGGTGTTTTATATTATTTTTATGTAATGATATCAAAAATATTTTTTAAAAAATAAAAAATTATTTTAAAACATTCATGAATGAAAAATATTTTCAAAAATAATATCAACCACATTCCCAAACAAGAAAAAAACTATGTTCATATTTCTATTGTTTTTAAAAAACGTAGTCTACTTAGAGTGACATCTCATCCATTACAATAATTTTACATGATTAAAAAATCATGTCTAAGTTTCTTTTTGACTCTCAAATCTTAAATTTAACTTGTTTTTATCTAAAAAATTAAATTAGCACCCTGCATTTTAAATGCCAAAATACACTCTAATAAAATTAAGAATTTAAATCCAGAACATATGTTTTGAATTCCAATTTTTTTCCAGCATCATTTAAGATTTAAACCAGGCTTGTTAATTCCGGCCAGAACGTTCCATGCCATTAAAAAAACCAAGACGGAACGACGTCGTTTTCGTCTCGGTTTTAATTCTGTTCTGTTCCAGAAATTTCAGTTAAATTCCGGCTGGAACGCCTCGGTATCGTTCCGGCTCAAAATCATAATATTTCGTTTATTTTAGAACATTTTACTATCATAATATTTTGGAATTTTAGAGATGTTTCTAATTTTGAGATTATGTTTGTTTGACTTTGTGTTTGTATTGTATAATTTAAAGTTAATTTATCTTGAATTTAAATTATACTTGTTAAATTAATATTTTAAGTTTTTTCATATATATATAATTAATTATATATAAACAGTACAACCCCAAAAAGGCACGCCGAAACGCTTCGAAACCAAAACGTTTCGTTCCAATAAAAAAACCAAAACGACGACTAGAACAGTATTGACAACCTTGATTCAAACTAACTCTATTAACTCTCATATTCTAAAAGCATTAAATGACACCAACTACTAATAATTTATTTGTTTTAATGTGACTAAAATGTTTCTCCTGCCTCTTTTCAATTTTTGTTTTTTCCACTACTAATAATTGAAGGGATAATAGTGAGAAGAAAAACAAAAAGCACTCTCGTGAATTGAAAAATGAATAGTCAGTGAAATTTGGTGTAGATTAAAATATATTTTATTTTTAATTTAATTTCTAAATTAAACAGCAAAGACACTCAAACTAGAGATCGAGTTGGAAGCTGGTGGGAAGTGTGACAACAATTGTTTTTCTAAATCAGATTTTTATTTAAAAATATATCAAAATAATATTTTTTATAGAAGACTATTTTTTATATTAGTAAATCAAAAAGATCCGATAACATAAAAAAATAATTGGAAGCTGTTTTTTTTAAAATCACTTTAAAACGTAAAAATAAACACTCTTAAAATCATTAATCCCAATGGATTAGCAGGTGGGGTCTATGATAAAAATCACAAATAATCTTAATCATAATCAATCACAAAGCTAAACCTATCTACCTGTCACGAAAATAAAAGTATTAATAGACAGATAGATTTTGAATATCATGGTAAATCATCTCCCCCTATTTCATGGGATTTAAACTTTCTGTCTCTAGTTTGAGTCTTTGACCTTCATAATTCATAATAAATAAATAAATAAATAAATAAATCGTTTTCTTCCTTCCATTGTTCCACTTTCCTCTGCAAAATCTTATCATTTCCACTTTTTGTTGCAGTTTCAGGCTGCAGACCCTACAAATTTCGCACTCCTGTTGAGGGGCAAATATATTGGAAAACTCAAAACTCCACACTTGCCCCATGCATCGTTACCCCCCCACAGCTATATATATATATATATATATATATATATATATATATATATATATATATATATATTGGGGTCTTAGAGAATATTTGTTTTTTTTTTAATTAATGTGAATATCCTAATCAGCTTGCACGTACTTGACTAATTAGACAAATTATGAAATCAATGACCATATAATATTACAGTGACCATCATATTAATAACCATAAAGCTCGAACTGAAACCATAAGACTCGAACCTGAATAGCAAGAAAAAAGCAAACTACAGAGTCACCTACTACATAGCTTTGAGAGCTCAAATTGGGGTTTTAGAAAAAGATTTGTTTTTTTTTATTAATATGTGTTAAATAATAATATAAATTATATTTTTGGTCTTATCTCATAGCTGAAGCTTGTAGGTGAGATGATTTCTTAACATGATATCATAGTCTTGTTGACCTAGATGTTATACGTTCAAATTTCACTATTTCCATTCTATTTGATTAAAAATAAGCACTAGATAGTGTGAGATTGTGCAAGTTTCAAGACCAAATAAATTTCACTCAAGGGGGTATGTTAGAGAATAATATAAATCATATTCTAGGACCTTACTTAATAACTTACAATTTTAGTCGAGACGATTTTTTAACCACATGAATATCCCAACCAGCTTACGCACATACTGATTAATCAAAAAGATATGATTAAATAATATTATAATAATTACTATATTAATGAAACATCAATAAAGCAAACATAAAGCAAACTATAGAGTCACCACTACATAGTTATGAGAGAAGATTTGTTGCGTGAACAAGAGAGATGCTGAGATATGTAGGCAAGTACAGCGCAGACACTGAAGCAATCAGCAAGAACACAAGAAATGAAAAAAAGAAAACATGCCCTCTAATTTGTACACAAAGATGGCCAGCCTGACAATCCCACCGCACAACGCATCGGTGTAAATGACTTTTTTACCCTATATTTTATAAAAAAAACTGATTTTCTTAATTTTAAATTAATATTTTATATGCTTTTAGAACATTATATCCAAAATAATTTTAAAAAATAAAAAAATATTTATTCAATATATTTCTAAAAAAAACATTTTAAAACACTGTACGCATCTCATCTGCTCTTCTTCTTTATAATATGTTTATATATATCTGTCCCCGACATTACATCATGGGCAGCTCCAACCCATGGGGTCCAAAACATGTTTGTGGACTGTCTGGAATTACAGTGCCCATATTTTATTTATTTATATATATATATTATAATTTTTTTTTAAAAAAAATATTCCCTTGGAGACAAGGATTGGAGCAACACTGGGGGTTTATAAATGCTACCGATATTTTATATTCCTCGACTCTTTTTAGTGCTTTTGAAACATTTTTTTTTTTTGGTCATCTCATGCATCCATTGCCGAGCAAAGAAACATGGAACGAACTCTGTGGTGGTTGGGTGCAGAAAGCAGCGAAGACAGTGGAAGGAACCACAACTAGATTGGTCAGCCCTGCCCCTGCTTGCAGATCAAAACATTTATTAATATTGTTGCACGACAAAGCTCTGGATCGCATCAATTTCAACGCTTACCTCTTTGGAGTGTAATGGGGTTGAAATCGTTATTTATTAAAATAATATTTTATTTTTTAAAAAATTATCTTTGACATCACACATAAAAATAAATAAAAAATTAATATTTTAAAATGAAGTGTCAAATTCATAATAAAATTTAACTAGTAACATTAGGAGTTTAATTAAATCACAAGAGAAACTCAACGAGGTGTTTCACTATGAATTGCACCATAAGGAAATATACGAAAATAATGGCGGGGAATTTATTTTTTATGGGCTTTTTCAATACAATAGAGAGGAAAAATAAAAAATAAATTTTTCTGTGGCAATTCCGTCAAAAAAAAAACCTGACGCATCGATTATATTTTTAGATGAAATTGCCGACAAACATTTTCTCAAAAAATTTAAATGAGTTAAAACCCGACATCTCTCTCTTCCCCCTTTCTATCTTCTTTTTCTTCTTCGGTCCTGTTTGATAATAAAAGCACTTTTAAAATAATTTTTATTTCAACATCTTCTTCATTTTTATTCTTATTTTAAATTTGATTTTTTAAGTATTTTTATATGTTGATGTCAAAAATAATTTTTTAAAAATAAAAAAAATTATTTTAATGTATTTATAAATAAAAATAACTTCAACCATACTATCAACACATGTTATACTTCTTCTTTTATATATAAAAAGAGCATCTTTCAACCCACGTATTTAAATTCCAACACACAATATACGCCACTAGCTATATTGCCCGCGCGCTGCTGCGGGCATAGCTGTGTATATAATATCATATAATTAAATCCATAATAATAAACTTATGTTATATGCTGAATAAAAAGTTAAATACCAGGACATAAAAGAGTTTGATGCACAAATATAGGTTACATCTTTTGGAATGTACACAGTGTGTTACAAAAAATGACAAAAGAGCACAAACTATATAATTTGTGCATCATTGCAAAATAGAAGGATGTTGAGGTGAAGAACGAAGCGAAAACATCTCTTCCAAATGAGTCATCTCATTTTGTTGTTAATCTTCCTGTTAAAAATAAAACATTGCAAGGTAATAAATCGAACGATAAAAAATTATTGTCATGTAATAGAAAAATGCAGCAAATATCTTGAAAGAACTGCATGAAAAAACCAGCCATATGTTGCAAAAATCGTTGCAACCACCAAAAAAAGAAAAGAGGAAAAGAATGTTATAATTGGGAAAAATTTGGAGCCTTGGAAAACCATCAAGCCAAAATATAGCAAGTGAACACATGGATATGTAGTTCCAAATGAAAAGCTCAAGATTTTGAACAACATTAACTTTAACAATAATAGAAACAATCTACGCAATAATAGCAACAATAGAAGCAAAAAGACCATCAGTGAGCAATTATAAAGAAAATAAACATCAGCATTCAAAAAAGTAGCAACAACATTTAAAACTAATTGAATGCATAATCTAGTGACGTGGTCAATCATACAGTATATGTATTGACTGCAACATGCCAATCTCATTCAATTTATTTAGCAAACTTGTCAATCAAAACATTATGCAGAGCCATCATTATCAAACTTAGGTCAAGCCTTATATGCTTCAATTGCAATTTCTAATCCTTGTTTGAGCAAATCCTAAAAGAAATAAAAAAATTCACAGCCTTATCCCAATCAATGCTCATAGAAGAAGCTGAAATGCAAATGGGAAAATAAATAAGCATATATAAAATTCCAATAAAATATAAATAGAAGATAAATATTGAGAGATAATTGGTGTGCAAAGCAACCTCTGATGGGGGAGAAAGATTGTTTTTGTTCCTTTTAGCTGGTGGCTCATCTTCTTCATCGAGAGTGATTGATTTTTGCTTCAGATAACTGCAAAATTTAGGAAAAGAGAACATTATTGTATAAGAAAGTTTATTTAAAGAAAATGCAGGTGATGCAAGAAAGTAAATGGTATGTAATTTTTCTGCAATGATTGAAAGTATTGAATTTGAATATATAATTAAATTTGTGATAAAAGGAAACATGTAGTAAGAAAAACACCACTAAAAGGCACCCTAAATGCGGGCAAAGCAATCAGCACCTAGTATCGAAACTTCTACATAAAATCTAAGTCCAAAGACAAAAAAAACTTTGATCATTCTAACCAAAATCATCAGCCCTTGAGAACCATTTCAGGTTCTATAACCAAACAGCAAAAGCATACCATAACAACACATGCAAACGTACTTTCAGGCGAAAAACTCAATAGTTAAAATGTCAGAAACACAGAAAGAAACTTACCGAAAACAATTAGTCATTTATAGGAGAAAATGTAAGTGAGAGATCAACAGAAACATGAGAAAAAGAAATTTAGGAGGCATAACAAATCACCTCAGATGAATATACATACTTTGCCTTTCTAACTACTTGGTCCCTAATTTTATACAAAATAACAAACTACTTTCACGATGTGTTCATAAGGATGTGCAATGTAAAAATTCTCTAGCTGAAAGCTTACCATTATTTTCCATGAAATTGAGTATATGAAGCAATCAATGGAGATTTTCTCGATGCATCCAGTCTGTCGCTCCTAAATCCTTATATGGTTGGTGACTCCTTACTTTTATTTATGGCTATATGGTTGAACAACCTCTCTTACAATTATCTGAGAGACATTTTATTTTTTTGAAGCCAAATTTAAGTGCTTCGCGGCTGTTTCAAAGAGCAATGTCGACCAAGAAAAACTCTAATGTTCCTCCGTAATTTATTAATGAGCTTCTTCATGTCAATTTCCGTAGTATGCGGGTGGGCTTACAGACCTATGTAAATAAGCCATGATTTCTTTAATACTTCTTTATGAGTCTATCGGTTTTCTTTCATTTCCTAATGAATCTGCATATCTCTTCTCGAAAGTCTGGGGGGATCCAGTTCTAAGACCATTTCTTCAGGTTTATTGTCTTATTTCCCCCTTTCAGTCCTTTTTCCAAGTTGATTTAATTGGATGGTCCAGTTATTTGTCTTTGGTTCTAAAAGAAAAACAGTTGCAAATATAAAATATTAATACCGATGCCACTATATATGGTCACAGGATGTTATACAGTTTGGGGCTCTTTCCAAGACATTAGACCTTGTTATGCTAACTAAACCTCAGATCATCCCATCAATATTCAAGCAGGTGTGCATGAACCTCAGAGGTGCTCTTTTTCCTTTTTTGTAATTTCTCTTCAACTTGAGGTGTTGGTATATAAATCCTTGCAGGTTTTTCCTATTGCTTTTCTTTTGAAATCGTTTGACTTTGCAATTTGCACTATATTTTTAACACATCATAAATTCTTGCATGTTTATCTCATTTTCTTTGCTTTTATCTTTTAGCATAAAGAATAAAAAACTCAAATGATACTTTGTATAAACTGGGTGGACTATCTCCAAAAACAATGAAAGCATATTAAGAGAACATGACAAAAAGCAAAGTACTGAAAGAACAAACGCAAGGAAAATGAAAATAAAGAAATAGTAAGAGCTGCCAGGGCCATGTGAGAAAGAACACAAAGAAGACATTGAAAAAGCTTGAAATAGCAACAAAACAGCCACAACCCAACAACCAGGAAACAAAGAATTAGCACCATGCAATGATCTCTATTCCAAAAACACGCAAGAACACCCAAGTAAAACAACCGGTCATTCGAAGAAGAAAATGCAAGGCAAAGATATAAAGAGAAGTATTAAAAACATCAAAAAAAGTCCCAAATCAACAGGCCAAGACAACAGTAAACACAGAAGGGAAAACAGCTACAAATAGAACCAAAATAGCAACTTGCAAGCGCCATCTTGGCTGGAATGTCACCGAAAGGATTAACATGAGAAAAAGTTAATCAAGAAGCATAAGAAGCCGGAAAGGCAATGGAAAAAACATATCAGAACTAACATCAGGAAAAAATGAAACTGAAAAAAAAAAAATGAAATCACAAAACCAAGAAAACTAACAATCTACACTATTTCCTAAACATAAACTGCATTAAACAACCACAAAACCTCAACAGCAGCAGCAGTGCAAAACCAGTAGCTAACAATTTGAAAAGCTAGAACCCAAAAATCAGCACAAACGCAAAAGCTAAGCAACTAAAAATAAATATCAATGATAATTAAGTTCACACAATTCTATGTTGATCCTTGATGATAAGTTAAATTTTAATATGCAATCAATTCAATTTTGGAATGAAATAAGAAAATGCTCAAAATGAAGCAATAGAATCAATTGTCTAATAACCAAGACCATTTTTGGATATGATGTTTACAAAGATAACAACAAAGACTTGAAGGCAATTTCTTAGACAACCCATTAAGCCTAATCTCCAAAGGATTCAAGTTATCTAGAACTCGAACATCTCTTAAACAAAGGGGAAAAAACAGAGCAGATTGTTGACAAAGTTGAAATAGTGTAGTGTTGTTTATCATTGATGGATTATAGAAGTTGAAACATGTTCATTTTGTACTATGACAGTATCAAACTTGTGTTGCCATCAAAAAACAGACATCTGAAATTTAAAAGTGCTAATGAGTGTCTATTGCTGTTAAGGAACAAAAAAAGTAAGGAAAGACAGCGCCCATTTTTTTTCAAAAATCCAACCTACTCATACCAGATTTTCTGCCATAGGGAGTTCCTGTATGGGTCATCAATGGCAGCCTCTCCTCTAATATATAAACATCATTTCAAAACTGAATTTTTGTCAATCTTGCATTCACTCTTCATTATAATTGTTCTCTCACTTATTCATTAAACCCTAATTCTCCCTCAAAACCCGACTAAAATTCTTTCTCAAAATCCAAAATTGAACCAGACCCATTTCAATTCTCCCATCAAGAACCGTAAAAACAACAAAATCA
This sequence comes from Salix udensis, assembly GCA_029204005.1. Classification (NCBI taxonomy): domain Eukaryota; kingdom Viridiplantae; phylum Streptophyta; class Magnoliopsida; order Malpighiales; family Salicaceae; genus Salix; species Salix udensis. Next base: position 907,291 of record CM055033.1, read on the forward strand.
AGAAAAAAATTAGATACCTATTCTTTTTGTATAGTTGATGGGCACAGTCAGGTTTTCTAGCAGAGACATGGCTATATTTGTTCCCACAATCTCAATCTTCAATGGCTTTCCATCCAGTTGAACATTACTGTATCTGCTGACAGCAGAGACAGCATCTTCCCGTCGTGCAAAGACCATCTCCGCCGTTCCCTGCCATAAATTACCTTTCTTTTTCGTAATCTTGAGGGACATAAATAATTTCTAGATTATGAAAGTAGATGAACTGATTGATTACCTCTGATCTTCCACTCCTATCATAATGGATTGAATATCGTTTAAGGTCACCAACCTCCGAGAAAAGCTCCTGTACAGAAATCAGTACCGATAAATCCTAAAAAGATCCAATCTTTCACCCTAAAAAATCACCCTCAAATAAACCCTAATTCTCCCTCAAAACCCGACTAAAATTCTTTTTCAAAATCCAAAATTGAACCAAACCCATTTCAATTCTCCCATCAAGAACCGTAAAAACAACAAAATCAGAAAAAAAATTAGATACCTATTCTTTTTGTGTAGTTGATGGGCACAGTCAGGTTTTCTAGCAGAGACATGTCAGCAGGAACGGCCTCATCAAACCCTTCATCATCAATCCCGCTCAACACCTCACACCTTCTCCTTCGATTTTCTCTCCCTCTCTCTCTCCTGGCCATCACCGCGGCTCTTGGATCTCACCGAAAAGAAAATGAAGAGGAAAAAACGAAAAGAAAAGATGAAATGGGCGTAGAGAGAATGAAAAGAAAATGAAGAGGAAAAATCGAAAAGAAAAGATGAAATGGGTGAAATGGGCGCAGAGAATGAAAAGAAAATGAAGAGGAAAAAACGAAAAGAAAAGATGAAATGGGCGAAGAGAGAATGAAAAGAAAATGAAGAGGAAAAATCGAAAAGAAAAGATGAAACGGGTGAAATGGGCGCAGAGAATGAAAAGAAAAAACCGAGGCAGCCCCTACAAACAAAACGAAACAGGCGAGCTCATTAAGGGTATATGCGCCCTTACACTGCTTGAATCCACAGTAACCTGAGTCTTGGGCTACAGTGGAAAAGCCACAACGTTTATTGTGTTTGTAATATTCCACACCATTATTTTTCATTATATTTTCCAGTGATAAATAAATCATTTTTTTATATAAAAATAACAAGTATCGATTTCCAAGTGATATAATCCATTCATGATTGTACTATCAATATACAACCTTTTCTATTTTTTTTTAAATGATGGTCAGTCATTATTCTGGCAAAAATCACTTTACAGGTAAAAATACATATCAAAATCAATGCATCCACGCAAAAAAAACAAATAATTACACCTATTGCAACACAATCGTGGGTTTTCATTCTATCCTCAATGACGGTTTGACAAATATTTTTTTTTTAAAAATTAGTTTTTTAACTTTTTTAAAATTATTATAATATACTAATATTAAAAATAAAAATGAATATGAATTTTTAAACGAAATTGAAAATCAAACTCAACTTAGGTAGCTTCACATTTTTTTATATTTATTTTGTTCCCATTCTTTTACTTTTCTTACATAATATATTTATTTTGTTCCCATTCTTTTACTTTTCTTACATAATCTCTAATTTTTAAACTTTTTATTTTATTTTTTTCTTGAAAATATGTCAGAAAGTTATATATATCGAGGGTATAGCGAGATTGTTTAGAGTGTGATTGAAATTATTTTTTAAAATTCTTTTCGTTTAAAAGAGTATCAGAATGATTTTTTTTATAAATTATTTTTGACATCATCACATCAAAATGATTTAAAAACACAAAAAAAAGTTAAAATAAAAAATTTTTTTTTTTTCAAAAACATTTTTGAAACGCAATGATAAACAAGCACAACGGTCAATGAAATTGTCTTATGAATTTTTTGCTTTTATATATTGTTATGAACACTAAATGTCAATAATTGGATGAATATATTGTGCATTCAATATCATTTTTATTAAAAAAAAAATTAGAAGAAAATTGGATTTTCGAATTTGATTCAATATTTTCATATTTTAATAGTGATTTGGGTATGTTTTTATGTTTTAAATGATTTATAAATTAATTGTTTCCGATGGTTCTAAGATGTTTTTGAATAGATCATTGAGAAAATAAATACACGGGCTAATTAAGTGCCTCCTATAGTTTTCATCTATTAATTTTTATATTCAAATATATATTTTAATTTTAATTTTTTTTAATTTGATATTATTTTAATGTGTTGAAAATAAATCAAAAAAATAGAATATATTATTTTAATCTTTATGTATTTTTTTTTTAAAATATCATGAAAACATTCTTTAACACACCAATAAATAATGTGTAGCAATTTTTGATCGCCATATTTAAATGGAAAAAAAGGCTATTTGGATGTGACGTCATTAGCTCTCCTTAATTTTTTTTTTCTGTTATTGGGCCGCGCCTTGCAAGCCTAGGCGCAGCCCTGGCTGGCTCTAGTCCCTGCGCCTAGGGCCTAGCGTGCCCAACCTGGTTTTCTTTTTGTACCTTTTCTACTATTTTTTTCTTTATTTCTCTGTATCAATTTTCCTCCAATAATTAATGTTTTTTTTTATATATTTTTTCATATAGCATAAAAAACGATAATGACTTTCTATAATTTTAATTTTCTTATTTATATATTAAAAACAATCATAGAAATTCTTCATTCAACCTTACAAAATTGAGGTTTGATGATCAATGATTAATCAATATTAAGAGTTTTGAAAAACTTATTACTTGTTTGAGATTTTGGTCGATTTTTTTTAAATGTTTTTTATTTATAAATATATTAAAATAATATATACTTTTTAAAATTATTTTTTAACATTAGCACTTAAAAATAATATAAAAATAAAAAATATATTTTTTAAAATATTTTTGAAACACAATACTAGAACCTTAATCACAACAACAACAATATATTTTTTTAATCAATAGCCATGGACTTATTTAATAAGATAAAGCAAAGTTTCAATATAGATTGTTCAATGTCTTTTTCATTATTGATTTTTATCTTTTTTTTTCATGTTTATAAATTTTATTTATCAGATTAAATATATTTATACTAAAAAATAAGAATATGCATAATATTAAATATTACGATATAAAAATTAAATTGCAAATCGTGTGAACATGGCGGAAGGAGACAAAATTAAATCTGGCAGTATCGGTGAATAAAGTGCAGCTCCTCCACTCTCAGAGTCCACTCTCAAGAACCCAGATTGCAGAACACGAAAATCGCCAATCGTTTTAGACCCAGGTTCCAAAAATGGGCGGTAAGACCGAAGAATCCTCTCCGAACTTCATATCTTTTGTAACGATGGTAATTGTGTTGTCATTGATTGAAATTGTTATTTGTCAATGCACAGGTAAAGAGTCATCAGATAGTTCTCGTTCTAGTCCCAGTTTATGGTTGGCTCCAGACCCTAGTAAAAGATGGGGAGAGATTTTCTTTCTTTGTTATACTCCGTTTTGGCTCACTCTTTGTTTGGGAATTGTGATTCCTTACAAGCTGTACGAGGTAATCAATTTAATTCCTCATGTTATGCTCTTGGTTATTGAGAGAATTATAGGTAATTTCGGTTAAGACAGTTTTAAGCAATGCTACTACTGTTTAAGTGATGGGCTCTAACTGAGCTGTTGGTGATGAGAAAACTGAAGTGAAAAGTTTTGAATTGATCGGAGATGAGTGTTAGTAGGCGGGTTTATGTTAATTTTTTCATGAAATGAGAAAAAGAAGCTACTTTGGACACAAATGTGTAGGCTCCAGAATAGGATCTGCACTTTAGTTTTAGGAAGGTTTTACAATATTAGATTTTGATTATAGCTTGAGTGGTCAATACAACTTCTGATACATTTTGAGTTTTTTTTTATTTATCTCAATCGAATTTTGCATATATAATAAAAGTGAATCTGAGTAGATGAAGCCAATTTGTCTGCTTTGAGCTTAATTTAGTTTAGGTGAGCTGAGCTTAATCAGATTTTGCAAAAGCTTGATTAGTTCGGTAATGGGTTTTTAATTTTTTTCTCCTTTTGATCATTCTCACTTTGTTGCACAAATAAGCTTATGATCCACAACCCAGTTTGACATAACATAATTGTAAGAGTATCGTTGTTGTTACTGGCAGAGCTTTACAGAATTGGAATACTTGCTCCTGGGTTTGATCTCAGCTGTTCCTTCTTTCTTGATACCAATGATGTTTGTCGGCAAGGTAAATTTCTTAAGTATATTGCTTCCAATTTTTTTTATCTTTTCCTTCCTTCAAATGTTTTTATAATCCTGTCTGAAGGTTTCATATATTGTATTCATCTTTCTTTTTTACTTGCATCTCCTTTCTGTACCATTGGTTTTTCTTTTTCAAAAATAATATAGATTTGGAGTGCTTTTGCAGGCTGATAGCAAATTGTGTTGGAAGGACCGTTATTGGGTCAAGGTAAGTGCTCATTATAATGTTATCAAATATGAAACCTGATATATGGGCTCTTAATTTATCTTTATAATGCTTCTTTCTTGCTGTTTTTCTTACTCATTTATAACAGTTCTGAAAAAGTATTTTACACCTTCTTTTATCCAATTTCTTTGGATATTCCTAACACCCTCACTACTTCTATTTTCTAACTATTTCAGAAAAGACCTTTTCTTTTCTTTTCTTTTTTTGCATCCCCAGTCCATGGATATTTCTAACCCCTCCACAACTGTTGAATTTCATCTGCTTAAGCAGATTTTGTTTAGCTTTCTTCCTGTTAATTAGGCTATGTATACTCTAATTACTTCCTCTGTATGACCTTCATTCTAGTGTTAACTTTCTCCTGTCTTTTGGTGAGATAGCCTGTTGTAGTTGGTGAATAAAACACTGAGGTTTCACTTTCCTAGATTGTAGGGCATTGTGAATCCAAACTTTATTAGTTTGCTCCATAAAGCTGAGTGGGATTTTGAAGCCCCTTGCAGCCTTGAGGATGGGTTTTTTAATGTGATTCTATGTTTGGTTAGTAATATGGTTTGAGGACAGATTCTACATGAATACTGACAAGTGATTGTTGAGCTGGTAATATGTTATATAACATTTCATGGGGAGGTATATCTACTGTTTTCTTGTAACGTTTTCCTCCATTCTCTTTTATTTTGAACATGCTGGTGAAATTTTCACCAGCTTGACAACATGTGTGGAGAAATCTGTTGATGGATGTGAACCTTTTAGCCCCCCCGCCATCTTTAGACATAATTGTCTTGGATTCTACCCTTTATGTTCACATTACATTTTAAATGTTGGCTACTGCAGAAAATCCAGTTTTATTTGTATCTGTTTTTGTATAAAGTTTGAATTGAAAGGAGGTTCAAGGTTCTTAGCCTAAACTCTAAAACTTGATGTTTTGACAGGCCAGTCTATGGATAATCATTTTTAGCTATGTTGGAAATTACTTCTGGACCCACTATTTTTTCACAGTTTTGGGAGCTTCTTATACATTTCCATCTTGGAAGATGAATAATGTAAGCCACAAAGCAAAAAGTTCTTATTGATTCATGTACTGTACAATCTGCTGACTTTCACCTGTTATTCTCTGTAGGTACCACATACAACCTTCCTTCTGACACATGTTTGCTTCCTGTTTTATCATGTTGCCTCAAACATGACCATTCGCAGACTAAGGCATGCTGTTGCTGACTTGCCAGATAATCTTCGATGGGCTGCTGAGGGTGCATGGATTTTGGCTCTTTCATACTTCATAGCATACCTGGAGACTTTAGCTGTTTCTAATGTGGGTGGTAAAGTGATTGTGTGTCTATTGTTATTTACAATATGTTTGTTTAGCCATGCATAAATAACCTGCAATGCTGGCCAATGAACAGTCAAGGCAAGATAAAGTGGCACTGTCTGTTTTGAAATCGTTGAATATTCAGGATTGTCTTTCTCAATCATATTATGGTACTTTCTATGGGGCCCTTTTTCAATGCTATTCAGAAGCTAGTTCAACATTAGGTAGCCTCTAGTTTGGCTTTAAGAAGCCATTATGCACACAAGTGAAAATTTTGGTTCTGATGAGTTTGTGGCAGTTCATAAGTTAGATGTTTCTAGCTGTATTTGGAAGCTGACTTCAGTTTGAATGGTGTCAAGTCAAGTCTGCTATCTGTTCATACACAGATGTTCTCGTTCTGAATGATTTTGTGATAGTTTAGAACTTTAGATGTTGTATCATTACATTATCAGACTCCATAATGTGTGAAAGCTAATCATATAATTTACTGGAAAAGCTGATGGTATCTACAGTCATACTCGTACCTTAGCTTCATCCACAAGTTTGTAACTTGTCATTCACATTTGTGCGACTCTGTCTTGCAGTCCTTTTTGTGCTGCGGTACAAGTCATGACAATTTTTTTTTATGTTACTGTCAATTGCTAATGTTGCAGCCGTGGCATAGCAACTGGTTACTAACTTGTGAATTAAAATGGTGATAATGATGTGTTTTTGGAAATGTGCAGTTCCCTTACTATGAGTTTGTGGACCGGGCATCAATGTACAAAGTAGGTTCTTTGTTTTATGCCATCTACTTCTTTGTAAGCTTCCCAATGTTTCTGAGGTAAGCATTCAACCTTCAGTTAGTTTTGCGTTATTTGCGTTAGTCTACAAATTATATTTCGGTTGCGGTATATGCTTGATAATGGGTAATGCAAACATGCTAATAATGTAGTAATTGTTTTCTGTTTAGTGATATTTCACATATTGATATGCTACTCTTACATTGTGCTTGCATGCGAGCGCTATCATGTTCTCGTGGCTCATCTGTGATGTATTTATTGTTCTAGAAAATTGCAATGCATTGTTTCTTTCAAGCACTCATCTCATCTGAAAAACAAGATGGTTAAAAGAACATCAGATTAGAAGAATTATAGATTATGGAATAATTGAAGTGATTTTATAGATGTGGTTGGATCAAAAGAATCATTACAGCTTCTAGTCTTCTCCCATGCTGAAGATTTTTAACTATTCTATGGGGACTTGAATGATATACAGGATTGATGAAAAACCTGGCGACCTATGGGAGCTACCGCGAGTGGCTGTTGATTCCCTGGGTGCGGCAATGCTGGTTACGATAATACTCGACTTGTGGCGAATCTTTTTGGGGCCTATTGTTCCACATCCAAAAACAAAACAATGCCTTCAACAGGGACTACCCTGGTTTCCTTGACATGCCACTCAAACATAACAAACTACACGGAAAGCCGGCGGTTGGCCGGCAAAGGTGGCCGCAGAGGCAACACCTAAACGTGGAATTTCTTGTACTTGATGTTGTAACATTAGCTGTACTTTATATCATGCCAATGGTTTGTTTCCATTTTATTGACATCTAAGCAGAAGCATAAACTAGAGATTGAAAGGGCACATTCTGTAATTCATGATATCGCCAGTGTGACCCTGGGCGGTAACTTGTTTGTCAGGTCATGGAAAAGAGAGGGCTCTTCTGTTTTGCGAAAATCTCTGCACCCCTTACCATCTTGGCTGGGCAGCATTTCTTTTTGGGGGGGCTAGCTCGTTCTGATCTTTGATTGTGAGAAGGAATTGGCTTGTGATAAGAAATAAACACGAAAATGGATGAGCTATATTTTTAGATCGTGTTTACTGTTTGGAGGTATCATCACACACTTGCTGTTCCTGTCGTCAAAATAGGAAATCGTTTTTGAACTCTGGACTAGAGTTATTAGATTAGATCATGGAGTTTAACTTTTGATAAATTAAATATTTAAAAATAAAATTGAAAAAAAAATCATGCAAAAGGATTTTAAAAAATAGCAATTCAAATAATAGGTATTAAAATTACTATTACTACTATTATTAATAAATAATTTATTATTATTATTATTATCATTATCACTATCATTATTATGATTGCTGTTATTATTTCTATTATTATTAAATTATCAATTTCGTTACAATCATATTAGTAATAATAGTAACATAATTATATTAGTAAAAATAATAACAATTTTATTAATATTATTGTTATTTTAACAACTATTATCATGATCATTATCACTATTATTATTATTGTTGTTATTATTATTGCTATTATATCACTACTATCATTATTAATATTTGTATTATCATCACCAGTCTTCTTTTTCCACTACCACCATTATTATGATCACTGCTACCCCCAATGATCACCATAATCATTATGACCATGCTACCCCGTTGATCACCAATCATTACCACCATTATTATTATGACTACTACCAACAATTACCACGATTACTATTATTGTTGTTGCCGCTAGTGTTATTATCATCACTATAGTAGTAGAATTGTTACCACCATAACCATTATTATTATTATTATTATTTTTACTAATTTAATCACCACCACCACCACCAATTTAATTGTTGCTATTATTATCACTATTTTTATAATCTTTATTACTATTATCATCTTTATTATTACCACCATCACCACCATTATTTTTTATAACTAACATTATAATTATTATTATTAACATCACTATCATCATTAATATTATCATCACTATTACTACTATTATTGTTGTAAAAATTATCCAAAAAAAAACTACCAGAAAATACTGCACGTACCATCCAAAAAACACGCGTGCCTCTCACACTGACACGTGAGAGCAATGCACCGATAACCTTCTGGTTTAAAAATTAATTATTTTGTAGAAGCGTGTGGTATAGGGAGGCACGTGCGAGTGTTTGTCTTGCAATCCAGATTTTTTGTTTCTATAAAAAATAAAAAATGAAAATAAATAAAATAAAATGATAATAGAAGAAGATATTTATTATATCCTTACCTTACAAACGAAACTATCCCCTGCACTACTCCCCTCACTAGCACTGGCACTAGCTCAAATTTCCCGCTACAAGAAGAAGAGCCTAGCCTCAACTCAACCGCTCTCTCCATAAATCCTAGGTTTTCAGTTCTTGCAGTCAGGGCTTCCCGGAGGTTTTTCTCTCTACCGCACCTCTCAAAAACATGGCTGCTGCTTTCAGTGCTCTCTCCCTCTCTCCGTACACTCTCGTATGCCGCCATAACTCTACAAAACATTCCATCACCTGCTCTACTGCCTCTCCTACTACCACTACTATAGGTCTGATTTCTTTCCTTTTCTCTTTTTTTTTTTGAAATAATTAATAGTTATCACTTCACTTTTATTCCTTTTCGTGGTTATTTATTTAGGCACTAGAGGAACGAAAGCGCCGCCGCGGAATAAGAGGAATGGAAGAATGGAAGGGGCAGGGAAAAGTATGGAAGATTCGGTGAAAAGAAAGATGGAGCAGTTTTATGAAGGGTCTGATGGTCCGCCGTTGCGAATTGTTCCAATTGGTGGCTTGGGTGAGATTGGGATGAATTGCATGCTTGTTGGGAATTTCGATCGATATATTTTAATTGATGCCGGTGTTATGTTTCCTGAGTAAGTATTCTGCCGCATTTCGGAGGATGCTTTAAACAATATATGCTCATTTTTTAATGCTTAACTGACAAGGGGATTGAATGCATTTTGTTAAACATGCGGCCGAAAAAAATGCTTCTTTCTGATGTGATGACTCTATATTGTTTTTGTGATGATATGCTCAGTTATGATGAGCTTGGAGTGCAAAAGATTATACCTGATACCACATTTATCAGAAGATGGAGACACAAAATTGAAGCAGTGATTATAACACATGGTCATGAAGATCACATTGGTGCGTTGCCTTGGGTAAAGTTTCCTTCGACTTCTCACAAGTGTCTTCTTGACCTTGCTCTTCCAGATTAAATTACTGTTTATATGACCTTTTTAACCATATCAAACTTTCGGCTATTGACATTTGAGCTGTAGTTCTTAATGGGGCATAGTTGAACGGAAAGTTAGATTCAATTAAGGGTGCACACTAATTACTGCTTCGTTAATGTAGCCATCGGCTTATGGCTGCAAAGCTTGGCTGAAAATGAATGTTAGTTTCCATTATTCCCTGCCCTTGCTGAGGATCCTGGTCAGTGCTTTGGGTAGCTGAGTCTAGGATCTTCGATAATTAGCATTTGATGCAGTATTTTACATGATGGACCTTGCCTGTAGCCTGCCTAAGGATTGAGGGATTTTCTCGGTACTGTTCCAATGCTAGTTGCAGTACATCTATAGTATATGTTGACATTAGTGTGCAATTAGATGAATGTGTTTATCAGTTGAGTACATTCCCCATGACCACTGTGTTGTATATTTTGAGCTTGATAATTTGATACGATGGTATCAGATGGTTTGCCATGGGATATGTGATGTTCAATGAGCAAGTTAACTGGCACTCCATCGATGAAATGTGTTATTGATGATGATACCATGAATTGTGATGGTGGAAGTGGTGGCAATGAATTGTTTTGATCCACAGTTTGACTGGATTAACTAAATGAAGTTACAAAGAATTACCAGAAGAGAACTGATTTGATACATGGATAAGCAAAAATAAACTCTGAAATAATTTAAGGGACATGGAAAGAGGGTGCCATTATGACCCATATATATGGTGTCTACATCACGTTTAGAAGGAAAAGAAACACCATTTTGTTACTCTTGAAATAATATTTGGCATGTGTGCCTTTACTTTCTAGATGGCAATATAAAAATGAAATGTGAGATTATTTTTTGCCAGGAACTTTAGATAAGCAAGCTTAGTTAAAATACAGAACCATAGCAAATTTGGAAACCAGATTTGGATGATCAATTTTGCTAAAAGTGTGAAGGATTCACATAGGAAACATGAATCTAAACTTAGTTTAAGGCTTTAATAGTAAGTGGTGTTTGCTGATTTAATATTTATTGTAAAGGTGCAGCTATCTGAGCTGTATCGTTTGGTTATTGCTGCAAATGGTTAGTCATGTTTTGATATAGGTATTTTGCTGTGGTGTTTTCACTATTGATAATTCTCTTACTGTCTAAGCAGGTTATTCCAGCTTTGGATCATCACACTCCAATTTATGCATCATCCTTTACAATGGAGGTATTTTGTTGTGGTCTTTCTTACTTATACATGTGCTGAAAATAAAACTTATTTTGGTTGGAGCATGCATGTATAAATAAATATGTACGCAAACATGCATTTAAATGCACCTTCATGAACTGAAGTAGCCCAATATTGCTTATGGGGACTAACAAAATAGCTCATAGCATAAAGTGCTGACCTTTTATTTTTCAGAAGATTGATATTAACCACACAGTCATACTCTTTGTCAATTTCAAGTGGCGTTTTAAAATTTGCACTCTTGCATGGCAGCACTCTAGACTATCTTTCCGTGTTTTATGTGATGGCAAGTCACATTTTCTGGTTCTGAGTCTCCAAGTGCTTCCAAAATGATTTATGACAGCTCATCAAGAAACGTTTAAAGGAGAATGGGATCTTTGTTCCATCAAGACTTAAGGTGTTTAAAACGAAGAGGAAATTTACAGCTGGGCCTTTTGAAATAGAGCCTATCAGGGTGACCCATTCTATTCCAGATTGTTGTGGACTGGTCCTTCGCTGTGCTGATGGTACAATTCTTCACACTGGGGACTGGAAGGTAAATTTGTTTATAGATGCATTTTCTTTTTCCATCTCTCAATGAGTTTGTACACTTTAGAAGAGGTTTATATTCTACAGATTGATGAGTCACCAATGGATGGAAAAGTTTTTGATCGTGAAACTTTAGAGGAACTCTCAAAAGAAGGAGTTACATTGGTAAGTCTCCAAGATTATGTAATTTGTTAGCATATTGACGTGGTTGTACATGGGAACTTAATTGGTTTCAGTTTATGGAAGAGATAATGGTTTGTGTGGGACCTACAAATGACAATATGCCTTCTGCGTGTATGTGACTGGGTGTGGGAATGGAGAGAAGCTGCGTTGTAAATTGCACATGTCTTTCATGATATAATGCTATGGCAGTTTTGGAATACTTTAGTCTCATGAAGAGTGACTCTTTCAAAAAAAGGTCAATGTTCAAGACTTCATGGAGATGATGTGCATGACACCTACATGTTTGATATTTTATGTCCAAAGACATGTTCCATGAGACATGGATAAAGGATTCCATTACGTAGAATTGAGAAAAAAAGAGTTTAATGTGGAAAAAGTTAGCACTTTCAATATTTTGATGATGATCATACATTTTATGCTGGACAAAAAATTGAAGGAATGAAACTGCAGTGACAGTGTTGGTAGGCTAGTTGCTTTAGCCTTCTTGTTTAAGCTTAGACATTGTATGATTTGGTTTGAGTGAAATATTTTTTTTAATTACAGTTCTGAGGTTGAACATTTGTATCTGATGCCTCATATTTTTTTGTTTTGGTATTCATTTGAGTTTCTCATGTCATTTTATCTTTTTCAATAATGTTTAATCTGAATTATCTATGATGCTGATTTTACCTGCGGCTTCATCATTAATGCAACTTGAGGTTTTAACAAGCACTCCTCTGCCCAGATGATGAGTGACTCAACAAATATACTGTCACCTGGAAGGACAATTAGTGAAAGTGTGGTAGCCGATGCATTATTGAGACGTATTTCAGCTGCTAAAGGAAGGATTATCACCACTCAATTTGCATCAAATATACACCGTCTTGGAAGTGTGAAAGCAGCTGCTGATTTGACTGGTAGAAAGATGGTACGATTTTCTATTCTTAGAACTTATAATATTATCACCTTGCTCTTTGAACGGAATTTGCCTCACAATTTTCATACTTTAATCATTTATCAGGTCTTTGTTGGCATGTCATTGAGGACATATTTGGATGCGGCGTGGAAGGATGGAAAGGCACCGATTGATCCATCCACTCTGGTAATTTATTTGCATAGACTATTTATCTGATGTGTTTCTCTGAGAGTTCTAAATCTCCAGTGATATCTTCCACCTCACTCCCGTAGACCTCGTTACAACTTCTGCTGAACACTTCCAAAATTATACAGGTCAAAGTGGAAGATATTGATGCTTATGCCCCAAAGGATCTGCTTATTGTCACAACTGGATCACAAGTAAGTTAATCCAGCTGCCTGATTCCATTTCTGTTTGTATCAATTGGCTAGTTTGTTGCTGTTGTGTCAGGCAGAGCCGCGTGCAGCACTCAATCTTGCATCATATGGAAGTAGTCATGCCTTAAAACTGAACAAGGAAGATGTTATTCTATATTCAGCTAAGGTATTATGATATATAATATGCTTGAATTCATCTTTTAACCAAAATTTACTCACAAGTTGATTTCTGATTTGCTTAACTAGATGTGTGTAGTTGAATTTATATGTCACTTTATCATTTAATAACTCAGGCATTATTCCTTTTAATCTTTGATTTATTTCAAACTTCCCTTTCAGTAATCCCTCTATGCTAAAATTATGTAGTTGGAAGCGATTTATGGTTTTCTACAGAGTATATAATAAACCAAGATGTGCTGTTAATGATTGAATCTCACAGAGCTTAGGATTCTCTCATTATCTGATAATGTCCATGATATTTACGTGTTAGAAGTACCAAAAGTGTTGCATAACCTGATGGAAATTTTATAAGAGGTTGTTATATTATGGTAGATGGCTAGCAAAGGTGCTCCATTTTGTTCTCATTTCTTTTGTTTTTTTTCTCTTCAGAATTGATGATTGCATTTGGTTGGTCATGTTTGTACTTTGAATTTGAACTACTCAAATTAGGCAGACTTTTGATTTTATGCTCAACTATGCATGATTTTAGGTGTATGGTCATAATGCTAATCTTTTATGTAGTTTCTTTGCTGAAACTACTTCCAATTAGTAGATATGTTTTCAGTTTATATATTATTTTCAGGTAATCCCTGGCAATGAATCCAGGGTAATGAAAATGATGAACCGCATATCAGAGATTGGCTCAACTATAGTAATGGGTAGGAATGAGCTGCTTCACACGTCTGGTCATGGCTATCGTGGAGAACTGGTGAGATCTCATATACTTTTCCTCATAATCTCACTTATTTGCTGTTATTTAGTTATTTTGTTTTTATACCATGTACTACAAAATTTCAGTGATGGTTCTGTGTCAAGAGTGTAAATAGAAAAGAACCTTCACATACTGACTCATTGTATGAAGGTTATTTCTTCCTGTTATTTGTGTTACCTTTTTGTTTTGTCATTGTTATATGCAGAACCATGTAGATAAGCCGTGGATATTAGTTACCTGTTCAATTCTATATTTACTGTTATTTTTGACAAATTTCTGGAAAGTGGATCTAAACATTGATTTCAATTCTTCAGGAGGAAGTGCTTAGAATTGTGAAGCCACAGCATTTTCTTCCCATACATGGAGAACTTTTGTTTCTGAAAGAACATGAATTGCTTGGGAAATCAACTGGCATTCGGCACACTACTGTGAGTTTAGTCTCTACATTCTTTTGGTAAACTACTGTGAGTTTAGTTTCTACATTCTTTTGGTAAACTACTGTGACTTTTGTCTTTACATTGTTCTGGTAATTAGTGTGTATAAGATGATTGAAGTACTATGTTTGCCACGACCTGATGCATTTAGTGAGAACATAGAATCTTTCAGGATAAGGAATCATTCTTTTTACGGATACAGGATAAAATAGTTGCTGTCCTATAGGTGTTTTAGAAGATCAATAGTATACATGTAGAGAGGCTGGAGAGCATTACTGCTCTAATATTGGTGCTCTTCTCTTGTATACTGTCAGGAATAATTCTCCTTATATACTTATGTGTCCTTAATAAATTTTCTTCTTTATAAACAAAACGTGTGCAATATGGACAACTGGCTCTTTATTTCTTACTCTATTGTATCCTATTAATTATATGAATTCTGCCAATTTCCATGTAAATGAGAATGGGTGAACTCTTGCGATGTTCTGCCCACAACACAACCTCTCTGAAAGTGTTTTTGTTGGTGGGTGCTGCATGGTTTAACTTGAAAATCTATTACTGACTACTCGATCACAACAGGAGAAGACTGCTATGTCTAACTCCATTGGCTAATGACACATATGATGGATTTATTGTACACATGACATTATATGCAATATTGTCTTGTTGCTATTCTGCAAATGCTTCGAGTTGCAGACTATGTTTTGGCTTGGTAAACGTTACAAGCACTCTATAATTCTGTCAGGTTATTAAGAACGGAGAGATGCTTGGGGTTTCTCACTTGAGGAACAGGAAAGTTCTATCCAATGGATTTGTCTCCCTTGGGAAGGAAAACTTGCAGGTTGGTTGTGCTAATGGTTTTATTTAATCAATTATTGGAATTTAATTGAGATACGTTCCATGAAATCTTGTCTGGTATTGCAGTTGATGTACAATGATGGGGATAAGGCATTTGGCACATCAACTGAGCTTTGCGTTGATGAGAGATTAAGAATTGCAACAGATGGTATTGTAGTGGTCAGGTAGATTTTGCGTATTCTGAAGTGACATCTTGACATTTCCTTGTGACACAAATCTTTGTTATTACAATAATGATTTCCTGACATTTCTATGTTACAGCATGGAAATTTTACGCCCTCAAAATGCAGATGGGCTAGTTGAAAATAGCTTAAAAGGAAAAATAAAAATCACAACACGCTGCCTATGGCTAGACAAAGGGAAGCTTTTGGATGCACTTCACAAAGCTGCCCATGCTGCACTTTCAAGCTGTCCAGTGAATTGTCCTTTAGCTCACATGGAAAGAACAGTATCTGAGATGTTGAGAAAGATGGTAAGGAAGTATAGTGGTAAAAGGCCAGAAGTCATTGCCATTGCTGTGGAGAACCCAGTGGCTGTTCTTTCTGATGAACTTGGTGAAAAGTTATCTGGGCATTCACATGCTGGCCTTGGCATATCAGCATTGAGAAAAACAGCTGATCAACATCGGAAAAAAAATCAGGTGGACAGGAAGCAACATGGTGGAAATGACCATGCACATTTAGAGAAAACATCAGCAAAAAATTCAGAAGGTCCTCATATCTCTGCATCTCTGTGTCTTCATTGAGTGTGTGTGTGTGGTCAGGTTGTGGATGGGCCATTTTATGATTGGCTGTGCATGAGCACACATGAGAAAACTAGCGTGGGTGCATGACTCACATCTTAAGGATTGGGGATCTTTTTTCATCTCATGCCAATCACCCAGTAAATGACTGGTATAAAAAAAAACGAACAAGAATAAAGTTAAGGCTGCATTTGGAAACAGGGCAAGCTGATTGTTTTGGGTGCTCAATCTTGCTTGTGCTGAAAAAAGAGAAGCAAACTTGGCTTGAGATGTTGGAGTCACAACTCACAATGCTATAGAACTTCAATGTTCAAAAACAGTAGACAAAAGTAGCGATTATTTTCTCAATTTAATATAATCTTGGATACATCTGACCTCTAAGTTTAAGTTGGCAAAGGCTGGTTTCTCCAAGGTGAGAGGCTCCCACTAGTGTCGATGCTGCTCTAATATCACAACTAGGTGGGAAGAGGAAGACCAGGAACGAAGTATTCCCTCTTCCCCTTTGCTTTGGTCTCTGATGCAGGCTTCTATAGTGTGTTCATGAGCTCTGCTAGTTTACATATCTGAGCTAAACTTAACATGCTTTCAGTATCTGTTCTCGATGAGCCTCAACATCATCTAATTTATCACCAGGCAAGATTTTCCTGAACTAAACTTGGAATTGTTCATGACTGAATTGATCAGTTTGGTGATTCATAAAGCAACTTCTCATTCTCTGTTTTCATAGTTTAGGACCACTAGTTTACTTGCATATGATCTCAATAGCTTCTTGGTGCTGTGATTCAAACTGAATTTCTCTCATTAGAAACTGTAAGATCATTTCCTCATTGATTGGAGAAAGACCTCTTTCTATCCTTCTCCGGTTATGTTATGCATGTGAGTTTTTCTTTGGAAAGGCATATGCCAGCAGCTCAGCATGCATATATATATATATATATATATATATATTGTGTTTTTGACCTTTGCTTGATTTCTATGTTCTTGAAAGCAGAAGTATTTTTCTAAATCTTGGGATTTTATAACCAGTACACTTAGAGGTGTTCTTTTCCCCCCCCTACATTGTAATCATGCAGCTGATGGTTTTAAATTTGAAAGAGAGCTATCCAAGGAAGAGGTGACTTCTTCAAGTCCAAGCTTAGCTGAAGGACACTCCTCCAACTCCAAAAATCAAGATGATTTCAGGAAATCATCCGTTCCACCATCCTCAGTCCATGAATTGGTAAAAAGTGATGAAAATTTGGTTCCACCAGGGGAGCATGTAGATAAGCTCAAGAAAGATGGTACCATAAGCAGCGATGATGACTTGTTGGGAAAATCAAAATTCTAGATCGAAGCGTTCTGAACCTGTAAAAAGGACCAAATGGAAGCCTGAGGAGGTCAAGAGTCTTATTAAATTGCGTGGGGAATTACATAGTAGATTTCAAGTTGTAAGAGGTAGAATGGCTCTGTGGGAAGAGATATCTACTAACTTGATGGCTGATGGAATCAATCGTAGTCCAGGACAGTGCAAATATTTATGGACATCTCTTGCTCAGAAATATGAGGTTTGCCCCTCCATTTCGTACATTTAAAATTCTGGTTTTGCATTTTGATTTCTACGTGAAGCTCGTATTTGCATGTGAATACCACTGCTAGTATGGATTTTTGCCACAAGTAATCTGTTTTCCCGGACCAGAGTCACACTAAGTGAAATCATCTGTTCATCCTTTCTTTATCATGTTGCTTAGTGACAAGAAAATCATCTATTCATCTTTTCTTTATCATGCTGCTTAGTAACAACCATTCCTCAAATGAACAGGAAAGCAAGAGTGACCCGAAAAGCCAAAAAAGTTGGCCCTATTTTGAAGACATGGATAATATTCTATCCGATTCAGAGACAATGGCAACAGAATGATCGGAAGAAGGAGAGAAACAGTGCATTGAGTTTTCTGGAAGAGCTTTCAACAGCCTCTTGCTCAAGCAAAGCAGCCAGGCGAAGATGACCGCAGTGGTCGACTAGAATAATCACTGTCAGGGATTTGCAGTTGTGACCAATGTGCAAACTATTTAATCAGAGAGGCCCGCAATGACAAACAGGAAATGAAATAGTTTGTACCCACAAGCTCCTCCAAGAATCAGTTAGCAGATATACTAAAGAATTGGGCTGGTGATATTTTTGACTCTGGAGGACGTTTAGCTTCTGTAAGATTTGATGCAACTCAACATTTAATTTTCTTATTAGCCAAACTTACGCAGGTTTAAATTCCCAGAAGTTTTTCTCAACTTCTGGTGTGTACTCGTCAGTTTCTTTAATTCAATTCAAAGAACTTAGCTCCTGTATACTTTTTTTTTATATGCTTTTAAAAGTTTTGGTGCAAGAAGCAATAATTTATGGATTCTCGAGCGGCTAAAAGGTTGAAAACTATGGGTGATGTTTGGTTCCGTACCAAAATTTTCTCTAGAAAAAACATATCCCATGCAACTCGCAGATGAATGGCTTCAGTTCAGAAGTTATTTTTGACCATGCAAGCTCAAATATAGATTTTGTTTTTGGGGTGGGGGTTAAGCACTATTGATTTGATGGCTTCAAGAACTGCAAAGAATCCTGACTAATTTCAATCCTTAACAGGCAAGAGACAAGCAAGAGGCATGATTATAAACCATCCATTAGTATGCAAATTTACAAGAATTAGTAAACTGATATGAATTGACTAATGGTTTTAACTTAATTAGACTGATTGCAAACTTTCCATGGAAATTTTAGGTGTTTATTCACCTAAAATAACTTTCAACCTGTGTGGTTTCCTTGTTTTCATCAAAACCCTACGCCACTTCAGGTTTATATAACAAGCTCCCTACCAAATCCTTCAATCTCTTCGTCTTTGTTTTGTCCTGCAGAGAGTTTCTCTATTGATCGGTCGTACAGAGAAAATCTGCTAGATTCTTCGTATAAGCAAACATGGCACACAAACTCATTGTTCTTGCTCTTGTCATTGTCACCATTGCAGGGTTGGCTGCAGCTGCGGCTCCTGCTTCTTCCACAACTGACGTTCCTGCAGCTGAGGCACCTTTAAGCGATGATTTTATCGGCACCAATGACGGCGGTGAGGCTAGTGCACCTTCCGATGATGGCACCACAGTTGTTCCAGGACCAATGGGAAGTGCTACAGTAGCCGGGGGTCCTTCTTCTGAAAAAGATGGTGCCGCCACCCTCAAGTTCTCTTCCGTCGCTGGAGTTGCCGCTGTTGCTGGCTACTTCTTCTTCTAAGCTAGCTAATTATAAATCTATAACACACATATTTTCTGACCATTCTTTTTTGTTTGAATAAAGTGTTGCTAGTAAGAGTAATTATTTGTGGATAAACACAAGTTCTTTCGATATGCCAAGGAAGAAACAGCACTGTTTCATGCCCCCATCTCATCTTCCTCCCAAGGTGAGCAACAATCGTTGTTTATGGCTTCCTGAGTGCCATGTGTTAAAGAGCCAAAGCTATATCTTTTGCTAAAAACTGGATTTTCGAAAACTCCAAGAATCCGACATGGATTAATTATACAATATTCAAAATACGATGTTCATTTCTGCATTTCAAGTTGAATGTTTTTGGATTTCTCTACAGGGCACCTGAGAAACTTCCCTGTAGTTTTTTTTTTTTTAATCGGAAAGAACTTAATTCAGAAACTTCCTCGAAAAAACTTTAGCCCAGAACAGATCCTTATCTAAGTTTTCTTTTGTTCGTCTTTTCCAATTTCTTTAGTCTTGGACGACCGTTTTTAATCCTTTCAAGGGGTTTGACGTAATTAAATATTAATTCCCAGAAAAGATCCCAAGCTTTATTTCATTGGCTGGAGCATGCTGAAATTTTCTACATTATATAGAATTTGACCTTACGTACGTGTGTGAGGAGAAGAAGCAAACAGCCCCCCTCCGTATATTAAATGAAATGAAGGCCAAAATTAACATATTTTAACTATAAACAAATCCAGCTAGAGACGATTTCAAGGTCTGTAGTAATGGGCAAATAATTAGATGCAAATCCTGTATTCCAAATGACAGCGTGCTTGAACTTCTCTTGTTGTTGTTAGAGGTATTTTTTTAAAGTTTTTTTTATTAAAAAATAGATAGAAATAATATATATATATTCCACTTAAATACTAATTTTCAAAATAAACTAATTTCTAATGCATTTATCAATTTAAAAATAGATCATAGTCTATTCTTAAGATATTACATGTTAAAACATATATCAATTTCAATATAAAAAATAATGATAATGGGGTGTTTTTCTTATTGAAACGAACAATCCTCCTAAATGAAACATCAATAATAAACTCAATCTAGCTTATTAATTATAAGATAGAACACGACATGCACTTGGAACTCTAGTGTTCAGAAATTAGACCCAAGTTTCTCTGCAGTAAAACATAAATTGTCAAGGCAGATGTTGACCGTTACCCTTTATTCTTTTACACATCGAATTCTCCGTGTGCGGTCAGGTTCCTCCTCCTTGCCTGTAAAATACTAAATTATTGCAGCCACGGCATTTCTTATTCTCTTCTCACCGCTTTCTATAGTCAGTCCAAGGACCTTGAGCGCAACGCCGCCTTCAAATTATAAAATAGGAATGGTTAATCCTCCATCTTGTGTCATAAATCAAGAAGTAAGAAATCTGTCATTTGCTTGCAAAACAAGCTACTCTGTTCGCTGTCATCTTAGGTCGATACTCCAACATGGATAACGCTGGAAAATTTGAAGTTGTTTTTCGCCACCTTGATGAAAATGGTGATGGGAAGGTTTCACCATCCGAGTTAAGTCGTCGTCTAGGTTTGATTGGAGGAGATTTGCTCATGAAGGAGGCAGGATTTGCTGTGGAGTGGTTGGACTCAGACGGAGATGGCTTGTTAGGATTGGAGGATTTTGTTAGACTAATGGAAGCTGGAGGAGAAGAAGAGAAGTTGCATGATTTGAGAGAGGCTTTTCGCTTGTATGATAGAGATAATTGTGGGTTTATTAGAGCCAAGGACTTGAAAACAATGCTTGGTAGACTTGGAGAGTCGAAATCAATTGATGAATGCGAAGTGATGATAAACAAGTTTGACCTTAATGGGGATGGTGTTCTTAGCTTTGAAGAATTCATGGTTATGATGAAATGATGTTCTTATGTATTGTGGTATTGCATATCATGTAAACCAATTGCTTCTTTCATGGGATTCTTAGGTTCTTCGTATATTGTAAGATGTAAACATAATGAAAGTTTCTTTTATTGCTTGGAGTTCACATTTTTCATGAATTTTCTTTTCACAATTCATTCGTAAAGGAAAATAGTTTTGATTGTATAGAAGATGGTAATTGTAATGTTTTTGAGAAATGAAGGGAAAGAATCATAGGAAAAGGGCATCAATACTATTAAAGGCTTGAATTAGGTGTAAATAAACAAGGAGTATTGTGTTAATTAAATAAAAAATCGATGAGTATAAATAGTTAAAAACAAAAAAAAAGATGAGAAATCTGAATTTTTAGAGAGAGAACCGGGAGGGGAGGAAAAAAAAAGAAGAGGAAGAGGAAAGGGAGAAGGGTTTGGAAACTAAGTTATTGAGGTAAGGATTGTGATTTAATGCATATAATTGATGTTATTGGTTAAGGTTTTTGATTTAATGCAGATAATTGATGTTCTTGGTTAAAGTATTGGGTTTTGTTAAGATTGAGGGTTTGAAATTGTATTTTAGAGGTTAATTGATGAATTGGATATAAATTGATGGGTTGATTATAGTATAATGATTTAATTCAAGTGCTATCGGCTATTTGATATGAGTTTAGTGTATGACTATAGGTTTTTGAGATTGTTTTATTGAAATTGGGATTTGCCATTGTTGAGACTAGTGATAGGAAATCTGGAATCCTGATAAATTGGTCACTTTGTTTAGTCTATTACTTTTTAATCCACTAGTTAGGTTGAAATGGTAGATCATTTAGGTTAGATCATACTTTTAGGTTTGGTAGATTTAAGTCATGTTTGCAATTGATATTCCAGTTTATAATTAGGGTTAGATGCTCTTGGTACTAATTGAGCATTAGTAGGATTTTCTTGGATATTTGTATAAGTGTTTGTTATGCTTTTGAGCTAGGTGAGAAATTATATAAATATCTGAAATGCTAATACGAATTGGATCATGCTTCTTGATAATATATATTGATTATCTTTTATTAGGATAAAATATGGTCAATTGTTAAATCTTAATATACACTTTTGAATTCACTTTGATTGATATTAAGAATTAAACCTTAAAATATGAATCTATTTGTTTTATTATGATATGATTATTTGGTGTTCTATGACTCTTTCATATGCTAGTTAGAATACTCATGCTAACCAGATAATGTTAGTTTTTTTGTACATCATATTTGAAATGTAGTTGGTCATGAACGAAATAATCACCCCACAATCTAAAGCCAAGTCACATATTTATTGCATTTTGATTTTTTGACAAGTTTTTATCTAATAATATTTTTGTTATGATCTATTTAAAAAAAATCCTATAAAAAAACTAAACCAAAGCCATATATGTGTGTGTATTCTTTACTCTGGTAATCTCTCGTATTATACATATTAAATATTATCTATTAATTGAATTGTGTATTTTTTGAGTTGTTTTTGTTGGACTTTTAAAACTTTTTTGTTGTAGTTAATATCAATTATGTCTAGTACAGAATTTGTTACAACTCTTGTATTAAAACAATCAATTTATATTACAAAGTTAATTATAGTGTCATGATGCGTAGAGTTTTTGTTGTTTTTATAGAAAAAAATTGTATATAAGTTGAGGTTAACATAGGTAATAAACCTGGAAAGAAACTTTGCCTATGTGCCGGATATGGAAAGAGTTAACCATGATATTAAGAATTGCTTCATTAAAATTATCTCAAAAAAGAAGGGGAAAACAAACTAGCAATGAATGTCCAAGAGCCTAGGATATTTCTAAGGAGCAAAAACAAAAGGCACTTCAATCTGAACTCAATTTACAGAATATATATATATATGTATATTGAACTGATAAATGAAAGCAGGGGTGAGAAACTGCCAGCAAGCAGTGCCAACTCTCACCAATTAATCACATTTTGTCTATCTGGAGGAGCGACACAATGCCACAAGGATTGATAAGCTGGGATTTCTTTTGCATCAACCCCAAGAGCGGAGAGGTTTCGTCCGTACTCCTGGTAAATTTGCATACACGTAAGTCCAATAGGGCAAGACCATTTTATTTCCAAAACAAACACCAGCTGTTCCTCTAAGTGTGTGTGCAAGTGCCTGGCTGTATGCCTGCTCGTGCTTATAGGTGTGTGAAATACAATGGACAATGCTCACCTGAATATCAAGGAAATATTGCATACATAGCTTGTCCGTATCTGATACGGCGGGGTCTGAGACATCTGAGCTTACTCCAGTTCGTCTTTGGGCACCCTTCTTTAATCTCTGGAGTGAAGATTCTGTCTTCTTAGCCTGAGCTTTGGCAAACACACATATTAAAGGTCGAGAATTTCAAAATAAAGGTTGAGTCGGAGAGGAATGATTTATTTTGGACACTAACCACACTGACAATCTCAGCGACCATGTCATAATAACGACCGGTAATTGCAGTAGCAGCACCATGCCGTAACTCATTCATAGTCTCCTTAGTCAAATATGGGTTATGTTTCTCCATATCCAGAAAATCCTAGAAGCAAAGTGATGTGGTCAATGCAATGCAATGTTTATAATAATAAAACTAATCCACGACAATATAATGTTAAAATCTATGGAAGGCTGTAGCCAGAGCAAAAAAAAAGAGTCAGGGCAGGATGTGTAATGACTGAAGAATTATACAAAGTAGAAATCAAAATAGTAAGTACTTTAATGACAATAGATCTAGCAGTCAATATCAGTGAAAGTGAATGAATCTTTTTCTTAGAATAAAAAGTACATGAGTTTATCAAACCTTGAAAGATCAGGTACTACCTTGGAATGATAATTTGTGATGAGCAACTGACCCAGGCAAGCATTTGCATTTGCATGTGCATGATTATTAATTTAGTGGGAGTGTTGTGTCCATGGCCAACCATGCACGTATACTTAGACAGTATTTAAGGAGGTCAAATACACTAATGAGTTTACCAGCCACGCCTAAGGAGTGCTGTTTAAAAGGTAATACAACAGTTACAAGCAAAGAAGATTATATATACCTTCTTTAACGGAGTTAACAATCCTGATACATAGAGTGAATGTCTGGAAGGAATAGGCTTATTAGTCATCCTGAAAGTCGTAGCAATTGCCTTCACATCTTTCAAGCCCTGTGCAAAAAACTTTGTTACTAAATATTCAAAACACTATTGAACAGGGCCAGGAATAATGTTTCAATAGGTTGAATTACCAGTAATGAAGAACTTTTATGGAAATATTAAATCTAGAAAAGATTCAAGGCGGAAGGAAGCCAAGCATTCTCAAACAAAGTCAATGCCAATTACAGCTCACCTTAACAGACTCGTCAACCAGTGCCTCCGTGATTGCATTGATAGCTAGAGGTATTAAACCATTTAATGACTGCCCACCTTGTAAAATACTTTTTTTTACTAGATCAAGTACGTCGATGGAGCATGAAGATAGAAGCTGAAGTACATGATCAAGGTAATCTCCACAAACCTCTGTGACCAGACAATTTATATCATGAATAATCTGCAAATCAAAGAACCTCTATAAAAATGCTGGTTAAGCACAAGCATGATCACTCATGCATATGACATGAATACAGCTAATAAATGTGGCATTTATTATATAGGAATGTTTTCTAAATCACAGTAACAAGACAATTAACACATTTCATACGCTACCATCAAAATAAATAGTTATAATATAATATGGTGCAGGTTGCTTCATTAGCTGATAAAATAAACTAAGTAAAGAAGTTACTATCTTTATCACCATTCTTCAAATAATGTGAAAAATAAAGTTTCCGTAGTGGGATGATAGTTCACATAGAGCAAGTCTAACTTCATGTCTCACTTGAGCAAGGCCAAGCTTTATCTGTGTACATGTAGGGGTGGTTTGTATCAGCCAGGTTTGCACTAGACCGCAAAATGGATCAGAGTGGGATGTGTAAATCTATGAGTTATCAAGACCTTTGAGATACAGCATTCTTCTGATCATGATTTCAAGGTTCATATTCATGCCAAAAAAAAGACAAATAGTAAAATCATGACATGACACTTACATAGAGAAAATCATTGGGAACAGCTGAAGCTGCCCATTCATATCCAGAGCTGGAGCTGGTATTACCCGTTTTACGTGCATCCAGACCAGATGACAACCAATTTGAGAATCTGCAAAACATTTGCGAGTGGTTACTCAACACAATGATATATGGTATTCTTTTAAAAATATTAAAAAAGATAAATACTCAGTCGAACATATAACAGCAGTCAATCATTGATACACCATCTGAATGGACAGCTCCATTCTCAATCAAACTGACCTTGAAAGAAGTTGCAATGTTAGGCGAAGAAACTTGTCAGCACATGAGAAGATGAGTACATCTTCTCTCCAGCAAGATCTCAGGCTCTCCAAAAGAGTGACACTTTGTCTCAATGTTAAATCTTGGGAATTCTGATGGCCAGAATGTGAATTTTGAACTGGAATAAGACTGGTTGCTGCAAGTGCAGAATCCAGAGCACCAGCTATTTCCTGGAACCTGTCTTAATCGGATGCAAGATCAGCCTTGAGACAGGTTGTACTAGTGCACAAATTGAATTTAGATCAACAGCAAAGTCAGCTCAAAATAAACTTAGAAAGACAACTTCTAAAAGTCATGTTGCATACCTCAAGGAGAAATAAACCCCAACATTCCATTGCTTCATGAACTCATTATAGATAGCTTCAGCTCGAAATTTAGTGACTGAAGATCTGGATGGACAATAGCCTTGCATGACAATTGGACATTATAAGTACAATGAACATCATATATTTTTGAATAATCAAACAGTATAAATATACCAGCCTGAAACTTTCTCAATCTAAAGGGAGTAATATAAAACAGAACTGAAGTGAGAGAGAAAAAGTGCCATGTGCTACCTTCAAGATGGACCAAGAAGTCTAGACTTGATTTGTAATTTATCAAGAATTCTGTTGGTCTTCCAGGGGAAAAAGCACCTGGTTTTCCCTTTTGAATTGCAGAGAGAACCTCTTTCAGAATTGAATTAGCCAAGAAGTCAAAAACATGCAACCCTGAATTTTCTGAACAGAAAAAAAAAGGGAAACAATAAGAGGCATTCAAAGTGAGTATATTTATGTGCATATCTCCAGGATGAAGGGGTACAAGTTATGTAAAAAGTATAAACACCAAAATAAGAGCAGGATAACTTGCAAGTATACAAGTAAATAGAAATTGTTCATCAGAGGGCTCAACAATTTCAATGCTTGATGTAAAATAACTGTTCATTGAACAAGCATGTACCTAGAGCATGCAAGTTAAACAGGGTGACTGCAGAGGAAGAGTTGACACCAAAAAAATGACACAAACTCAGACAAATGGGCCTTCCATGCAATTGAGACCGGTGACTATGATAAGAAGTAATGCAGCTTGGACCAGAGGCACCACAAGAGAAAGATGCTGGCAAGGATCAATAACTTAACTCCAGGCCCAAACAAAGCTACGAAACATTAGCGTTTTTCATGACAAGCCAGATAGTTAAAATGAGGCTTCACCAGGTTGTACGGGTAAAGAGTGATAAAAAAGATATAGAAAATACCCTGCAGAAGATATTTCCAAAAGGAATTTACAGCCCTCGTTGATACATGTCTTGATTTCTTGATAATCATTTTCAAGTCCATCTCCAGATGCCCCAGCAGCCACTCCTGATGATCCATGTGGAATTATCCTCTGTACTAATGGAGCCACAACAGTCGTGCGGAATATTTCTTCTGCGCTGCTGGTATTGTCAATAGCAGCATATGCACGTAAACAATTATAGATTACACTTTCATCCCGGTGCTCCAGCCCACCTACAAAACAATGTCCCAAACTTGCATCCAACAAAAGGCTCGCACTTTGAATCCTCTTCTCCATGTTTTGAATGAAAGGGAGGTTCTGTACTGGCATAACAGAGAATAGGCATGAGCACGAATTGTACAACCTCCAACGAAAATATTACTGACTTTAATGCATTTTATGAATTCTATAACCTTTGCTTCGACAAGCAAAAAGAAAGAAAGAAAGAAAAAACATAAGAATGAGCAAAGACCTGTGCATGAGCTATGTAGAACTTAAGTCGATTCATCTCGCTGGCAATTCTCTCCAAAAGCATGCTTTGAGTCTCTCTCACATTCGCTCCATTCTCAATGCTGCCATTGCTCACAACACTCTTTTGCGCCAAATTTACATCTCCCATTCGACCAATCAGCAGGAACACTAGGTAGCTCCTTTATCAATTTCTCAACCTGCACTCGTCAAAATAAAGAACTTGGAATTAATAAAAAAACGAAACAACAATTTAGCATATTGAAAAACCTAATAAGCAAAACAAACCCTTTAATTATCAATTCCAAGTCTACATGCTTCCAAGATCAGGATGATATATATAGTTAGCTTCGCACTCATTCTCAAAAACGACATTCCAATTCTACGCAAATTGTCGTTGGATCTAATACATTTGACAGTATTTCCAAAACAACGGAATCCAATCAAACAAAACGACCTTATACCTTGGAAACAACATGAAAAGTATCCAACAGCAACTCCAAAACCTCTCTAGTGGCCGCCGCCTCCGATCTCTGCTCCAATCCATTCTTCAAAGCCACAAGAGACGAATCCACACTCCCTCTAAACCCTTCAATCTTCTCTCGGAGCTCCAATAACGGAGCCCGCATCCGAACAACAGCAGAGTCCACATCAACAAGTTTGGTACTTAAATTAACAAAATCCGTGTAATCACGGTTGATTAAATCGATTAGTTCGTGGTTAAGCGAAGTCAAGTGTGCTTGGAGTTCCGATCGGAGAGTGTCGAAGGGGACAAAAGTTCGGAGCTCCGAAATGTAGGAGTCGGAATCAAAATTTGGAGAGAGGAAAAGGTCCGGTTTGAACCATAACGGGTGGGAATCGAGTGGGTCCGAGAAGAGATAGGTATTGGATCTTGGCTGTGGCGGTGGTGGTGTTTGGATCGGATCCACTGCCATTTTGTATGCACATAGAGAGGGACAAATTTCGTGTGATTTGGTTATTTATATAGCGAGCGAGCGAGAGAGAGAGAGTGGTGGTGGGCGTTCGTTTATTTTACAGAAAACCAAAACGTAATCCTCCAACTATGTGTTTATTGTCAATGTAGTCCCTAAATAGAATAAATTTGTTTTTCTTCTCGTGATAAATGATATGATTGCAAATTCCTCGTAACATAATACCGATACTTTCGTTATTAATTAAATATTAACTAGAGGTGGTTTGCGCGATGCCACGTGTCTGTTTAATTTTTTTTCTTCTAATATATATAAAAAAAACTCAAACAATGATAGCACTTTAAATAGAGCAAGAAAAATATAGGACTTGAATGAGTTAAGTAAACTTAATTATGAAAAGATACTCTTTATTTTGAAAATATATCATGATAATTTTTTGATGATAAAATAAAATTGAATGATAACATAATAAATTTATATAAAAAAACTCAATTATCGGCAAATAAAACGTTGAAGGATGAATTGAATTTTTTTTTTTTTTTAAAAAATAACTTTGATCAACATCAACAAAAACTTCTAAACCATCGATCATTTAAAAATTTCTTCAAAGAGGACGTTACGTGAGAGGAGTTGAAGGCATTGTCCATACAATTTCTAGAATTTCAAAATAAATTTTTAAGGACAGGAATCTCAAAGGGGAAGGTATTGTTACACCAACAGATAATAACATGGGTGAGCAAAAAAATTAAGAAAAATCAATTAAACGAAGAAAAAATAAATGAAAAAAAAATAAACTATTAAAAAACCTTATTAAACCAATTAGAATATTTTTAAAGATTTTCGGTCTGGTTTGATTTTTTAAGGCTAAAACCAATAAACCAAACTGGTTTATATTAAAAAAAATATATAGTATAAAAAATTATATATTCTTTCAGTTCAGTTTAATTTTTTTGGTCTGATTCTTTTTTGGTGAGATACAGTAAAACAAAACTTAAAAAAATCCAAACCAAAACCAGTTATTTTTTTATAATTTTAATTTGATTGCTTTCATAAATAAAAACCAAACCGAGAATCATCACCCCTATCAAATAATAAACCAGGATTTCTAAGTTAGAAAGAGGGGGAGAGGTTTGTGAGAAATATTAAAAAATCCCACATATCTCTTGATTGTTCAATCAAAGACAGCATAGAGAATTCACTATAATTAACGGTACAATTTATTGTCAAGGTCTTTGGTTTTTTCTACTCTCCTCTATTTCAGATGTGAATAACTTAATAAATGATAGCTCCAATGCAAGGGAAGGGGGAGGGGGGCAGGCA
This sequence comes from Salix udensis, assembly GCA_029204005.1. NCBI lineage: Eukaryota > Viridiplantae > Streptophyta > Magnoliopsida > Malpighiales > Salicaceae > Salix > Salix udensis. The sequence continues at coordinate 936,763 of CM055033.1, forward strand.
ACAGGACATGATTTAGCGAAACCTATACTTCACCCTACAGACAAAATGGCTACTCGACATGTCCTAATCGAGAGCGGCGAAATTACTGAAAGAACCCACTTTAGGAGAACAAAAAAAATTAAAAGAAAATAGGAGGGTTTTGTACAGGGAAAATTTACATGAAATAGCTGAGAGCCTCCTTTCTTCTAGAGCCGCCTTCGCCGTACAGTTCATTCCATTGTAGGAGCTCTGTCATGTTGGCTGACTCTGATGAAACACTCGCACATACCTATTTAAATACAGGGAAAGTATAATAACACCAAAAAAAAAATGGAATTTTTTTTCGCCTGTTCATAGAAAAAAAATCAGTCAATAAAATTTGGTCATCGTTTTTACCTGTTCATGAGCGTCTTTAAAGTCAACCATGCTCAGGGGCCGGATATCAGAACTCCCACTTAGTGCAGGGGCAGGTTTACTTTCTGCTAGAGCTGCAGCCCGTTCCTATATTCAATTGTACATGCTCGATCATGGACGAACTAATCCTAAAACAATATATCTCTGCCAATAATAATAATAATAATAATAATAATAATATAATAAAAAAAAACAAGAAGAAGAAGGGCATCCGGCCAGTAGCAGTAACACCCTATACTAGCAACCACCAAAGCAAATTTCATTCAGCATAACTGACAGATCCATGTTGTACTTGCCTTGTTGAAACTTAAGTTGAAGACTGCATATTCGTGGGTACTTTATGAGAAAATGTGGTTATATAAATACACTGGACACCTTTTTTTTTCTTCTTTTTTTTATAAGAACAGATTACAGAGTCTTACAATAAATGTAAACGTATATGCATCCAATTTAATCTAAATGGTCTTTGATGATGAAGAAAAAAGAAAACACATACCTTCTTTTCCTTTTCCAATATCTCTTTAATTGGTCGGTGAGCAGCAGCTACGCATAGATTCTGCCATATAACATGTGTAGATGTAAGACAACCACCAAGTTTGACAAAAATCATTTCTTGTATCAGCTTATTAAGGGAAAGAACAAAAGCTAGGGACCTTGAGGTCACTTCCAGAATATCCATCAGTCATACTAGCAACTGCATCAAAATCAACATCAGGAGACAAATCTTCCTTTGCTAAAATGACTTTGAGTATCTTCGCTCTATTTGGTACGTCAGGCAAATTTACCATCAATCTGTTAAAGTACATAAAAATCAATTGCATTATAAAACCACAAGCTTGTAGGTACAAAATTTATCATACACCAAATGGACTCACATACAAGATGGAAGTTCTCTAAATCTAAACAAGTAGTAAGGTTGTTGTGAGAGAAAAACAAATCACCTCCGTGGCAGCCTTCTAATGACAGCCTCATCAAGGTCAAAAGGCCTATTAGTAGCTGCAAGTACAAGAACTCGTTCTGCATCTTTTGTTCGTAGACCATCCCAGTTCACCATAAATTCATTTTTCATCTTCCGCATGGCCTCGTGCTCCCCCGGATTTTCCCTCCTGCCCAACATGCTGTCAACCTATACAGCACATCCAAACCACAGAAAAATATATGAGTTAATATTTCAAAGGGAAAAAACATTTGCAAAATGCTGAAAGAGTTATATGAAGCTTGCCTCATCAACAAAGATAACACTGGGGGCAATTTTACTGGCTAGTGAGAATACAGCTTTGACGTACTTTTCACCCTCGCCAAACCACTGTAGCATATGAGATTAAAATGAGTTATGGTTCAGATAATAAACTCCACATGGAAATTGAACAGTGCATACTATAATCTTAACCTTGGATGTGATGCTGGACATTGAGATGTTGATGAAATTGGCGCCAGCTTCAGTTGCCACTGCCTTTGCTAGCATAGTCTTTCCAGTTCCAGGAGGTCCAAATAAAAGTATGCCCTTGCAAGGCTGCACATGGAAGATCACCGCGAGCATATGAACCTTTCTTCATATACATATGACACCCTAATCCTATTACTTCAAAACAAATATCAAAGTTCCTTAAAATGAAATGACTCGTTTCACTTAATACAGAGGTATGCAGAAACCTTGGTTAATTGTCCCTTGCAGAAAAGTTCTGGCCTTTGTAAAGGAAGCATCACCAACTCTTTCAAGGTGTCCTTGACATTCTCAAGAGCTCCAATATCATCAAATGTAACTCCAATGTCATTGGGCGGAATAACATCACCTAAAAGCCTTTTCTCAAATTCATTTTCTGTCAGGACATCCTGATTGCGACAAAAAAAATTCACTACGGAGATCAGCTCATGAAACCTTCCCAGATAGGAAATTAGGTAACTATTTATAGCCCCATGCTTCAAAACATTGGTACATGTGAATAAATTTGAGAGGTGTAGTATCTGCAAGTGAATCTACATATTACCTTCAGTGACTTCTTCAGGCTTTTAGATTCATTTTGGATAGCATGCAAGATTCCAATCCCATACTGTATGCTGCCAGAATTGCAAAACAGCATTACAAACGTGTAATCAACACAGTAGCCAATACTTTGAGACAGGATAATGACGCAAGAAAAACTATCAATTACCTCTCGCTGGACAAAACAAGCTTTGCATCAGCATCAGCATTAGCTTCAGAATTCCGCATTAGATGATGACTCAGTGCCCACCCAACTACCTTCTCTGCACCTGCAATGCACACCAAAACATGAGTTTTTGGAAAGATCACAGGAAATTGTTAACATTGCAATGTGGTAAATATAAAACTTACTTTCATTCGTGAGTGTTTGATCCTTGATGCATAACATCTCCAGTCCTTCACATTCCATTCTACACCGGCTCAAAACCTATATATGAAACGGCACGCAATTAGAAAGATTCCATCTCCAAGAGCCTTGCTTTTAACCATGCACCACCATTTCAACATCCATCATAGAGCTTTACAAGCACAGGAATTAGATAGTTGTTAAAGAAAAGGTTTAATTCCATAAAAAAATTACTGATTTTCCTCATCCAGATTGAACTCACTAGTTTCCCCTTCTTCAAAAATATCATTCAAGAACACAAAAATAGAGCATTACAAAGAAGAAAGGGAGCAAAATAGCATATATGACTTAACATTTATCACAATAAAAAAAGGCAGCTCCATGTCCTCCTTTCTCAATATATGAGAAATCAGAAACTTCTCATACAAACAAAAAACTTTTAATATCTTAACGTTTTAGAACACAAGAACTAGACTTCAGGCCATGCCATTGGATGCATTAGAACTTTCTTGGAGATATACTACATATTGCCTTTCTAGAGAGCGATGGAACAAAGAACGAGAAAAAAAGACAGGAAATGAGTAGAGAAATCATAACTGAAATCAAGTGAAACAAGCACAGCATGTAAATGCCTGCTAATTTTCCTTGAAAAATGTTCTGCAAGTGAGTCTGTTATGTAGCCACCAGTAGGATATTATTACCCATCTACATTGACTGATATAGAATACCAGGTCACTCTGTATGACATTTTAGTAGATACAATAAAACCTCACAATCCATTTCCTCCAACTATCATTGACCTCCATTCTCTTAAGAATTCTCCAAGTCAAACTTATCACACAATCCACCACTCACTCATACAAATATCCAAGCCTTATTGACTACTACCATGGCATCAACAATTTGACTTCATTCCACCTAGGCATCTCTCACGGGACAGGCAATACACCATACCACCTTCTCAGAACAAGGATAGGAGAGGGAAGTTGCGGATAGAGAAAATTACGTTTGGAGGAACAGAGTTTGTCTGAAATTGAAGTGAAGAAACATAAAGTGTTCTCCTTCCTCTTGTTAGAGGAAAATTTACATCCTCTCCACTTTCAAGATTTTGGTTTTTGGTGGGCTATATAGGTTAACTTTTCTTCACCTTAACCTTCTCTTCTTCTAACAAAGATTGTAAAGTAACTTCAATCCCTTATTTCCTGCCCCCTGATTTCTTCCATCCCACTTTCCACCCTCCCAAACATACTTTAAAGCCAAAGCTAGGATATAGTGATCAAACATATGAACTTGAAAACTAGAAGACAATGAACAGTTGAAACACTCTTCACAAACTGTGTTCAACTGTTTGACATGAGAATCAACATGGAAAGCACGTCAAGACTATCATTCTAGTTTTCCCCCCCAAAAGACAGGATTGATATATCTACTGAAGGCTGATGGTTATTTTAGGGACTGATTCATCACAAGGTCCAAGCAAGCACCTCTTGCAACAGTGAATTATATAATAACACAGATGGATAACACTATCGCATGCATGAATCACTGACTAGTCAATTATATACAAAACACCTGAGTAATCTTGACAAATGAAGCACGTCAAGTAAAAATCAGTCGCGGAAACTGAAGCTAAAAATGTTGATCAATAAACAAAACAAAGCAGCTTCAAACTATGGTATGGGGATGGATATCTCACAGTGCACAGGTTATTTAGATTCCCCTTCATTTTAAGAGTTTCGGAATCTTGACCCAACTGATGCTTCCAAGATGCTAGAAGCACTTCATCCTGCATCAATTAAAAAACTTCCTTAAGAAACTGCACATAAAATTTTGATCTAATAAAATAAAGAGAGAGAAAATACAACCATCACACAGACCTGTGGCATATGAATAGCTACTTTGTTTGGAAAGAGCTTAGTCAGAAGTTTCGTTGCCTTTGGCACTTCTTTCCCCCTGTCACCAAGTCTTCCAAAACTATCCTGAAAATATCAAAGGTGCCAGAATCAATCATCAGAAAATCAACAGTATAGATCAGTCATAATATAATTACTTACCATTAATTGGCCACATATATGCTTGTTGGTGAGAGATAGAGAGAGTAACAAGGGGAGGAAAAGAGAGAACTTCATACAGGAAATTTTATATAAATGATACATTTAATTCCCAGAAAAAGAAGTTCAAAATTTCCATCCCTTTCCACAAGACATCTGGAAACCAGTACTAAAATGAAAAGGACTCTAAACTGATTCAAGTTCAAAATTTCTGTCCCTTTCCACAAGACATCTGGAAACCAGTACTGAAATGAAAAAGACTCTAAACTGACTCAATGCCCCTCCCCGTTATAAAAATATCCCCGGAAGTCTGATGGAAGCATAAAAAATTCGTTCCAATAGCATCTTTCTTTTTTACCAGCAAATTTTTCATATTAAAAAACTAGTGAAGTACCATAGCACGTGCTGGACATTAAACCTTGTTTTAGCAAACATGACAACTATTATAGCTTGATATAAATGGAATTTATCAATGATGCTTAAGACTGCTATTTCAAACAAACCTACACCAAAGCCAACAGGAATGAATTTCACATAATGCCAATCATCCACAAAAAAATAACTGCAAGCACCATTTTTCAATGCATACCACTCAGGAGCATAGAAAAGCTCCAATATAACTTTCAAGCAGCATTACTAATTTACTTTGCATAGAAGATGAAAATTTCCTTTTTCCCACATAAGTAAAAGAGCCACACACTGTAAATACAATTAAGGAATGAAAAGTTGAGAGAGAAAAGGAGAGAAAAGGAATACTTGTTGCAACTTTAAACAAAAATAGAAAACAGAGTGGGAGAGAGAGGGAAAGATAGTCTCACTGGAAAAGCCAAGTCAAGCAGAGCTGTCTGATTGCTGCCAAATTTTGTGAAAAGAAGACCACCAGGATGTGACTGCAAGGGAAGAAAACAATGTAGCGTAAATAAATGATAAGATTTGTATAGCAGGACCATAAATAATACAATGCAAGGTTGGAAGCAAAATCCTTTCCCGTGCAACATATAGGATCAAATTTTACAAGGCTCCCCTAAAGTCCATAACTCACACCATGAAATTGACAACATACAGTGTGCTACCAATTAGTTGTTCTTTTAAAAAAAATGAAGGGAGGAACAAAGGATTACCCTGTGATACCAATAGCTATAGGACCTAGACAAGTCAATCTGTCACATGCAGCATGCCACTTTCTCCACCTGTTATGAAATGGAGCTAATCTCATAGAATTACACGCATTGCCTTGATACCATCTTAAATTGGAAGAATAGTCTGTGTAACTAAGTAGATCTAAGGCTTTGTAGAGTTGAATTAACTCAACTATAACAATTTCCAAACATATTTTAGAAATGCATAATGCCCTCAATGTACTTGCCAAACATATGAATCTTCATTAATCAGTATTGGCTCATCATTGTTATTGATGACAGGCCTTTCATCACCCATAATTGCTAGTATCAGACTCAATTTTAGTAAACAAGGGCACCCATCAAAGCACAATCATTCCCATTTGAATCCATGACTTTTAAAATGATCAAGTGACCATGTTTATATACTTTGTTCACACTTTGAAATTTGTTTTTATCTAAGTTGCAGTCAAACCAAATCCCAATTGCGAAATTTGGCGACCAGCCTTTCTTTAGACTTTAAGATAGATTTACATGTATCGGAGTATAAATATAGCAGTAGAAGTGTAAAACCTATACAAGAAACGAAATATTCATATTTGAAAAAATCTATTATTAATGGAATCTTAAAAGATGATTAGTTTGGACTTTTCAATTTGTTGCCTTAAAAAAAAACAGTTGTGTGCCTGGAGAAGATCAAAAGGCTTTTGGGGAGGTGATATTCTGTATGCTATTTTAAAGAACCAAGGATGGATAATATCTTATTTGGAAGTTGTAATCTACATGCACCCATAAAATACTTCTATCTTTTGACTGAATTTGAAAGTAACAGATTGCGTGATTATCTTAATAAAATAATCTAATGTTTAATAATTAAAAGAATATTAATAAATACTTTAATGCACGAGCAAGTAGAAATGTACCACAGCCTGAAATAGTGACCCTACTAAGCCTATCCCCCTTGCACCATGGGGTGGGGCATGAAAGGGAGGATGGGGGTTAGCAAACTGCATGCCACAACACAATGCGGGCAACAGTGGTCAACCCATAAAAGTTATGACATCAGAAGGAAGCCCTCAGCCTCATACATGATACAAAAATACAAAAAACACATGCATATAAACAAATAATGTGGTATAAACTTTCTAATTTCTATAGCAATCTCAAGTTTATTGACTTTATTTAAAAACAGAGGAACATAAGACTGAGATGCCTCAACTTCCATCTTTGTACTTCAACAAACAACACCAGTAATTCAAATGGGAATTTAGACTCGGCACCTTTATTCTTTAAATAGATGAAATTCCATGCATGCAAAAAATAAAACAAGTAAATAAATATTTGCATTAACATTACCTTTTCTTTCCGATTGTCAATTTGCGTGTGGGAGCCAATTACTACAACATTATCAGGAAGCTTTTCAAGTCTGCTTTTGAAAGTAGAATATGAATCAGAATTGCCTACAATAGATTTCTCTGCATCTTTCATAAACAAAATGAAAGGAGAATTTCTGCTCTCACTGTGTACAGCCTGAAGAAAGAGTCAATAAGGTTTATAAGACAGTGAAATGGGATATAAGATGCCAGAACAAAATGAGTTCAATTACTTAATATCTAAATGATTGCTACCTCAAACAATGTGTTGATGAGTAACTTGTCCAAATCTTCCACAGCAGTGCTCTCCAAACAAAGATCAGCAACTGGAGAGAGAGTGAAAGACATGTTCAATAACTTAAGAGCTGAAAAGGGAAGATAAGATAGAACCATTTGCCAAGTCTATACACATGACAATGTTTATGACCCAGTTCAACATACCATTGCAGAAATATCCATGACCTCCCTCACAAACATCTCCAAGATCAACACCATCAGGTATTGGTTTGTCAAACCTCACACCAATTTTTGACAAAGGATTGTCCTCAAAAAGTAACACAACTTTTCCACGAATCCCATTAGGTGGGCCCCTATATCAAAAATTAACAGGAAATCAATTGTTAAACATCATGCTGCATCACCAACAAAAAAGTTGAGAATATAAGGATGACAGAGGAAAACTATGGCCTGGAAAGATAATGAATACAAAAAGATATGATGAGTTGCCTATCTCAGTAAAACATGTGAAGATCAATCACCGAGGAGATAAGACCAGGCAAGAGGGGAGCAAGGGTTAAGATGCCAGCATGTTAATCAGATTATACCTTTCCTTCTGCCTTTCTCACCCATAAATGATAATGCTGTTTCTCCCATTTCCATCTTTTTTTCTTTTAGTTTCCTTCTTTTCTTTTCTTTTTTGTACATGCTGGTTCCTCTGTATTCCGAAGGGAATGCTGATCTGAAACATTGGATATAATATAGCTCCAATTTTACCAAAACTGGATACACTTAGCCATGTTTGCATTTACATGAGCCTTGCTTTTATAACAGCTTGTTATAGCTATTATTGATCATGAATACTTACAACCATCCGAGCCTTAACATAATACAACTCCAAAAATAGTATAGCTCTCTCAAATATGCACTTCTTTTGTTCTTTCAAATATACACTCTTGTATTTCTGAACACTTCAACTCCTAATCAACTAGGGCTCATGTTAATGTGGTAATCAAATCCAACATCATCTCTAGTCTCAATCAAAAGTAAATTCAATTCATGATCAGTTTCTTATCAATTTTGTCAATGCATGTGTTTTAGGCATCTATGAAGTAAGAGTAACCTGTTAAGTGAATAATAAACTTCAAACAACTGAGCAGAACCATCCTCAAAGCTTCTTTATCTGTCCATTTTATCTCAAACACAGCTCCTAATTAAGCCAGCTGCTGGGGCTGCTCCAATTATCCAACTATTCTTGTGAGGCTGTTTATTTAGTTATGCAAAGGTAAGACTATTCTTGAGAACTCTAAAATTTGTTTCCATCCTTAACCACATCAAGTGCACTATAACAAACATCCACCCAACACAAAGATATCTATGGCACCACAAATACCAAAATGTTTATCCCCAACCCCTCTTTTTTTATCTATGAATTCTATCATCTAACCAAATATGTCAGTTTCAATAGTACTTGAATTAGAAGAAGATGGCAATAAAGGACCAATAATTGCAAATTTGGTATATGAGAAATAAATGGTTAGGGAAGCATTATAAATTGATCAGGAGAAGTACTGAACCTGTTTGAATATCAGGGATGTTTACATTCAAGATACCACAGAGCAATTGATCAAAGTAATAACAGAGAAGAAAAGGGTGAAGGAACTGTTCACAGTGATTGTACCTTGATGATGATGTTGTTTGATATAAGCCACTAGAAGATGAGCTTGTGAATTTCACTCTATCACCTACATGTTAATATTTGGAGCATTTTGCAACATAAGAGTTCAACAAAAATCAAAAGATCCAGAATGTTAAAGAAAAGTGGATGGCCAGATAGAAGACCTCTCTTGTGATAGCGTATATACCTATTTTAAACAAGAGATTCCCTGATGCCCCAAAACCTGAAGAAGAAGGCAGGGTGTCTTCCATCTTTGTTTGAGATTCTAGATTAGCAGGTGCATTTAAAGAACAAGGTGTGTCTGTTTCACTGGCTGATAAAATCACACTCTTCGATGCATCTGTGGTCACAGGACTTTGTTTAGCACAAGTGCAGGATTTTACTCCATTAAATCCATCCTTCATAAGTTCAGCTTCCTTAGAAGACAAGCCCTACATATTCACAATTGAAGATTCAATCACTGGTTAGTCTTCATAAACTACAGATGGAGAGCTATAATAGTCAAGCAGATGAGTTTTAGCTTACACCCAAAAATGAATGACTATCAAATACGAGCAATTTAGCACCAAAGTAATTGGCAAGTGCCTTTGCCAACATCTCTTGATATATCTCAGAACCTACAAATAGCATTCAAGAGAGAGAAAAATCAAGTTAGCAGTTCATCTCTCACAAAAGTTAAGCTTTACAAACTCTAAAACATAACAATGGAAGTAAAATAGCCACACACCCACGGGACCAGAAAGCAAAATCCGTGGATTTAATGTAGTTAGTTCTGAGGTATATCTTGCATGTTTTCTGTGCTTCAGGTGTATAAATGAAGCTGCAATTAGCACATTTTTTGTATTCTCACTGCAGAAGAAAGATGACAAATGTAAGGTCATTGACATGCAAAAAAACAAACAAATATACCATTCATAATTCCAGCTAAAAGATTTGCGTGCTCAAATGAACAAATTTTTCTTCCCACTTGAATAAAATTACAAAATTTATTGGCAGCACCAGATATCTAAGGTAAAATAACCATCTAATCAAAATTACATATGAGGTGGTAATCACGATTGAATCAGAATCACATGCAAACATGTATTGCATTGTTTATTTTTATACAGCGCAAAGCAAGACATTTCACAGAACACAGAAATGAACGATAAATACAGCCATATCAGTATCATAGAGGTCACACAGCTCTGGATAACAAGAAAATGTGGAACTTTTGCTTTGTGCAATTTAAACCATCCATATCACACGACCCATGACCACAGGCAGGGAGACCTGTGCAATGCATGCACTAAGTTGTAATATATATCACCCTGAAAAACAGATTATGCATGGCAAGCCAAACAAATGTTCCCTTCACAATGGATGCCCATCTTATGGTAAAACAGGAGCAAAATTCACCTTCAAAACTCTCACATAATTCCACCACATTGGTTTACATGTCTGATCAGACGATCCCTTTCGATTGGCCCTTCCTCTAAGGGATTGTTTGTGCAAGGTATCCTTAGTACCAGTGTCTGAACAAGGACTTGTCCAAATATTCAAGTTTTTCAAACCCAATACCCAGGTTTACAAGGATTGCATATTCAAGCTGGATACAAGTGTGGGATCTGTTTGTTTATTTCATAGCTTTGTTTCTTGGTTACTTTATTTCGTCAGGTTTATCAAGCTCATAAGTAGGGTCCCCACTCAAAAAGTAATAGCACCCATGTTTAGCATTATACTTGGCTTCTCTCAGTTCCAGACATCCTAATCACAAAATGCCCATGGATCTATTCATGTTTACTTGGTTCTTCTCGTTCCCAGGACTACCATCCCTTCCTTTCACTATGAGACATTCCAGATCTCAAATCCTAGTCTTAACATATACTGAATTCCTATATGCTCTATCCCCAGAATTACACAGCACCATGGATAGATCCATCATTTTATTGGCAATCTACTTGTGAGACCTTGGGTTTCTAAGCCATCTAACAACAAGGGAATTGGTTTTTTCACCCTTTCAGTTCTACCATGAATTTCCATAATAAACAATCATTGGCATGAAATTATATTAACAAATAGAAGGACATGAATAAGGAATACTCCATTAGCAGACTTTTGCAATAGTGTCAACAGTGATCAATAAAAGTCAACGACATATGACCATTAAGAGTCATGCCTAAAACAAATGCAGCACCAAGCTGAGCTAAAACCGCAGCTTTCCAGATTTCAAGAATCAAATCGGAGTCACATTCTAAAATCGGGAGAATAGACAGTCTAAATGCACATAAAACAGCCAGGTACCGAGCAATCATTTCTCTCTGACAGCTAGCAGCAACAAGCCTATTCACATGCTGTGCTAGCAAGTAGAAAGTATGACAATAGAAGTTTTAACATAAAGTCATAACAGGTATCTAAGAAATGAAAAAAAAAAAAGCCAGCTGGAATACTGCAAAAAATAGCATGAAATTGTACATTAAAGATAGCAAGAGAAAATTATACCTTAAATAGTAAGGGAAATTATCGAATGAAACTTGTATGTTTTTTCCATCAAGAGTTCCAGCAAGAAGGTCTTCTTTGAATACCGCACATCGCAATGACATACCTGAGGTCAATGCTAGCTGTGAATCCTTTGCCCACACGTTCCTTTCTTCCAATACCTGTTTACAGACATTTTTGCTCAATTTTTGTTTATAACTAGATGTTCGAGCTAACATCCTGAAGAAAGGCCCTATCAAATCATTCATCCCAGAGATTTTTACATTGCCTGCCTCTGTGCCAGAGTCCTGGCTGCAATCACGAGGAAGATTATGGTTGATTGCTCCAACTTCAGCATCTTTATCACTCCCTAAATTAGGAGTTGAATTGCCTTCCATGCCATCAAGCTCAACCTCCGAACCATCATGAATGACAGACTGAGCAGGCAAATCCGTACCATGGTGTATTTTACTGGTAGTCTTTCCTGGAGATTTCCGGCGTGATAAATCTGGCCTCAAGCTTGAAAGGGATGCTAATATCGATGCCCCAGCAACATCCGATGGATCTCCTGACCTCCTTTCGAGTTGCAAAAATTTTCCCATGTTACTTTGAACCTCGGTGCTCTTAACTGCAACCTCAGTCAAGAGTTGCTGAAAAATCTATTTTCAACAGATATTAAGGAAATTATCAGATGACAATGAAACAACAAAGTCTATTGTCTAATGATTGCAAACAAAAGAACAAGATGAGACAGAAGGTAAGTAGGCTTAAAGAATCCACAAGCGAGAAAGATTGAACTGCTAAAATGAAGTGAAGGATACAAAGGCATGGTTCCCCAGCACACCAAAGGCAACCTCATCTCCAGAATTAAGCACACAGATAGCACCCCTTTTGATAGCTGTCCCATTTACTTGAACTGTACCCTTATTCCCTGAGGTTTCTAGCACAGCAACAGCACCTCCCTCGCGCTGATCATGTCCACAAACAATGAGTACTCAAACTGCATGTACATATTCAGGAGTTCACCTCCACAAGAACTATTGAACTATTAAATAAACAAAACACCCACTTTAATTATTAATCCAAAATCCTGCATCTAACAAACATGAACACTGCATTTGCCAAAACATCCTACAAAATACCTTAACACATAACCAATACCTGCGCGTGTTTAATCTTGCATTGAATCGTGCCCACTGCATGATCCTTCAGCAGAAAATCACATTGTCCGGTTGAACCAATCAAGTAGCTCGACTTGCAAATTTTTATATTCTGATTCTGCAATCCAAACACAATCAGCATTTCTAGTCAAACTTCAAAATCAAACGTTTTGCACATAAAATCTCAATTTCAACGTTAAAAACACACACACAATTGATACAATTTAGTCAGAAATAATCGCAACTACCTGAGCAGACTGTGACAGCAGCTTACACCATGGCGTTTCGAAACCTGAATTTTGCTTGTGATATAAACTCCTACTGGAAAACGAACTCCTTGGCTTCTCTAGTACAGCCGGGGTAGAACCTTGTAATCAAATCCAGAAAAAATCAACCAAGCAACACTTCAAATTCAAATTTCACACACTTGTAAAATCCAAAATTTAGCAGAGTTTACCACTTAATTGAGAAAAAAATGAAAGTAAACTACCCTCAGCGATCGGTGTGACAACAGCCAACGCCGGCGTCAAACGTCTCTTGAGCTTTCCCCGAAATCAAAGCGCCTCCACCACCACCATTATTCGGAGCATCTCCAGGTCCATGGTCGTCGGGGTCCTCCTCCAGTGGACTCAATTCCTTAGAATGCTCCGTCGTCGGCATCGGTTTCTCTGTCACTCCACCATTCTCTCCCTGAAATCCAGAAAAACAAATCAAAAACGTTTTCCAAAACAACACCAAAAAACATCTTTTAATTTGTTTTGCTTTTGAACCTTAAGACGTTTTGGTGACGGTGGCTTATTACTGTGATTATCCTCAGAGGAAGAAGATCTCTTGCTATTACTGTTATTATTGTCATCTGAATAAGATCTCTTAGCAGAAAGAGATCCACTTCTTCTTGTGGAAACCATGATTTCTTTTTCTTTTCTTTTTTTGTTTGTGTTTCTCTCTCTTCCCCTCACAAGCTTTGCTTGAGCTACTCGAGAGACCAGGACCTTCGATGCTGAGCTATTATTATTATTACTACTACTCTGATGGTACAATATATTGACACACACACCAGACGCCACCATGCATGTGAGTGTTTTTTTTTGCTTTATTTTATTTTATTACTGCTAAAGGAAAAACAATCATTTTTTTAATTTTTGGAAAGGAGGTATTGATAAGGTTTTGAGGTTAAGAATATATTTTAATCCCTAATATTCTGTAACGTTTCATTTTGGTCATTTACGTTTTTGAAATATTTCAATGTCAATCATATTCTGAAACAAGATTTAATAAAATGATTTGAGGATTTGCCATAGAATAGTCGAGGACAAACTAATGAAAGTTTCCTTCTTAATATGTTTTTAGTTTTTGAGATTTTTGTGATTTAATTACATTTAAAGAAATTTAAAAGGGAAAGATGAGAGAAAAAAGAGAGAATAAAAAATATTTTTATCCTGTTACATTTGTTATTGAAATATTAGAAGTAATTTTTATTAAAAAAAATATTCATAAGAAATAAAGGCATAGTTATTTTTTTGAGGTTATTCGAATTATTCCGCTCAATACCCAAAATTAACTAAATAATATGTATTAAATAAATAATTATTAGAGCAACAAAATCGTGTGTGAGTGTGTAAAACTGCTGGCTTCAAGGGCAATCGAATACATTTAGGGTTTTATTTTCTATTTGGGGATATAGTTTCTCTCTTGTTAAAACTAATTAATATCTTTTCTGAATCAATGATTGAGGCTTTAAAACCACAGGGTGCCAAATTGATCACATTTGAATCTATAGGGATTAGATTGTAGTTTATCCAATGAATAGCTTAACTCCTCTTTCTTCTTTGTTTTTGGTTTGGAGCACCAAAGTTGTGTGTAATTTTGCGGCGTCAGATAGCAACTCCCGCGTGTTTGTTTCCTGTGTAGGTTAGCAGCAGCTTACCGCAGCGGCTTGGAGGTTTTTGAAAGAAAAAAATAAATATTTTATTTTAAATTATTTTTTTAAACATTTTTAGATTGTTTTGCTTTATTAGTATGAAAAATAATATTTTTTAAATAAAAAAATATTATTACAAACGCGTTTTCTTCTCAAGGAAGTAGTAATACAAGGCAAGTTAGGCAACATGCACTTTGCGTTTTGTCTTTTGGCTAATTTGTATTTGATTTTTTGACTCCTAATTTATTTCCTCTCTTTTTTTTAACTGCGGTGAGACTTGACCTTTGATGGCTGCTTTTTACTTTGGCAGGTAAAAATGTATGTATATGTGATGCAACGTGTCCATTAAGTACTCGTTTAAAAATATAAATGATGTTGCTTTTTAAAATATTTTTTATTTAAAAAAAAATATTTTTGATATCAGCAATGAAAATGATCTAAAAACATATTTTTTTTAATTTAATATAAAAAATAAAAATATATTTTTTTAATTTTTTGAACGTGAAAGATTAAAAAAGGGGAGAATTTTTTGAAAGGAAGGTAAAGGGCGGGGTGAGGTTATCATTTTTTAGCGTGCGTGTAAAAAATAACGGTCAGCTCTTAATTATAGAATGATTTTGTAGTTTAAATAGTTGTTGAGCGGATAAAGGGAATTTATGATGGGCTGGCTTTTCTTGCATGCAACAAACATGAGAGTTAGGGGTTAAGTTTTCGGTGGTTGTTTCCTGCATGCGTACACGTGGATGTGGAGTGTGCTGACGTCAGAGGCGGAGACTTTTTTTTTAATTGCTTGGGTTGACGTTCAGTCCTACCAGCAGATCTGAATTGGACTGGGCGCTAGAAGGTTGGATAAAAGAAGTGTGGCCCACCCGTTACAATTGCGATGGTTAACAGCTTTTTACTGGCTGGTTGGGAGTTGATGTTTTTTATAAATATATTAAAATGATATTTTTTTATTTTTTTAAATATTATTTTTAACATTATTATATAAAAATAATCTAAAAATATTAAAGTATTTTAATTTAAAATTAAAAAATTAAAAAAAGAATTTTCTTACAATAATTTTTTTAAAAAATACAGAAGGCTATGGACAATAGAATATGTGTTTTTGTCGTGAGAGAACAGGGCCTAAAAAGAGATTGGACTCGTGAGCCAAGCCACTTGATTTATTTTATGTTAAAAGGTTGATGAGATTTTATTTACTTCTTATTTGTTTTGTTTTTAAATTGCATCGAAGATTCTGCCAGTCTAGAACCTAATGACTGAAAGGTCTGAAAAATAAGAAAAATAAAGTTTAGAAAAAAAATGATTTTTTATAAACTAAAGGGGTTGAAAAAACATCAATTGAAAATCTATAAGGACCGATGTGATTTGGTTTTTGCAATAATTTTAAAATTCTCGCCTATTTGTTTAGTGTTTTTCACTTTGATTCTATGGTCTTTTCTAAACAAATTATAAGCAATTCCCCGTCAATTTGGCCACAAAAGATCAAGGTGAAAAAAAAAAAAAGGTTTGAGGATTGAATCCATGATGAATTGTGAGAGTACACAATATATAAGGATATTTTGATTCTTTATTAGATTTAAAATTCTTTATTCACTCGTAACACAAACTATAATCTTCAAAAACTCACCATAAAAAATACAATTTTGACCAAACTAGTTTTCAAAACTTGGCTGAAAATGTAATTTTGAGTAAATTATAGAATATTAGGAGTAATTTTTCCTTAAAAATATTGTTTCATAAACCAATAGCTCCACTCATGGTGAATATATTTTTCAGCATCATAATTTTTTAATTAAAAAATAAATTATAATTTTTGTGTTTGATTAATAAAATAGATTGAAAAATATAATAACTAATAAACTGAATAAGCTTTGTTAATGCTGGTTAAAAATCTAAATGGGAAGATGATATTCCTTGTAAAAAAATAAAAGACAGATGTAATTGCGAATGTTCTGTCTTGATTTTTTTTATTTTTTATATATTCTTAATTTTTCTTCGAGGTTAGTTCAACTGGCTAAGTATATATGAATTTTATTCTTTTAAATTAATCGGGAAAATACAATTAATCCATCTAATATATTAAGATGGAAAAAAATTAAAATAATATCTTTAAATTATTATAAAATTATAAAAAAATATGATTTAAAAAAAATCTAAAAAGTTACATGACCAGTCTAATATGAGTGTGTAGCACTACGATGGTCCCCAGGAGGGGTAGCGAGGCGGCAACGACCTCGCTCTTGATGTTTACGCATGCTCTGGGCCCACAAAGTGCACTTTCCAGGATCATGTGGTTCCTCCCTGATGTCCAAAAAAAAAAGTGTAGCACTACGATGAGACTTTTTTTAATTCTATATTGTTAATTAAATAATGTTAATAACCAATCTCTCTTTATTTGATTCATTCTAAAAGCATTTATCCCTTTACATGGTATATAATATCTTTTTAAATAAAAATATTGAAATAATATATGTATTTTCTTTTTAATATCAATATATTAAAAATATTTTTTTAAAAAAAACGTTACGTACCCAAGAGTGGGCTACGCTGGGCCTAATGAAAGGGTTCGGATAAATAAAGAAGTAACACTGCTCATAATACACCAGATCAACTCTCCCTTCTATAATATAAATTCCCATGAAACCCTAGACACCTCTAAACGCCCATCTCCTCTCTTGCCGTTGTCATTACCTTCTCTCATCCAAAGTACGAACGAATCCACGCAACAGGTTTTCTTACACTGTCATAGCTTGGCGATTTCTCTCACCTGTTATCATATTTGTATTTGATCACCATCTGTTTCATTGTTTTATATCAGCTTTTAAGCAATGGCAGTCACTTTCCACGATTTCACCTCAGCTGCTGGCCTCAAGAAACTCGATGATTTTCTCCTTTCCCGCAGCTACATCTCCGGGTAT
Source organism: Salix udensis (assembly GCA_029204005.1). NCBI lineage: Eukaryota > Viridiplantae > Streptophyta > Magnoliopsida > Malpighiales > Salicaceae > Salix > Salix udensis. The sequence goes on from CM055033.1 coordinate 954,384, forward strand.
CCTTTTCTTTTTTATCTGGGATTTTTTCGTGGTATATCGGCTGGGCCTTGGCACATCCGGAGATTATGTCCACCTTTTTGGTCCAGTCACACAACAAGCTGTCCATGCCGGGACCAAGGATCTCTCCTTACTTACCGTTTTTGGTTTTCTGCTCTTCTCAGGTACCAAGCTTCCAAAGATGATCTGACTGTGTACTCAGCTCTTTCAAGTGCTCCATCTGCTGAATATGTCAACGTTTCTCGGTGGTACACTCATATTGATGCTCTCTTGAGGATCTCGTAAGTTTCCGTGACTTTCTTTGTCTTTTGCTTTGTGTAAATTCAATACTTTTGATAGCGGGGTATTTAAATTTTTTATTTGGGTTCTGTTGTAGTGGTGTCGAATCTGAAGGATGTGGAGTTGTTGTCAAGGGATCCGCTCCCATCACCGAGGAGGCTATTGCCACTCCTCCATCCACTGAGACAAAGGCAAGTATTGATTTTTCTTGTGAATTGGCGTTTGATTTGTCGTTTTTATCAAGTAAATTAGGTGGGGGGACTTGCTCTTTATTTTTGTATTTACTTTCTTTAAATTTGCTTTGTATGCTGGTTTTTAGGCTGCTGCTGCTGAGGATGACGATGACGATGATGTGGATCTCTTTGGCGAGGAGACCGAGGAGGAAAAGAAAGCTGCCGAAGAACGCGCAGCTGCTGTTAAGGCATCCACGAAGAAGAAAGAGTGTAAGCTTCTTTTCATTCACTGATTGGGAAGCATGGAATGTCTTTTTTTTAAAACGAGGCATTGATAAGAAATTTCTTGGATATATGTTGATAAATTTGATTCATGTGGGAATAGTTTGACGTGTTTCTTTCATGTTAATTTTGGGTCCTCTATTACTGTGATTGTAAACTTCCACGAACTTGATTTCTATTTTCTTGTACTCTGTTCTCAGCTGGCAAGTCATCTGTTTTGATGGATGTTAAGCCATGGGATGATGAGACTGACATGAAGAAGCTCGAGGAAGCAGTCAGAAGTGTTGAGATGGAAGGACTTCTTTGGGGAGCATGTAAGTTGTTTGGAGAGCCATTTAATGCCTACCTTTTTGTTTAGATTATTAAGGCAGATATAACTCTTCTTGAGGCTTGTATTTCTTTTATTGCTCAGACATCTATAGGATATTCACCAATCCCCCATTCCCAATGAATTCTAAAAGACTAGAGAAATGATTATTTTAAACATGAACTGGTCTGCGTTATTATATCTGTTTAAACCTTTAAGCACAAAGTACTCATTAATTCAAAGCAAGTTGTTTGGCTTATATAAGCGTTACAAAGAGATAGAAATGCAACAAACAACCTATGTTTTATGTGGCAACTAACAAAGGAAATATTCCAACTCCATCTACATATCCCAAATAATAGGAATTATTAACTGAATGAAGTCTGACAACTTCAACTAAACTCTTAACAGTCCCAACAATATCCATTTTATCCATAACTAATGCGCATAAGCTGTTCTCCTGGTGCCTTCAAGGAAAAAAATGATAATTTTTAACGACAGAACAAGATGGTCTGTGTGCTGCTCCTGTAATTGTCTTCAAAGTTGAGCTAATGCTCCTCTCAGTCATTTGTTTTGATGTTTAGAGTGTTACTTACACCTGTTTATAGATTCTCTTAAGCTAGCGCGGGCCTTGGTCTTCTCTATTGTTTTTTTTTCTTGTTACTGTAAGAGGGGGGTGTATAATTTTATTATTCATCTTGAAAGGAGTACTGTTGATTTTTGCATCTTTTTTCTGATGCTTACCTCTGGTTTTCTATGGCAGCCAAGCTTGTACCTGTAGGATATGGCATTAAGAAAATGACAATTATGCTAACAATTGTTGATGACCTTGTCTCTGTGGACACTCTCATCGAGGAACGTCTGACAGTTGAGCCCATCAATGAGTATGTCCAGAGCTGTGACATCGTGGCCTTCAACAAAATCTGTAAGTGCAGATGATATTTATGGGTGCTATATATATTTTGCTATAATATGCAACAACATAATGTTTACATGCTGCTTTTTCTTATTGCAGAATCGAAGCATCCGGTAATAATGGGCGAAGGAGTTATAAATTTTAATTCTTTCATGACGGAGCTATGATATTATATTTATGTTCCTATTTTTGTTGCTCAAAACTGAGTTTACTGTAGTCCTTTCCCATTCGTTTGAGTTTCAGTAAAATGAGTGTCAACTTGTTGTTTTGGATGTCAACCATTTTCGCGTTAGCCTTTGGCGTTTAAATTCTAGTGCAGCCCGTTTCTTGTGAAAATGGATTTTTCATATTCAGTTAAAACCAGGGCAGCCAGCACGCTGCTTGCTAGGTTCAAGCGATTAATGTCCCGACGTCGTATCATGTCTGTTAAGAGTTGAGAGTGTAGTTAAATGTGGACGACAGTTTTGTTGATGACAGCGAACAAGTTCTTACAAAAGCGCTTGCCAAGCTGAGCCTAAAAATTTCTGAAAAATTGAGAACCAATATGAGAAACTTGTCCACTAGGCACAGACTGGCTAGCATGGCAAATTTGCCAATGCAAAATGTTAATTCTCTATTTAGTTGCCAAAAAAGTTCGAAGGTTCAAATTGTCCTGGTCTCCTTTTGACGGTATTATCCAAGGCAATCAAACCAGTATTGATGGTAAACAGCATCCCAAACCATGTTTTGTTTTTGTTTTTCGCGGAAATCTATGTCTTACCTTAAAGTTTAAACAGCTAAAAATGAGGGGTTTATGTGCCCGCAAAAGCACGAACACAGCCACGCACTAGACAAACCACACCAAACTTCCGAGGATTGCATGCCAAGATTTGGGACAATCTTGTAGCAGGTCTTAGATGGGTTATTGGAGATGATGGCGAGTCAATCTCATTCTGGTATGATACAGGTCCTCATGCTCAGTACGACGCTACTCGCAGTTTATACTTTAGATAGATAATTTAAATTTTTCTATTTCAGATGCCGCAATATTCTTCGATTGCAATGTACAAGACTATCCTTTAGTTTCATATCAAGCTTTCTTCAGAATGTGCAGATAAATTTTATATTGTTTATTATCCTTTTGTTACAAAAGTCGTTCTGGGGTTTGATATTAAAAGACGACACCGTGTTGGAGCCTTAAAGGTAAAGGCTCTACTTTCTTTCTGTCTTTTGCTCCTCTGTGCACTCTGAATTTGATTACTGTAGGGAGGATTCCTGGTTGTCCTCGACCTAGACCTAGTTTTGGGGTAAGAGAGAGAAAGAGCGATGCCGAAGAGAACAACGCACACGTACTCAAGCGAGAACGCAATTCCCGAAGGACCGGACTCCGATCTCTTCGTCTACTACTGCAAGCATTGTGGCTCTCACCTCCTCATCACTGGTTCCTCCCTCTCTCCCAACCTCTATACTATTATTATTATGATGATGAGGATGATGGTTTCCATTTTGTTAAAGTTATGAATGATATTTGGTTGATTGGTTATTGATTTTAGATACTGAAATATGTTTGTTTGTTATAAGATACCCAATTGCAGAAAATGCCGAAAAGGAAGACTGATCGAGCTTATGTGCTGGACAAGACGAAACATCTTGCAAGGCTCCATATGGACGAGGCTGGAAAAGTTCTACTGAAAAGGTTTGATTTTACTATCATATTTAATAGCTTTCTGCTTCTTAACTTTGTTTTTTGTTTTTCTTATTTTTATGGTTGTTCATTTTCTTTAAGGGTGCAAAGAAACATGCTGCTCGATTTATTCTACTTGTATAGCAGCGCCAACTGAATCCATCGATCGTTCATTTATATGTTGTTTCTCCGTCACAATTTTATGGGTATCGGTGTTCTGTGTAGTTAGTATCCTGTGGTGTTGGTATAGTCAGTGTAGGTGAATGAATGTTATTGGAGAGGAGGGTTTCTGTATTGAAAAATATCGAGCTTGGGAGGTTGTTTTCCAGTTAGTTTTGTAAAATCAAAGGGAGTCTGATATTGACTTCTCTGTTACTCAAGTGATTCTTTGAGGTTGAAATGGAAAAAAACTTTTTATGCAAGTGCTACTTGGCCATTCTTTTTGTTTTTGGTGGGAATTTTATTTCAAGGTGCCTCAGACCCTGTTTTTTGGCAGATATTCACATGCTTTCCTGTTATGGTTTCTAGGGAAGAACCACAATTGCTCTTCCAGGAGTCATGACCTATTTTTTCAGATTATTGGAAATACTCTAGGCTGGGCTGTATATTTGTAGTTGGAAATGGTATATAATCTTTAAAGCTAACTGTTAAGATAGAAGATGTTGACTTGTCTATTCATTCACTGGCATCGATCCATCATATGATTTGTTTCATGTCATATGCTGAACTGCTAAGGTAGTCTATGTTTGCAATTGCTCTTCTTCTTGTGTACACGTTATTTCTTGAGCTTTCAGTGATAGATAGTTTATAATTGCATTAGAGCTCATTATGACTCTGGATCATTCATGTCCAGAGGCGAAGGAAAACTGGAGAAGCAATTTCGTATGAACTGCATAGGCTGTGGGCTGTTTGTTTTCTATCGAGCAGAAGAAGATCTGGAACATGCTTCTTTTATATATGTTGTTGATGGTGCCCTTAGTACAGTTGCCGCCGAAACTAACCCTCAGGTACAAATAACTGCTGTTTAGAGTTAAGACTTAGAGTAGTCAAACATATGAGTTATGAGATTTTATCCAATGTTCATTGAGCATATAAATTCCGCCTTTCTACGTGGTTGATATTTATGCATAAAAATCATAATGAACGTGTGCCCTGGAAATATCTCATATGGTCTTATGGCATATGCTGTAGGATGCTCCTGTACCCCCTTGCATATCACAAGTAGGAGGACTTGTGCAGGTGGCCATCGAGGTTGAAGACCGTGCACAAAAATCAGCAATAACAAGTAATGTGATGTTCACCTAATGTTTTGATCTGCATATTTTTGATACTGTTTGGCTTGCATCTCCTTCTTGGCCCCAATTAAAACAGACATGACCTTCATTCTGTCACTGTTTAAACAATTATCAAATGAAGTGGTGTTAATCAATTAACAGTTGCTGATATGTCTGTAGTCTGTTGGCTCATGTGTCTGCCTGCTTTACGGGTTGGATGCAGTCAAACTAAATCCAGCATCCAATCCATATACCCCATGGATGTTGAGTTCTGTCCATGCATAAAGTGGCACATATTATGTCTTCATTTTTGACAAACTCAAGGAGATGTGCATATGCAAATAGTATAAATAGATGTATCTCTTTGGTGAAGAGGAAGAGAGAGTAGCAGGGATGGAGAGAGTTGAGTGCTCAACCTTTAGAAATATTGAGTGAAAAGGCCCTGTTATTGTACCTGTGATAAAAATTGGAGTGACCTAAATGGAGTTCTGAGCTGACTGTAGAATTAATAGTTTCTTCGTAGCCCACTACAACCCCTTTAGTTATATTTACTTCCTGGATCAATAAGAAGTGAGTACATGCTTTCCAGTTAACAAATGTAGTGTTTCCTCTGTTGTCATCCTGCATCTGTGCAACACCATCCCAACTAGTTTGTGCTCCTTACATCACTTGTAATCCAAGGTCTTGTCCATAATCTTTTGTTAGAATTGAGGAAATTCTGGACAGGCACAAACCACCTATGTGTCATAACCGCAAACAGTGATGTGTATGAAAGTATATGTCATGTAGCATACAAACACGCAGATACTACATAGAAACACTTTTTTTTTCTTCAACTTATAGTTACATGTAAAAGGGGGCAGAAGTTTCAGAATGGTGAAGGAAAAGAACATCATAATTGTCTAATCTTATACTTTTTGTTGCATGTTGATGTATTGCTTCTTTAACTCATGAACATTAGGTTTACTATATTTATTTTCAGGAGTGAATGCTGATGATGTTCGGGTTACGGTAGCTGCACCTGCTGCCCGCGGCGAAGCTAACAATGAACTTTTGGAATTTGTGGGCAAGGTCTGCTCTTCTAGCCCTATCCTTAAAGTGTTAAGCTAGTAAAATTAGGCATGGAATCTTATATCATCAATTTGGCATGCCAAAGTTAACATGATCCTCCATCTCACAGGTATTAGGTCTGAGACTGAACCAGATGACTCTTCAGAGAGGATGGAATAACAAATCAAAGCTGCTTGTTGTAAGTAAATTGAAAGTTCTGTTCTTCATAAGCCTAGGTGTGCATGTAATCCAAGAAGATGGAAGTTTTGTTTGAGACCCTGTTAAATACATCACCTTCTCGCTTATCTGTTGGAGATTAACGTGTTATGTGGAACATAATTTCTGATACTGTGTAAACCATCATTTCCCTTTTGGGATTCGTTTTTTTTATAGATTTCAAGCATATGTGAAAAAATAGAACTAGTAATACTAAGTTTGATATAATTGATAAAATGTGAATTTTTTTCTCTCCTGTGCTCAAATGAACTGATTACCATATAAATCTTCTTAGCTGGTTGCCTTTGATGACCATTCAGTCCAATCTAGACCAAATTAATCTGTTGTTTCCAGGAACAGTTGCCAGTGTGAACACGAGAAGAATTGTAGGCATTATATTTGGCAACTACCTTGATTTTCCTCCAAATTGTCAAAATAACGGACATTTGGAGAAAGCATTTACGTATCATTGATTCTGATACTCCAAGTTTGTTTCCAGTTATATCAACTTTCTATTCTTTTTTTCAGGTGGAGGATCTGTCTGCTAGACAGGTGTACGAGAAACTAATGGAAGCAGTACAACCTTGAACCTGCTGTGTTTTTAATACATCATGGATTTGAATGGTTTCAGCAATTTCTCTGTCTGATTAGTTTGTAATTTGAACTTGAATAATGGAGATTGAGCTCATCATCTGCAGTAATTGTATAATTACCTGAAATACTGGGCCAACTTTCAACTGAATTGATCCGAGAAACCATTTGCACAACCAATATCTCCCAAATTTTCTTTCTCAGGATCTCACCCTCGATGGCATTCTATTACTGGTTTCTGACCTCATACTGGCCCTCTTTGTAAGGTGACGCCGTTAAGCTGAACAGGTGGGATATGCTGACGAAAGCTCTTACATCAGCAGAGAACAAAGCTTAACATGCTTTGGTCTGGTTCTATATGGATGGAACAGTGAATGTCCCAGCTTGTCAATAACTTTTTTTTTTCACCGTCTATTTGTCAAGAACGAGGGTAAATAAATATTTTTATTTTAATCGCAGTAATAAAAACAAAAACTCTTATAAACAAAAAAAAAGTGTTAGAATATTTCTGTATTTTCACCAAATATAAAAATAATGAACAATTAAAACTGCAAATACATTTAAAAATAAAAATCTATCTCAATATCAAGGGGGTTTTAGCCTTTTACAATTTGTTTTAGTTGCAAAGTTAGATCATGGCAATTCTGTACTTGATTAAATAAGTAAAAAGCAGGTTTGCATGGGAGGCTCCGGACCTAATATTCAAAAATAATCTTGTCATGTAATTTAAAACCTCAACCATAAAAACAAAAGCAATACTAAATACACCCAAACCAGATATATGTTTTTAGTTTAACTAATACAACATCAAAAAACACAAAAACAAGTCTTTATAATATTTGTTTTGTTTTTATATATATTTATAAAAACAAAAGGTGAGTTTGTTCTTAACAACCACAATTAACTTCTGAAATAAAATAAAAGAATTAAAAAAATACGTGCATATACATTTATAAAGATTGTTTTAATTCTTTATTTATAAATATGCATATATTCTATAAAAAATCTTTTAATTTGAAATCCTCCTCAAAAGTTGGATGCGTAAAATTTGCAATCTCAGTACTTTAGTCTCCCACGACGGGCTTATTTTAAATGGTGATTTTTGACAAGCAAAATCACGCATCAATGGGGCGGTTTTAGACGGCGCCTCGTACCTCTGCCATGCAGCAGAAAAATGATCCCTTTTCACTGGACTTCGATTTTCGTTTACAGAGAGTAAGATAACAAAAACAAAATCCTCATAAAAGCCAAGTACAAAGCACTACTGTTCACGGAGCGTTCTGTGATTCCACCATAAAATACCAAATTCATGAACAAAATCTTGGCAAATAAATTCATAGTTTGATAAGCTGCTTCAGCAGAAGAAAAACAAAAATGTTCTCACGGTGCAGCAATCCTGAATCTGCCCGAAGCTTTTCAGGAGGAAGCTCCACTACGAAGAGCACCCTTAGGCTTCCTAGGAGCAATCTGAGTATCGGCCTGCAAAGAAGACAGTATAGGTAAGGCAAAATAATAAAAATAAAACTATGAATCAACAGAATCATCATTTTTCAGAGCATTACCTCTTTCTTGACAGGCTCTTCCTTTTCTGACAAAATTAACTCAATGTGACATGGCGATGACATGTAAGCTGCCAAAGCAATCACACATCATTATTAAGTGCCCAAGTTTAAATGGAGAAGACAAACGGGAAACAATGAACTACATGGCTTAAGGAAAGGACTCACGGTTTATCCTTCCATGGGCACGATAAGTACGGCGACGCTGTTTTGCTGCTTGATTGACTTGGATATGTGATATGTAAAGCGTATCAACATCCAAACCTTTCACCTAAATAACAGGCAGATAAAATTTACAAACATTAGACAAGATATCCATGAGGTCAGGACGTAAGCATCAGCGTACAAAATAACCGAAATAAAACCCAGGAAAAGTAACTACCTCAGCATTGCTCTCAGCATTCTTTAGCAAATCAAGGATAAATTTGGCGGATTTAGCAGGCCAGCGTCCTTGTCCATTTGAGTGGCGGTTCTTAGCTTGAGCTGTTCGCCCAACACCACCACAGAAGCGTCGGAAAGGAATAGCTTGCTTGTGTGCCAAAACATCCTCCAAGTACATTTTGGCCTTGTCCAAACGCATCTTCCGGATTGAAAACGCTGTCTCTCTTGTGTTCTGAGATATAGAATAGTAATACTGGAGTCAGCACAGATAATTTGGCGATTTCAACAAAGTGAATGTTATCGCATCTTCATCAAAAGATAACTTAGTTACCACAGCCAATAAGAGCTCTTTATAAAATCTCATATGATATAAGAAACCATAGTGAGCGCACAGACAGTATCATACATTGAAATGCACAAAATAGAAAAAGATAATTTCGTGGAAAAGAATGGAAGGCCAGGAAGATTATTGAATTCTCACAAGCTCTATTAAATAAAGTTAACAAGATTAAATTCTATGACTTATATCACTCCCATCCATATTTGACCAAATCCATTAAAGCTCTGAGCACCGTGCAATTAGTGAGCTATCTTGCTGTAAATAACAACTCATATAACAGGGATTGTGTATCTTCCGAGGTTCATAAGAAGTCAATTCACCTTCCCCAGTCCTCCACATCAACTATCAAAAAAACTGAAAAAAAGCAATATTAAATTGGCTTACATTGCATGGCCAACTCAATTACAAGTCCCTATCTATGTGTAAACAGATCTCAATCTCAAGCGAAATTTTAATAAGCCCAGATCCACTATCTAGGAATTTGAACTGAGCAAAACAGGGATAATTTTGCATGACAAAGACAATAAATCAAAAGAACTATTGAAGATGTTCAAATTTCTTATTAGTCACCAAGAAAAAGGAACCAACCATTCAGATCATGGAAGGAAATCAGATTTGGTATATCATGAAATTTTAACTGTTCACATTCTGACTATTTCAGACTATAGCTACAATCTATTTCAAATGATGCCAAATTCAAATGGTGGCAGCATAAAAAAGTGAAGCAGTGGGCATGCTTTGCTTATGAAAACATATCAGAAAACATCAACAACCCATCAGTTCGTGACAAATCCAAAACAAAGACACAGGGCAAACTGTATACTATGGCAGTACGCATGGCCATATTAACAAAGCATTGTTAGCTAAAACTACCGTCAATTAGACACAGCAAAATCAGCTACACCACATCAAATCCCACATTCAAGACATTGAAGTAATGTATAGCATACAACATACCTTAAAGTGAACACGAAGATCACTTCCCCTAGCTTTGCAGGCTGAGACAAATAAACATAACATTAAAATCAGATTTCACTTTTACTAATTTAAAGGGGGAAAAAGAAAGAAACTTCATGTTCTTACACTTGGTTTGGTTATCGGGTTCTCTTGAATACTTCACCTGAAAAGTTTAACAAAACGGATCCCATTACATATCGAAAACAAAAAAAAAATATTTGAACTTTTTCCACTAATTCTAAAAGATTATCTTCTTCATGTTGCCCCACAAGAAATCAAAATGCAAGGATCTACGCTTTATAATAGCTTGAAAGAGAAAGACTTTTCCTTTCTTCATCAAAATTAAGAAAATGCAAAGTTAATCAAACCCACCATCGCTGCAGCTTGAGTCTATTCTTCGGTGGCCACAGCAGGAGAAATACCGCAGTAATATGATACACGGAGTGTTGTAGCTAAAAAACCCTAATAAAAGGGAGCTAGGGTTTCTCTTATCTGGGCCCCTTCAAATATGAGCCAGGGCCATTTTACATGGGCCTAAGTGATTTAAAACAGGGGTATTTACGTCCTTGTGTTTCCGCAAAATGAATAAGCACAATATTGGAGAGGAAACTGAGAGGAGACCAGAGTTTGGCCTCGGATTCCAGAGAAATTGAAACTTTAGCCAGAAAAAAAAAGCAGAAGCAAATCAAGTCCGGTGCAAAGCCTCTCTATTTTATTATTGTAAGCCTTTCCTTTTAGTTAAACGTATATATAATTTTGTTTCTGAGACTTACACATTGCTGAGCTAGTGTCTTGAAAGAAAACCAGAGTAACATGAAAGCAAAGTTATGGACTTTGTTTTCCTGTAATTATGTTTTAACTAGAGATTTATTTGGTGTTTTTTTAGTTTAAAGCTTGTGAGCTAGATTTGAGGTTTGATTGTGGAGCTAGGGTTTAAAAGTTTTGTTTCAAAGCAAGCTATTTTTCTCGTCTAAGCTTGTTTTTACACTTTAAAGGCGTGGACTTTTGGGTTGTTTTTGAAAACCCAGAATTAGATTTTTGTGTTATTAGGGTTTGGATGGGGTTTTGTTGTTCTTGGATGTAGAATTGATTATATTGAGAGATACTGTTGCCGCATGAGATTAGGGTTCCAATGAATAATAACAGTAATAATCCTGGAAGAAGTATTGGGGCGCCAACCTCGTTTGCAAATCCTGGTGCAATGGTGCAGTCTACACACGTGAACCACCAACCACCGCAGCTGCTCTCGCAGTCACAACCTCAAACACAAGGCGGGCCTGCATTTCCTGGTCACTTTCAGCTGTCTGAAACACAAGCTCGGGTGCTAGGAAACACTCAGTATGCACAGGCAGCTCATGCTCAGTTTCAATCTCATATACAATCAACCAACCATTCTGTTGCTCAGTTGCAAAATTCTAATTCTGCTAATGTTGGTGTGCAACCACCTCCTGTGCCCACACCCAGCAGTTCTAGTGCTAAAAAGACTAGCTATAAACCACCTTCAAGGCCTTCAGGTGGTTCATCGAATGCCAACATGGCTTCTCTGTTCAAGACCATGGAGTTGGCTCCAGCTGTTCGTAGGAAGAAAAGGAAGCTTCATGAGAAGGAGATACCTGATAAGGTGGTACCTGTTTTGCCAGAGTCTGCGATTTATACTCAGCTGCTTGAATTTGAAGCTAGAGTGGATGCTGCTATGGCAAGAAAGAAGATGGATATTCAAGAGTCACTTAAAAACCCACCCCGTGTTCGAAAAACACTTAGGGTGTATGTATTTAACACTTTTGAAAATCAGTTGCAAGGGTCTAATGAGAGGAAGAATGCCGAGCCTCCTTCTTGGTCACTAAAGATTATTGGGAGGATATTGGAAGATGGGAAAGACCCTGTGTTGACTGGATTGACCCAGAAACCATATCCAAAATTCTCATCTTACTTCAAGAAAATTACAATATACTTGGACCAGAGCCTCTATCTAGATAACCATGTAATTTTATGGGAGAGCACACGGTCGCCTGTACTTCACGAGGGCTTTGAGGTGAAGAGAAAAGGAAATAAGGAATTTACTGCAAGAATTAGACTAGAAATGAATTACGTGCCTGAGAAATTCAAGCTGTCATCTACTCTATCAGAAATACTTGGAATCGAGGTAGAGACTCGCCCTAGAATTTTGGTTGCTATCTGGCATTATGTGAAATCTAGGAAGTTGCAGAACCCAAATGATCCCTCCTTATTCACATGTGACCCACCTCTTCAGAAACTATTCGGGGAAGAGAAGATGAAGTTTTCTATGGTTTCACAGAGAATAAGTCTGCATCTAACTCCTCCACAGCCTATTCTTTTGGAACATAAAATCAAGCTCTCAGGGAATTGCCCAGCTGGAACTGCTTGCTATGATTTCATAGTTGATGTTCCTTTGCCATTGCAAAAGGACCTTGCTGCATATTTGACCAGCATAGAGGGGAACAAAGAAATTGATGCTTGTGATGAATTAATATGCAACTCTATAAAGCAAAATACAAGAGCATCGACAGAGGCGGGCTTTCTTTCTTGGTTTCAGCCAGTCTCCAGCAGAGCTTATTAATGCTCTAACTGCTTCTCAGAGCAATGATCTGAAGCTTGTTGCTGGAGATGCTAGCCGCAATGCAGAAAAAGAGCAGCGGTCTGGTTTCTATAACCAGCCATGGTAAGCATTTATCCAGTTTTCTTACCTTTACTTTTTAATCTTTTTATGAATTCATTATTAATATTTTTATTAAGTTTACTTTTCTCCTCTTTGAAACCTGCCAAAGAAGTTTGGTTTTGCCCAAGCAAAATGAAACACAACAAGTAATAAACTCATATTAATGGGTTTTTTTTCTTGGTTTGGTGTAGGGTTGAAGATGCTGTTATTCGTTACATAAATCGCAAGTATATTGTAAGTGATGCTCCTGGAAGCTCTTGAATGAAGGATGGTCAGATTGTCAAAAAGGTGGCACGAAGTTCCATTGCTGTAATACCATTTTGATCTCCATTCCACTCCTGTTCTTTTGCATTGATTTAGTTTGATTTCTGCAGCTACATAGATGAGTTTTAGATCCTATTTCTTAGTAGCCTCATGATGGGAATTCATAATCCGATTGCAGTTCACTTAGTGGTTATTATGATTCATGAAGAAAGACACAATCTCATGTTACATAGTATTCATAAATGCTGAAAGCTTGGAATGGACGCCACCTGTAGTTATCTGGCATGGTTCATATCATCTTGACTGCATTCATTATGGACACCAGGATGTAAATCCACCAAGTTGTTTATCATGAAACCTTCCGGATACAATTTCACTATCCTGAAAGTACAGTTAGTTCAAACCACACTTCTGTTTCAATTACTGATGCTGTTGTGCTTAGCTCTTTACCCAGTTGTTCGTGCCTCTTTTTTTTCTTTTTTCGCATGGTTCAGTTTATTTCTGCTTCAGTCATTACACTGGTTTTGCCACATGTCCTGTCGTCATGTAGTTGCCCTGCTAAAGGAAAACGTTCCTTCTTGCCCTTCCCTGTTAAAAGAATTGGTAACTTTATTCGTTTCTTTCAGCAATTGCTTATTATTTATTCAGGTATTTCTTCTGTGTGCCTAAAATTTGTTGTGTGCTCCTAGTTTGAGCCCCTGCCAAGGCCTGAACCGTTCAAATAGAAGGTGGACTGAACGATGGAAACTGGCTCAGGATTGGAACAATAAAATTACTATTCGGAAGCAATATGGTCTCTTCCTCATGGTTCATTAGTTATTTATGAATTGAGCAGGGCACGAAAGTCTTTTCACATTTTCCATCACCATAGAATTATTTTAAAGCCTTTAGAAGTAAAAATCTAAAATGGCATCCTGGGATTTTTTTTTGAATTTTCACTCGTTTAAGTATATTAAAATAACTCAATTATTTTTAATAGCAAAAAATATTTCAACTAACATCTAAGACTTTTTCTGATATTTTTTTTATTTTGTAATTTATCATAATTTTATTTAGTTATAATCCGGTTGAATAAATGATAATTTATTTGTTTAAACAAATATAAGATTTTATATAAAAATAAAAAAGATGATTGGCACGTGCGTGTGAGCTATCTTTACATCTTTTTGGCGATGCGTGAAGGGTTCTGTGGCATCCCAAAGATGGCAATTAAGGTGGTCTTAGCTATCTTTTCATACATGGCAAGACGAATTTCTAGTTTGACGATAATATTTTTTATTTTTTTTTATTCTTGCACCTTACTTTAATAAATTTTAAAAGCATACATTCAATTTGTTATTCTTTCAAATTTGATTGATTTTATTTTGATTATTATTTGTTTTGTTTAAAGTAATTTATAAATTATTTTTTTTCAATTTTATCCTTTAATTATTTCTTTTGTCAAATTTAGTCTCTATTTTTAATTACCATTTATTTTATTTTATATAATTCTTCATACTATTCTGTCCTCATTTGTTTTTTTTTTCCTATTGCACTTGATCATCATTTGATTATTGTTTTCTTCCTTATTCAATTTATAAACTTTAAATTTGTTGGGAATTGAGTTTTTTTTATTGGGCTCAAGTCTAAAATTTTACAGGTTGTGAGTTTAGAGAACTAACCCAGAGTTAAAAAATTCTTTCAGGTTTACTAGGTAAAAAAATTTATATTGATTTTTTTATATTATCTTTTAATATTAAACTAATTGAGAATTTAACTTCTTGATTAAGGTTGAGTTTTCAATTTCATGAGTTGCGAGTTTGATAGATTATTCTATATTTAGGAGATTCACTTAAGTTTGTTTTTTTTATAAAAAAAAACTCATTTTTTTAAGTTTTAGATTTTAGTATGTATTTAATTAAAAAATAGACTCGTTATTTTTTTTTATTTGCTTTCTATATGATTTTTCATTACTTTTAAAAATGACTTGAGTTATCCCGAATCATTTCTATTTATTATTCTCTGTTAAATTTAATTTTTTTTATCGAATGAAATTAAATTAATCATCTAGATATAAACATGAGCTCTCATTTCTTGATGTTTTATTTGGTTTGCTTTTCAGATCATTACTTTGATGTTTATATCTAGTTGATTAATTTAATTATATTCAAGACTCTTGTAGCATTAGAATCGTCTCAATAAAGCAATTCTGGTGGTGGAGCAGTGTCCACAACAGAGCAACGACGAGTCTCTAATGAATTTTTTTTTACTTTCGAGCATGGCATTGGCAACCCATTTTATATAGTTAGTTATTGCTATTTTTTGTTCGCTCTATTTACTATTGATGTATTTTTTGAAAATCATATTATTAAATTAACTAAACTTATTGAATTCAGTCAAATCAACAACCCTGTATATTTGTTTTTTTTTAAATGCCACAATCCCCTAAACAATTGTTTTACATTTAAAGAATTTTAGGTACACTAAACGGAGTGTGTGTATGGGGTGGCGCAGAATGGAGGGGAGTGGGGGGTAAATCTAAACGGGTTTGGTGGGGGGGGGGTGGGGGGGGTTAATTATAATAATAATAGTTAGCATAAAAAAAATATGCGAAATTCTGTCACTTAGCTTAATTATATGCTTTAAATTTACTATTAAATTTATAAATTATTTAAATTTTGTATTTAGAGCTGTTGTACATTTATTTGTAATTTGTATATTGATAATGATGTTATTTTCCTTGTATTAAATAAATATTTTTATAAGTTTATTAATATTGTAAGTTTGATAAAATTTGAGTTTATTAATATTATAATTTATCAATATTGTATTTCAAATTTAAAATATTACATGGTATTTTATTTTAAATTCATTTTTTATTTAAATATAATTAAAAAAAATAAATTTATTGTTGAAGGGTTTTTTAAAAGCAATTATTTAATTATATAACTTACTTTTATTAATTTTATAATTAATTATATAATTAAACTATATACAAAATTATTGCACTATATTTATAATAACATATAAAAAAATGCTCTTCAAAATAGTTTTTACCATTAAAATACACATCAACAAAAAAATTATATATACACTATTTAAAAAATTCATTTTAAAAATTTAACTCTTCAAAATAGTTTTTGTCATTAGAGCTGGCTCTTATAGGAGCGGTTAGCCTAATCTAAACCCACCACTTTAGCTGTTTGAGTTTAGGTTAGTAGGACCTTAGCCCAACCCTGTCCCCCCATAGACATGGAGTGATGACTCGTTTAGGGTTTATAGACCTAGGGTGAGGGTTATCCTAAGCCCAAACTAGGAATAAGGTGGGTTCAAGTTTATGTTCAACAATTTAGTAACTTGTTTTCTAAATCTAAAAAATAAATTGGGGGGGAATGAAGGCTTTTGAGAAAAAAAGTGCATAATGCCAGTCTATCTATCGTATAAACTAAGAAAAAAATGATTAAAAAAAAAACAAATACACCTTTATTTATGCCAGTCAATCTTTCTCTTGCTTGTAGAGAGTTGCATCATTCATGAGTTGTAGTTGACGTTACCTGGCTATCTTCTAAACATTTCCGGAAAAGTTGTATTATTGTGTCAGCTCATAACAAGGACTCGCCTCTTTGTTTAAGACAATTGTATCGGACGTTATACGAGTGAGACACAGAGATTTCAGTTCAGACCAAAATCTTACCATCCGAGGAATATCGTGAGCTCTGTCGGCCATTGGTTCAAGTTCCAATATTAGAGCTGCCAACATGTGAAACCTACAAGCTGCAAACAAATTTCCTTTAGCAAGACCACCCTGCATCCACTGCAAAATTTGAGGAGTTTCTCATTTATCATAACAAAGCTAGTCACAGGCTGTGAGACGAGTGAACATACTACCGTCAAATTGCTTTTTGACTGGCTTGCGGCTTTGACTTATGAATCCAACATGGACCATTTGAACAGCCCCCGAAAACATAAATTGGAATGCTTCAATCTTGGAAAACTGTTAAGTATTAGCTCCTTGGATCCGAAGAATCAGCTTGCTAACTTGAATTTGCCATACAATAAGCTGCAAGCTTGAATACGAGATTAGGAGTACTATATCACATGCTCAAGTTTTTAAACACAGCCTTAGATAGATGAGCTGACATTGAAAATCCGAAGGATTAGCATTTGAAGCAGTTGCTCGATGTTGAAACTAGACAATGGTATTGGAAATAAGAAAAAACTTAATTCAATCTAGAGACAATTGAGACGCCCAAGATTGTGCAGATGGTCTTAAAGTTTATAATGATAAGACTGCATGGACCCTCATGAAAATAGAGGGTACCTTGGAATCAAAGACCAAACCCGCTTAAAATACAAATCCATACAAAATGCAATTCTCAAGAACAGCAGCGAGCTCAGTCTTCTGCAAAAGTTATTATTTAACTACTAAGTTAACCGTTTTTGACATTTTCTAAGTTACATGGAAGAAAAGAAAATCATCTTACTATCCGTATCCTGGATGTGGATGGTACACATGCAGAAATTATATTCAACCTTGCACCTGAACAATCAACCATTTACATTTTACAGACCTTTCAACCTTGCAACCAGCTCGTCCTGCACATGCAATACCACTAATCAGTAGAGGGACATGCAAAATGAGAATGATGGTTTTCATTTCTTGTCAATATGAGAACGCCCCAACAACACCCCGACTGATAGTATATATAGTTCATTGGCTAGTGAAAAGGAGACCCTTCTCCTCCCTTCATCCCTCCCACCCCCCAAAGGCAAAGGTTCACCTTTCAGCGGTTCATACCTATTGCCTCCACCTTATGAAGTGGGAGGAGATGTACCACTCGAACTAACGGTGCAATAGAAATCAGAACCATTGCATCTAAACTACCAATGAAACATGCACTGTATGTAGCAAGTAACCATTACTCTCTTTCAGCATATTAATCAGCAATAACACTCATATGACTAGATAACAAAGAAGTCTAGATTAGATTCGGATAAGCTGTATACTTGCCTTCTTTCCTTTGGGTGAAAGGCCTTGCTCTTTCAGGAGAGCCCGAAGCCTCTCTACTGTCAAACTGTAATAGTCCTTCTCTGATGTGTGGCTGTAAGAACCCTCTGCATGCTCAAAACCTTTTGTTAAGGTTCGATCAAAATAGATGAGATGAGGCCATTAGTTTTATATTTAAGATGAAGATGAAACAGAACATGTCCAATAAATATAAAAGATCACCTTGTCGAGAACCAATCTGATTATTGCCTCTCTTTGCTGATGCCCTGGAATCTAAAGCTCTCTCTGGAGCCCTGAAAAATTGTTGGCAGCAACCGGTAAGAACCAAGACTGAACATGATCAAATATGCATAGAGATTTGCCAACAACGAAAATTTTGACAGCTAAATGAAAAGGAGCTCAAGAACAAGAAAGGAAAAGGCATAAAAATAAATGCTCATGTGGATCACTATAGACAGCAGGGACAGGACAGGATTGAAGCATGAAAGCCTTTCTTCATTAAAACACAAAAATATGGTTGCAACATCATTGAATAATGCTTACAAGAGACACAAACAGGCAGATCTTTTAAAGGCATATGAAGCAATACCTCTTTCTAGAACCCTCGGTTGCAGTTAAGCCCTTCACACCCTTCAAACTGGAATCACCCTTATGTTTATTAAGCTGGAGTGATCTTATCAGAATGTTTGTCTGATTAGTCTTTATTTCTTGCCCCTCTGAATAAACAGGGAGAGGAAGTCAGTTCTTCCAATATCCAAATATGCACTCAAACTCTTTAAAAAAATCCAGGAGTTTTGATTGCATAACATAAAATAATACATAACAGTATAGCATAATCTCAACATTTATTTCTTATACTTCTTTTATCACATGATACAGGCGAGAGAAAAACCCAATACCAAAACATGATAACACGTGGACATGATTCCTACACTGTTTATAACAACTAAGAAAAACTAATATTATAGACAACATATGATTATAACAGTATAAATAAAGGATAACCCAATCTCTATATTCATGCTTTTATGGTTCACATAAAGGCAAATTGTAATCAACTCACGGTACATTTAAGACATCAAGCATTTGAAGTTAATTTAATATATAAAACTGGTAAAATCTAATAAGCTTTGGAGTGCTATGTAACCAGTCTTGTAAAGGCTATTTAAGTTCAGTCTAGGGACTTAAGAATGAATCCAAATCGCAACAGGAAAGGGTGGTTTTGGGAATAAAGAGAAATAATCCTCAGTGCGTATAGCCTGAGATAGGGCCCCCAAAAAAAAACTTTGAAGAGTATCAAAGGTTTTGAAAAATCTTCAATCCAATCAAATTTCAAATTTTTTGAGCAGCTTGAGATATTAGTTTATTTCACTTCATGATAAACTTTTGTATTCCAAAACACTCCAAATTCAAATACCTAACCCGGGCAGAAACAGCTCTTGTCAAGGACATAAAAACCATTGTGAAATGTAAAAGGTAGCACGTGGCAGAATCCCACGAGCTCCATTTCCTCCCTTTGTTTCCCAAAAATGATTAAAATTAAAAAAGGGACAGAGAAAAAAAAATGAGAGAAGTTAAACATAGGAGAAAGCAGTCATATTTTCTATAGCAAGTGCTTTCATAATTTTCAAACTGCCAGAAAATCCACTGCTTTAAAAGCTAAAAGAATCTGCTTGCTTATTCTTCAATTCCATATACCATCCAAGTAAAAGCCTAGCTTCATAAAGAGCTTCATGATGCCTGGAATTTCAGCCAGGAAGGAAAACTCATGTTGCTACAAATCTAACATGTATAAAACTAAACTAGCAGACAACAAAGACTGTGCAGTAAAATGCACACTTTCTCTGTCCTAGGGAACAACAAGAGCTGCTTCTCTAAACAAGAAACTCAACGAGCCAAGTGAGACCTCAAAACTAGAATCAGAAGAATGAAAACCCAGAAAGAAAAAGGTTTGACTTTTTCCTGTTGCAGCATTGGATACTGCGTAAATTCAGGGCTACAAATTGCCTCAAGCACCAAAGTTTAGAAAACCAAGAAAATTAAAAACATAAATAGACCTGGAGGTGATGTGTCATGCTCGCAAATATAAACCCGCATCCCACCCTGCATAAAATTACCAGCATTCAAACAAGCTCTCAGCAAACTAGAAAAGAACACTTACATTCACATAAGAATAAAACCACGACGCCGTGAACAAAACTAAAAAACACTAGACACTAATAGCAAATAAGCCAGCCCTGAGAACCTTTAATTACATAAATGACATTCTCTACACCAACATCTTACGCAACAAAAATGCAACCACTAAACCCTGCTCCAGCATGCGAGAAATTCAAGATTCCTTCTCCTCGTTACCACTAATCACAATCTCTAGATCCTCATTAACGGTAATTACCCAATGCAAGAATATCAAATTACAACTAACATTTCCACAATTCTAATAGATGCAGGCCTACAGTCAATAGTCCTAAAACCCTCATCACAATATGTGTGTGTGTGTGTGTTTATATATATTAAAAAGAAACTATATAAACTAAAATATTAAAAATTAATTAAACACCAAACAGTAAAATCAAATGTGAGAAGAAACATAATTTGAAAAGAGAAGAGAATGACCGGGTTGGAGGAAGAGACGGTGGAGGACAAGAAGCCGTGGGAGGGAAGATTGGAGAGAAACTCGGAGGCACCAGTGGGCTTTGAATTTGAATCGGATGGGCAAGAAGAAGAGCTCTCCATGGAACTTCAAAGCAAAAGGAAACCCGAAAGAGAAGGGGTAGAACCGCAAATATGACAGTCCAAATTTTCGAACAATGTCGCGGGCTTGTGCTGACGGCACTCTGTGTGTGTGTGGGTGACCGTTCGCTATATATATGGGAAGTGTGGGTTTTGCCTAGATTTAATTTCTGATTGCTGAGAAATCGGACAAGAAGACAGCAAGGAGGCAACAACCTTAAACAACAAAACAGGTCCCTCTTCCTTTTCTTTTGTACTAATTCTATCCTCTGTACTTTTTATTTATCTGTTTGACACAGTCTCTAACCCGCAGTTGAGTGCATTTTAAAAATATATTTGTTATAAAAAATATTAAATTATTTTTTTCTAGTATTTTTTATGATTTTTATGTGTTAATATAAAAAAAAATCTAAAAAGTCTGATTTTGAAATATTTTCATGCGAAAGATATTACCATAAATATTGTTAAGATGTTTTTTTTATTTAAAAATATATAAAATTAATTTTAAAAAAAAAAACAAATTACTCTTATCATCATCACATCAAAACAATCCAAAAACAACATAAAAATCAATTTAATGTAAAAACAAATTGTTATTATGCTCAAACATTAAAAAAAATAGACATTTTTTTATTTTAAATTAAAATTTTAGAATAACTAGGCAATATGACCCCAACTCATGTCATTGATTTATCAAAAAATAATAATTAGGTCAATTGATCACAAACATAATATTTTGAAGGGTCAAATGATGATATTTGAAACTTCTAAACTAAACTACGGGAGGCCCACACGTCTGCCCTGCGTATTTTTTCCTCCCAACTTTTAAGAAAATAATAATAATAACACGAACGACATGTAGCTTGTGTTTGTTTTAAAGGAAAAGGGTTGCCATGAGAATCAAATATGCCACCTCCTCCACTGACGACATGAAAGCAGTATAGAATGGCTATAGAAATATTACATAAAAAATGAGACTCGTGTTGAATTTACTGTTAAGCTAAACATATATTACTATTCACCAGATAATATAGTTATCATTATACTATTTCAACAAAAAATCAAAGAAATGAAAATTTAACTTGTTTTTTTTAATTTAATGATGTCATTTAACTTCTTTTTTTGTTTCTTCTCCATGACAAAATATAATGATGTCTTTAACTTGTTTTTTTTTTGTTTTTAACCTGGTCATTATTCTATTTTTTAAATTAGTTCTCTAATTTAATCTTGTTTTTAATTTTATCCCTCAACATTTGATTTTGAATTATTTTTAGATAAAAATTAGTCTTAATTCTTTTAATTTTTATTTATTCTATTTTCGATTTTTTATTCTATACGTTCTTCAATTTCATACCTTATAATTTTGATGATTCAAATTTTTGCTTTGTTATTATTTTAGGTTTTCCTTTTATGGGGTTAATTTTGGGCTCATGAACAAAGTTATAAGTTTTGAAGGTTTACATGGGTTGACTCTGATTATTTTTTTATTTCATCATTTAACATTTGATTTATTATGAATTGGTCTTCTTGCTTCTGTTTTTCAATTCTTTTTTTTTTTTATGAGTTGATCTTGTACACATGGTCATAAAATTAGAAAATAAATTCATGTTGACTCGGGTTTTTAGTAAGTTTTTTTTTCAAATTATTTATTCTTTTATTAAAAAAACACCATGCAGTTAATAAAAAAAAGCATGGTTCATTGAAAACAAAAGGGAAACACGTGAATAAAAAGAATGAAGTTTTAGCTAAAAATTTATTTCCTCTCTAAAATTTAAATGGTTGAAATTCTTGCAAATATTTATTCTAATTATCATTAAATTAAATAAAAATAAATTTTGAAAATGACTTCCCAACATCACATGACTAGAGATTATCTATTACTATTTTCATGAAATGATGTGCATGAACGCTACCAAGTGGCAGTTTTGCTAAACCAGAAACAGGGTAGGTGGCTTTGGAGTGCTAAAATTCTTTTTGTACAAAAAGGTAAAGTAAGTGTGTTGCTAACTTGGTTAAAATTATTTTTATTTAGAAATATATTAAAATAATATTTTTTATTAATCAAAATTATTTTTTGTAATTAATACATGAAAATAAATTATTTATTTTTAAAAACACTTTTAAAATACAGTGTGAAACACATATAATAACAAAACATTAAACCTACACTACAAAAATAATGTAATATGTAAGGTGCAAAATTCCATTATTTGTAAACACAAATTCTCATAAATTGATTAAAAGATGAATTAATCATAATATATAAAATCAAGTCCAGGATACTTTAAAAAAAACAATACTTTACTCGGAAATAATCACACAATATTTTTTATTACCTAATATCTAAAACAGAATGGCCCCGTTTCACTGTTCATTTCACTGTTCATACACTCACAAAACACTGTGGACTGGTCGTTTGCTCCGCTGCTTCTCGCGTGTATGTGCTCTTTGTTTTTTTTTTTTACACAGGGCTTCTTTTTTTATTTTTTATGGTAAAATTAACAAAAAAAATAGCTTTAGCCGAGCGGTCATCCGCGCGCTGCCAACATAGGCGCGCGCGAGTTCGACCGCTCAGAGCCTCAGACAGCAAATGTCATTTGTTTGTTTTTTTTTTTTTCCTCCGGATTACGTTTTTCTTTTTCTTTTTTCATTTTATTCGTTTCTTGCTTTTCTTTCTTGCTTTTTTATTACTTTTTTTTTGTTTTTTTTCTAATTATTTTTTTTTTCTTGCCTTTTTTGTTTCTGTTATTATGTTTTTTTCCTATTTTTTTTCTTCATATTTTCCCATTATTCGTTCCTTGCTTTTCTTTCTTGCTTTTTTATTACTTTTTTTTTGTTTTTTTTCTTATTATTTTTTTTTCTTGCCTTTTTTGTTTTTGTTATTATGTTTTTTTCCTATTTTGTTTCTTCATATTTTTCCATGCTCCGCTGCTTCTCGCGTGTATGTGCTCTTTGTTTTTTTTTTTTACACAGGGCTTCTTTTTTTATTTTTTATGGTAAAATTAACAAAAAAAATAGCTTTAGCCGAGCGGTCATCCGCGCGCTGCCAACATAGGCGCGCGCGAGTTCGACCGCTCAGAGCCTCAGACAGCAAATGTCATTTGTTTGTTTGTTTGTTTTTTTTCCTCCGGATTATGTTTTTCTTTTTCTTTTTTCATTTTATTCGTTTCTTGCTTTTCTTTCTTGCTTTTTTATTACTTTTTTTTTTGTTTTTTTTCTAATTATTTTTTTTTTCTTGCCTTTTTTGTTTCTGTTATTATGTTTTTTTCCTATTTTTTTTCTTCATATTTTCCCATTATTCGTTCCTTGCTTTTCTTTCTTGCTTTTTTATTACTTTTTTTTTGTTTTTTTTCTTATTATTTTTTTTTCTTGCCTTTTTTGTTTTTGTTATTATGTTTTTTTCCTATTTTTGTTTCTTCATATTTTTCCATAAAATATTTTTTTTTTGCTGGTTATACTTTTTTTTTCAACTTATATATATTTATTTTGTATAATCAGAATGTTTGACAAGCTTAAACGTATCATTATTAATCATCGGATTCAATGTTTTTTATAGCTTTTTTTTTCCTTATTATATGTTTTTTTCCATGGAATTTTTTTCCTGGTTATATTTTTTTCCTTTTTCCACTTATATATATATGATCGAGGTGTCCAGACTAGCTTAAATACACCACGATTAATTCTCGGATCCAATTTTTTTATAGTTTAATTTTGTTTTTTCCTGATTTTGTTTTTTTTTTTTAATTATTTTTTTTCATGAAATATTTTTTTTTCTGGTTATATTTTTTAAATTTATTTCTTTTTCTAAAGTTTAGCATTCACCCGTTGGCCCATGGAAATAAAGATCCCTTTTTTAAAAGAAAACAGGTTGTTTTTGAAAAAACAAAAGGTTTTTTTTTTAAATAACTGATTGTTGTTTTTTTTTTTCAAATCTGATTTTTTTAAAAAAAACAGGGTTTTGTTTTTTTTTAAAAAAGGGGTTTTGTTTTAAAAAAAAAACAGGTTTTTTTTTTAATAAATGGTTTTTTTCTTTTACAAAAAACAAGATTTTTTTTAATGAATGAAGTGTCCAGGCCAATATACGTGCACTACGACTAATCTCCGGATCCACTTTTTTTTTCTCCTTTTTTGTTTTGCCACTTATATTTTTTTTTTCTTAACCAAGGTGTCCGGGTCAACTTATGCGCACCACGATTGTTTCTTCCCAAGTATATTTTTTTTCCCTGGCCACCTGAGCGCGCCGCGAATAATCCCTTGGCTCATTTTTTTGTAATATTTTTTCCTATTTCTTTTTCCTACTTATACATTTTTTATATATAATCATGGTGTCCGGATTAGCTTACACGCACTATAACTACTATTATTTTATAGAATACCTAAAGGAGATCGCAATTCCAAAAAGTTATGAATATATATATATATATATATATATATATATTAAGGAGCTTATATGAAATAAATAGCAAAATATATAATTAGTCTAACATATTTATCAGAGAAAAAATTACAACTAATTATTATCATTATTTTTAAGGCACTAACATGAAATAAATAACAAAATATATAATTAGTCTAACATATTTATAAGAAAAAAATTACAATTAATTATTATTATTATTATGAATGTCTTATCTACAATAATTAGAAATTCCAACACCCAATAATATTTTCTTACAAAAAAGTAATTAAAAAATAAAATAAATGACAAAACAAAAAAAAAAAACTATTATTAGATCTTAAAAAATTATTTAACTTGAAGAATAAATAAAAAAAAAGAGTATAATTACAACAAAAGCTCAAACAAAATGGATCGTTTACTGTAGCTAGCCATTGTTCATGCGTACATATTTTTTTCCCACGTATAATTTTTTTTATCTCTGTATCCATTTTTTTTTACATTTTTTCCCTGTTTTTTTTTGTCATTTATACATTTTTCTTCATAACTGTGGTGTTCGAGCCACCTTACGTGCACCATGTTTTTTTTCCATGTATTTATCTTTTTTATAACCATGATCTCTAGGACAGCTTACGCATACCATGAATAATCCCCGGAACTATTTTTTTAAAAAAAATTTCTGTTTTTTCTCCCTTATATTTTTTTTATAACTGGAGTGTACGAATCAGCTTACAAGCATCATGACACGAGTCAGCTTACGGGCACCACGACTATTATTTTATAGAATGGCTAAAGGAGATCACAATTTCAAACAGTAATAATATACATAAAATATTATTTTATCAATTATAATTTTACTGATTAAATAGTAAAATAACAAAATACAACACGCATAAAATCAATCAGTTTCCAATATAAATAAAAAAGCCCAGCGCATCGCGCGGGCAAATTCGCTCGTCTTATACTAAAAAAGCAAATTGCCCACAGCTCCCTACAATAGACTACATAACATACTAGCACTACCATATAATACAGCGACTTGCTTACTATAATGACCCATCATCGATTCATTGAAAATAACTCAATCGCTTTACACCCTCCAATTATTGAGCAAATAATTATTTGTTTTTGCGGTTAAATTTAATTTTTATTAAAATTGTTTTGATATGATATATTAAAAATTAAAAAATATAAATTAATATATTTTTAAATAAAAAATATTTTGAAAAATATCAGCAGCTTTTAGAAGCGAGGTTCAAAAGTTTTATTAAAAAAACTGAGTTTTTTTTAAATATTTTTTAGTTTTTTCATGTACTAATAATACCAATAATATTTTAAAAAATACAAATTCTAACACATTCTCGAACAGACAGGGTACAAAACACTGCTCAACTAACGGACGACTCCAACTACTTTGTAATAGACACGTTTCAAAATCAACGCCACATCTTCAGTAAACGTCAACCTTTCATGTGGGGCGCAATGCACGCTGTGGCGCAGATTAGATTGCCACGTAAGTGGCCGCCACGAAGAATCGGATAAGAAAGGGCCCTCTTTCCTTCCTTGAACAAGAAACAAATTTATAGGATCCCCATGATGAGCTTAGCCCCTACAATTTGGTCAAATACTTTGACCACTCTCCTCCATTACCATCAATGCTCCTTCACCCTTCCCTACCCTCCACGTGTTCCTAGTCACAAATCCACGTTTCTACCCCTAAAATATATTACCATTTTCTTTTTAATTAACTTGTACTTTATTTCTCTTATTTATTATTTCACTTATTTAATTTAAAACTATCTACAAATTAGTATTTTTTTTAAATTTTTGAAAGTTAGACTTGAAATATATCCAAGCCAGCTCTTACAATTAAAACTAAGTATTTCTCAAATTTATTTATTTAAATCAAATTTGAAGATCTATGAAGGAATTACTTCGAGTTATCTCCTTCTTAAATTGAAATTTAATATAATAAATAGAAGGTAAATTTGTTTACCATTCCAAGATATTGGAAGTTGAAAAATAATATTTATTCTGAATATTACTAACCTAAAATAGTGATGAATTTAACTAAATTTGAATCTTTTTTAAAAGTTTAAATTAGTAATATTTTTTTTTGTAAGAAAATTTAATAAAAAAAAAGGTATTGATTTTAAACGGTGTTAAAGTGTGGGGAACAAAGAGAACAGAGGGAGATGAGTGGTAGGGGATAAAGGAAGAAACTTTTGTCGTTATTTAAGATGGAGATGCCATCATTGTCAGCAAGATAATAAAAAAAAGAGAGTGAGTGGAAAGACGACACTGCCTTGGTTTCCGCACACAGAAAAAAAAGAGAGACTTTTATTTTATATACAGGGAAGACTGAAGAGAGATCGGATAGTGGTGAAAAAATGGCAAGCATGCAGCTTATGAGAAGGGAAAGTGATACTGTTCATGAAATTATGCAAGATAGTCCAAAAAGTCCAGAGGCAAGGCTGGGAATGAAAGTAGAGGATTTATGGGATGTTCAAGAACCACGGTTAAGTCCAACTGAGAAACTTAACGCTTGTTTTGAGAGTATCCCTGTCTCTGCTTTCCCTCCTGCTCCTTCTTCTCAAGGTAAATAAATTACAGATACCCCACTGGAGTTGAAGCTGTAAATTGTATGTGTAAAGCTGTGGATTATGATGATCATGATCGGTTCGGTTGTTTGGGTGTTGTTTATGATCAAGGGTGGAACTTTTTTTATACCCTTTTTTTATGGAGTTTTTCTATAGAAAAAAGATTTCCTGGTGATTTTTTTTTGTTATGTTTTTGTAGTGATCGAGATAAAATCAGACACCAGTCTCGCAGAGGCTGTTCAAATACTTTCAGAACACAAGATTCTTAGTGCCCCTGTGGTGGATGTCGATGCTCCTGATGATGCTAGTTGGATTGACAGATACATTGGGATTGTTGAGTTTGCTGGGATTGTAGTCTGGATTTTGCATCAGGTTAGTTAGCTAGCTGGCCAGCCTTGTTTTCTGTTTTGATTGATGAAATTGATTCAATTACCTTTATTGTTCTGTTTATTTTATATTAGAATTTTGGAGGAGGAAAAATTAATGAAGGCAATTTTGCGTATTTGATTAGTCTTACAATTTCTAATGGTTGATAATGACTTTGATCATTAACAAGTATATGTAGAGACAGATCAGGAATCATGTGAGAATGGAATTGATAGGTTGCAATCAAAGCCGTTGATAATATATCTTTGGGTGAGAAATAAACCACAGATGAAAATGGAAATTTGTTTGTCCTTTATTAATGGACTTGGCTGTTGTATATATACACACACACACAATGCTAACAACCTTCCTAACTTTTGTCATAAATAAATGACTGACATCAACTAACAAAATGCAACAACTTTGTCATATTTTAAAGCAACTTAACGTTGGGGCTGATCCATGTTTAACAGCAGCATATGCCTATGTAGAACATGCAACTTTAACCTTAATGCGCATGTAGATTCATCCTGGTTCAGGTTACATTGCATGGAGCCTGGGCTTGTGGACTCTGTAAGAACATTGTCGCTTGTTACCAGGGCTAGACAAAAGTTTTGTTTTTCTTTATTCATTGATGTTGCTTATGTTCCTGTTTATGCTTTGTTTTTCTCAATTCATTGACTTGGCCTATTATCCTGTCTTTGCTTGTAAATTAGGCGGTAGAATTTGACAATTTCTTCTCTTTTTAGTCTGTCAAACTATGAGAATGGGATATGGTGCCTTTTGTTATTTATTCTTGTGTTCTGGAGATCTTGTATGAATGGGAATTGAAAATGGGATTTTATGGGGTTTTTTTTCAGTCAGAACCTCCATCACCCAGGAGTACAACCCCGGAATCAGCTCTTGAAGTAGCTGTTAATAGAGCGACCAATGCAGCTAGTTTCGGGATCTTAGGCCCTGAAGATGCTCAAGCAACATCTGGAAATTTTTTTGAGGCACTGACTTCTTCTGAATTCTACAAGAACACAAAGGTTTCAGTTCTTTCATTGCTGATGATGTAAAGGCTTGTTAATCCTTATGTTGCATTGGATCTTCCATGCTAACTCACGACCATACAGGTTCGAGACATTGCAGGGTCATTCCGTTGGGCACCGTTTCTTGCTTTACAGAAATCAAACTCCTTTTTGACCATGCTTCTGCTGCTTTCAAATTACAAAATGAAGAGTGTTCCAGTGGTTGATCTGGGTGAGGCGAAGATTGACAACATCATCACTCAGTCTTCTGTTATTCACATGTTGGCAGAATGTGCTGGGCTTCAATGGTTTCGAAAGTTGGGGGACAAAGAAACTTTCTGAAATTGGTCTTCCCCTGATGACCCGTGATCATGTAGTCAAGGTCCGTCACTTCCCCCCCCATTAAGTATCGTTATGTGGATTCATGGTGACTTGCTTTCATGCTTAACTCATGCATTGGTCATTATATGGCGTTTAACAACAGCATGGGAGGAATCGTTTTGCTGAGTCTATTTATGTTGACTATTGAGCCATTGAATCTTTGATCTGGCCATGCAAATAAATTGAGGTGGTAATGGCATACTTGAAACCTTTGTCTTAACCAAGACCAGATTTTTCTTGTCGGCAAGCACTCTCCATTTTCTCTTAGTGTGTTTTTAAAGCAAAATGATATGTTGTTTTGAATATTTATAGGTTAATGATAGTTATCTGAATTGTCATTTACCTGTTTTAGGTGTACGAGGAAGAACCAGTGCTCCAGGCATTTAAGCTGATGAGGAAAAAGAGAGTTGGAGCAATACCTATTGTTGATAGTAGTGGTATAAAGGTTGTTGGCAACATAAGTATAAGAGATGTCCAGTTCCTCTTAACTGCACCAGAGATCTACCACGATTATAGGTTTGTAACTCCACATTTTCTCATCACTGTGGTTAGTTTTATAGCTCATTATCAAAATTTCCTGTGTTTTATAGTTCGAGTTCTTAAGGAGCCTACAATATGCTTGATCATATTGTTTTTTTAAGGATTTTGGTGGTAATAATAAGCTGGCATTCGAAGTCAATCTGGAAGCTGACGAAATTGCCTTTCATGAAGATTAATTCTCAACAAAGCATTTTTTGCAGAATTTATTTGGTTGGGCTAGACCAATTTATTTATTTATTCTTTTTGCCAAGTCATACGTTGGTGAATCCATGAGTATCTTAGGGTCTAAGGAGTGAAAAAACATTTCATAATTCTTTAAACTGAAGTTTTTTGGATCTTAGTTTAGTGTCAATCCTTTTCCCATTTACTCGTAACACTCGTTTGAATTACTTTGACAGGTCAATCACAGCAAAGAACTTCTTTACAGCAGTTAGAAGCTACTTGAAGAAGCATCAAGAGACCTCACCTTTTGTGAGTGGCATGGTGGTATGCACAAAAAACTACTCTGTTAAAGAATTGATTATGAAGCTCGACTCTGAGAAAATTCAACGCGTATATGTTGTGGATGATGCCGGGAATCTGGAAGGAGTGATCACATTGAGAGACATAATCTCAAGGCTTGTACATGAGCCCTATGGCTACTTTGGTGATTTCTTTGATGGAGTGCTGCCATTACCTTTGAACAGTAGAGTGTAAGAGGTATTATAATGACACCTTGTCATTCCCTAATAATTGACGGTGTTTTTCAAAATGTTTTCCGCTAATCTCTTTCTGATTGTTAGATGCCCAGTAAATGTGGTGGTTGTAACATAGGTCTCACCCTTGTAATCAGTTATCCTCCACTCGGCCGTCGAACTCGAACTCGAGCTCCTTTGTGTTAAAATCAAATAAGCAGGACTTCTTCTGCTTGTCCTAATTCAGTCCAATGCTAAGTTTTCCAAAGAGCAAATTGCATGTTTTTTACAGTTACTTACAAGTATATTTTCTGTTTTGTTCCCTCTGTTCTTCTTTCCATTTATGTTTCGGGTGGTTTCTTATCCTTTGCAATAAAGCAGCAAGCATCTGACATAAGTTTAAATTTATTGTTCATGGGAGTTGAGATTTTCTTGCTTGAAACAATTCCAGTGAGCTATGTTAGATGGTCTAGGAGATAAACACTCTGAATGATAGGATAACTCTTTTGAGATAAAAAGAAAGGGGGGTGGGAATACCTATCAAAGAGCTGAAAGCTGAAAGCCTTCTGATTCCTGCATTATCTTTTTGATTCTTTAGTGGATCATGATCTTTCCAATTTGTCAAGCATGGAAGTTGTGCAATAACATTCCTTGCTCAGCTCTGATTGTGGACGCTGATAAAGCGAAATTCATGCCGGACATATTCATCGCATCGCCGACAGCCGACGATTGACTTTCCGGCGATGCATGATGCAAGGTGTTCTGTTTTTGTGTTTCATGTTGTTGAACTCAGGGATAAGGTCTCCTTCATTGGTATCATACTGACGTAACTTGTCGAGTCAAGGTTGCACCAAGACTAAGCTATCCAGGAGCCATGCCAACATTTTGTAAGGGAAATTAGAGCACATAATGATCTGGTCCCCTGATCCTATTCCAATCATTGTTATTGATTCCAGTCATTGTTAGTGATATCGTTTTGTTTGGGCGAGACGTTTTGTGCTAGTTAAAAAATTATCTCGATTGAAATTTCTGCTCGTTCCGGAAATTTCATCCTGAACGTTCCGGTTTCGTTCTCCCTGTTCTATTTTAGCTAAATAATATTTTTTTAAATAATGAATAATTATATAATATCAATCATATCTTTTAATCTGACCGTTAAATTGAGATGAAATTTTATGAAGAGTCTCTTGACATATTTATATATATTATGTTAAAATTTAAGAGCAATAAGAGAATGTAATGATCTTGTGAGATTAATGATGATATTCTCGTAATATTTTATTCAGAAAAATCATTTTATTGTGTCTTTTTTAGATTAAATTGTATAATTTTAAATAACTTTATTTTTAAATTTGAATGATTTTTTTTTAAATTAATATATTTAATTATACATACATATATATATATATATATATATATATATATACATATATATATATATATATATAATCCTAAAATAGAACGCAAAAACATTTCAAAACTAAAATATCTCAATCCAATTGAAAAAAAGAAAACATCAATTAAAATGGAATTTGACAAACTTTGATTCCAATCGACAAGCCATGTTTACCGGTCACATTTCTTTGTAAGCATGCGGGTTATATGCCCCACTTGCTCAGGAACCTCGTGCCCCCGGTAGGTTGAGTTCAGATAGGTGACAAAAGGCCAACCATGAACCTCCTGCCTGAAAACCATTACTGAATGGGGCCTTGTTAGTTTAATATACCTTATCGTCAACTGAGATTTAGTTTATTTTTAATATTTATATAATATTATATCAATGAATTTAAAATTTAAAATTTAGAGTAAATATAAAATTTATGAGACAAACATATTCTACAAAGAAAATTATAAAGTTGTTATAATTATAAGATTTTTATTACATCAAAACATTGTTTATAAAATATTCATAGTCGATGCTCTTTTAAATATTGAATATTTATTAGTCGTAAAAATTGATGTATATTATATATTTTTTATATATAAAATAACAATTTTTCTTATAAACTAAGGTATAAAGGATACCTAGAACTAATATATAGGTGTTTGTCGTAAGACATATACACTGAACTGGTCATCATGAGAATCTCATATGGATAAATCATCTATGTCTATGAAAAAGATTCACGTGATGATTATGTAATTGATCTTTAAACTCGAGATCACTAAATTATTATATATAAAGAATAATATGTTTTAATCATGTAGCAAGTTATCTTAATCGAGTTAGAAGAGGAGCATACCTTGATTATAGCATGAACTATACGAGAACTATATGAAGATACTTGAGCAAGAAAGGATTCATTACCCTAGGTGAATTAAAAAAAATATTCAATTTGTTATCAAATAATATTGACCGAGAAATCCTTGACCAAGATGGAATGAGATTTGAAAAGAGTTCCAAATCTTATTCAAACGATCAATGATTACTATGTAGAGAACAAACATGATTTAACTTGGAAGACATACTTCATGTTTTAATGTTAAATTATAACATTATTGATGGAAAGATATTAATTACATTGAGAAATTGATCATTGAAAAGTTAGGTCAAACCACTAGTGACTTTCATAATATTTTAGGCTTCATGACGCGTTGCTAGACAATACACTTTGATCTTTAAATATAAATTAATCAATTATTGAGTTGATAATAAATTAGATTGTTTAATTTATTTAATTATAATTATAATTTATATTGAGCTAACATATTAGAAACCTAATAGATCACACACATTAGGAACTATTAGTCAGAAATAAAATCACGATGATTTAATGAGGTATGACTTGATTAAAATATATATAAAAAATTAAGACTAGAATATAATTAATACAAGAATTATATTTTTAAACCTAGAAAAATCAAATAAGGGACGTGATTGAATTCATTTCTAAAAAAATAATTCTAAATTTAAATATGAATATTATTCAATAGACAAATTGATATTTTGTTAATTTATAGTTTTTAAAATCTTTTTATAAATAGTAAGTTATATATTTTATTTTTGAGCCGTTGTAGGTTAAAAAAAACTTCGGAATTCTTAAAATAGAAAGTTAGCCCTCTAGAATCTAGATAGCAATCCTTCCCTTTTAAATATAAATTTAGAAGAATTATTACTTGTTGTTTTTCGTGGATTACCAATTTACCATTGAAATCATATAATTGAACAAATTGTACTTTGTGACAACACAATTTTTATAAAAAATTATTCAAAACTGACGAATAAAAAGAGAGCACGTGCACTTGAGGAGCTGACAGCTGAACTAAAATTTCTTCTCGGAAAGTGAGTGAAACTGTGAAAGCCAACCAACGTTTTCCTCCTTTCCTCTGTTGGCCATGCTACAAACATTAGCTTATGCTAAAGAAAGTTAAGGGCGACTAGGATACATTAAACTAGAATGATTTCTCCAACCTAATCACTTAGCTGCAGCTATGTTCGTCAGGAAAATGTCTGTAGGGATTCCTTGAACAGAAATGTATGGAATCTACCATAAAATTGTGCCAATCAACAATTTATCATTCATAATTTAAGACCCTATTCTCGAATCATCAGTTATTACGAAAAGCCTGACAGAATCAACCTCAAGAACAGAGTAAATTGAATCAGCACTAAAGGGAATATTATTTAGACAACATTCTAACTAAAAGATTTACTTGTGTCTGTGGATTTGATGCAATATCCATGCATTGATACGTCTAAGGAACTCTGAAATATCTAACACTCTGTTTGACCATTGCATATTTTCCAATAGAAAACTTGTTCAAATCTGTCAATCTTATTACAATCCCTGAAGGAGATTTTCACGTTTTCAGCGTGGCCATCTTTCAATGGCAGGCACATTCTAGGTTCTACCTCAGGACCTCCATAACCAAAATAAAAGGTAGTTGCAGGAGCCTTTAATCTCACTTTCATTTAACATTTCATTTTCAATTGCAAAATCTAGCTCGAAAATTGCCGACTTAATATAATCCCCTTATCCCATCATGATATTACATTCCAACCATTAGCAATACAAGCTTTGGCAAGTAAAATACAATAGACTGCTCAATCATTAAGAGTTCTGAAGTGATACTGATGTCAGAACAGAAAGATAACATCTCTTAGCTTCGATTCATCACTCTCCCTCATGAACATTCCACAGACATTGAATGCTATAAAATTCCGATAGCCAAACAGTGCATGCCAATTAGAAAAGCTTGATAATGGTGGTGATTTGGTGACAGTAAAATACATGAACAAGAAGGAATCCACAAGTAAGAAAAACCTATGTTCTTTAATACATGTACAAAGTTTTATATAAAGGGATAACTGTTCAACTCAGAAGCCTGTGTTTAAAGCATTACACTAAGAAAATCCGAAAAGCATATGATCCAGATACAGCAAATAGATAAACTCCCTCCTCTTCTAATCCTTATGGGAACGAGTGCTTACCTGTTAAAAGAGTCAAGAAGAACTCTTTCTTCTTAGGTGGTGAAGAACAAGAGGTGTCCCTTCAAACAAATCAACTAAATAATTCTCTAAATCATCTGGTGTGTACTTTATGTATTTCCCAGCATGTCTTCCACTCTCTAGTTGACTCCCAAACCTCCCCATAAATGAGCGATAAGCTGGTAACACCTTTTCAGATATGGATATTCGAAGCTCCTCGCGAAGTTGAGGGTCCGGAACCTTCCAGCCAGTCTGAATCCGATATATTTCCTCAAAGCATGCATTAAAATTCTTGAACCTTTCCTTCAAAGCCACTTTAGAGGCGCTATTACTACTCCCACCAATCCCTTCATCCTTCAAGCATGACAGGGCCTTACTCCAAGCAGCCCTGAGATAAGCCGTAGCATTCTGGCGTATTTGGCCACGGTGTTTGCGGACCCATTGATCTCCCAAAATCTTTATGAGTTCAGAATCCTTGACTTTTTGCACCATGTACAGAATATTGTTCATAAGAAATATATACTGCATAGCACCATCCTCGTACAGTCTCGATTTCTCCTCAAGATTGGACTCCAAAGTGGATAACAAGGCCAGCAATCTCCTTGTTATAGGAGCCATGCTTGCTAACAGCAATCTCTCACCATCATCATTTTGCAATCCATTTAATTCATCGTCATCACCATCGTTCTCCAAAAGCAAATTCAGGGTGTCACTATAGTCCACAAGCAATTTCACATAATTCATCACATACCGAGTAAGCGGATGAATCTCTCCACCTGACGTAGGGTTTCCTGGAAGTCTCACTCTTCACAGCATTCTCAAACTCTGCAAAAGTCCCTCTCGCTGCCCCTCCCAATCCAGCCAACACTCCTTTTGCCTCACCATACACAAACCCATCCATAGCCATGCCCTCCAAATAGGGGAAAACATTGGACAAGGCATCGTACATATCCAGTATCCTAAACAACTTCTCCGATGACCTCCTCCCAATAGACACTGCCTCCGCAAAATTAAACAGCTGCCTTAAACACCCTTTCGCAGTCTCGTTAAAACAAACCTCCCTGGCTGAATCCGACCCATAAAAAATCACATCACAGAGCCTTCTCTCCCCTCTCAAAAGAAGCCGAACACCAATCTTAACCGCCTGGACCCACTTCTTCATCTTCTCATTCAAAGACTTCCACTCTATCTTCTGCACTTCCTCAATACTCAACTTCTCAACACCCAAAGTAGCCAAACACTCGTCCAAAGCATCCCTTCTCACACTACTGTAAACCTGCACACACTCTTTCTCATACCCGGATCGTATCATTCTGTCAGCAATGTCTGTCAAATTCGCAACCGCCTCGCTATTAATCAAATCAACAAACAAATCATTTCCTAAGCTCGCTCCTCTCTCATGAGAGCGGACACTCTCGGTTTCCACTTCTTCAAAACTCGCAAACTCCTCATCAATTTCCCCTTCAGTTGACGCAAATGAAGGCGAAAACCCCCTAATAGATCCATACAATTTCTCCGATTCAAGGGGGACTTTATTACTCATCAAAATCTGCCTGAAACTCGTCTTCCAATCTCGACATAGCCACTTGAACCGCAGTCTCCGCCCGGTCCAAAACCTCCGAACCAGCCTCAACTGATAAATTATCTAACAAGTCAAGAATCTCATCAACAGCAGATAAATACTCCTTAACCTCCACCGGTGAATCATCCCAAGGCACGGCGGAGGAGATGCCAGAGTCTGACCGGAGAATGATCTTCTCAGCGGCGTCTAAAACGGAGGATTGAGAATCGGAATCGGTTTTGATTAAATCCGATATGTTCGATAAACGGTTATCGAAAGCTAGAAAGGATTAATAGCATGTCTTCGCGCACGTTTTTTGTTGTGTTTAAACTGTTCACGATCTGCTGTGCAGTTGCCATGACGCGATCGTCTGCTCCGCCGCCTTCTCCTCCGCTGCCACTGGCTGTACTGCTTGTGGCGCTGGTGGTTGTCATTTGATTTTTGGGATTCAGTGGAAAGGGGATGGTATAGAGATTCAAGCTAACTTATTTTGGTGACATTCTTTTTTGAAGTGAGGGAAGTAGTCGGGTGTTGGTGGTGGTCGGCTGGCCGGATTTTTTTTATTTTTTATTTCCTTGAGAGGGTTTTATGGTTTTATTTGTAGACAAGAAGAGAGAACCAAGGAGAAGAGAAAGTGTTTGTGTTGTTGTGTCGAGTGAGGTTAGAGAAAGGAAGACTTGTCGTGCCCATGGAAGATTACTTCTTGTTAATGTTGATTGGGCTGTGTATTTACCTAATCATCCCTATAAATTCCATAATATTTCACTTCAAAAATTCCCACCGGTCTTGTCTGCCCTCGATCCATCTGTGTTGCAATTCTTTTACGATATATTAATATATTTTCTAGAAATAAATAAATAATAATAATATATATCAATTAACTTGATATGACATATTGAATTTTAAGGTTTAAAAACAATCCAAATACATGATATTATAATATAGTTTGAATAGAAACAAAAAAACAAGATAATATTATTTTTTAAACATTGAATATATTTGGGTTGACTAGAATCATTTCATAATTATTTTAATTAATTCAGGTTAACTTGCAAATTTTTCAATCCATATCATGAAATCTTGATAATCTTATAATAAATAAATCATTAAACTCAATTTTCAATCAATTCAAAAATAAATAATAAATTAATAATTAAATTAACCTGAATTAATATACAAAAAATAAATGAAGACAACCCAAACTATTCATTAATATATTAAAATGTTAAAAGTGATTTAGTAAACAACCTTAAAAAGATCAAAATATAGGAGGCCAAAGCATTTCACTATTAATTAGTGTGCATGTTAATAATTATTATTAAATGAGTTAGGTGTAAATCTAGTCCTTGAATTTTAAATAAATTATAGCTTAACAATTTTGTTTTTATAATCAATATTGTAGCTCATTGACTTTTTTTATTGTATGATGCTTTTAGTTTATTTACTTCAAAACCTAATTTTTAATGACATTTGACCCCAAAAAAACTTTAACACCCTAGAAACTTCGATCAACCAATTCACTTTAAAAAATCATCTTAAACTCAAATATGTTTTTCTAAGTACTTTGAGGATAAACAATCATGTAATATAAATTTATCTTATCAAATGGAGTTATTTGACACAAAGATCGACGTTGAGGTGCTTTAAATTGATGTCAATGACACACATTAAATTGTTTGAATAAAATAAAAGGGAGGGGGGGTATTTTGCAAGCATGTATAAGAAATATCATTGAGAAATAATATTTCTATAAAAAAGATGAAAAAAATATAAATTAATAAGATAAACCTCTAAAAAAATTAAATACATGCAAAATAACTTAAAACATAATTATAATTTAAAAGAGGCTTTATAGGCATAATAAAATAGAGAAAGAGTATTTGTATGACTTTAAATATAAATAAAAAACATTAATTTTAAAAAATAAAAAATAATAATTAAAATAAAAAAATATTTGGACGCCTGAAACTTTTTTCTTATTCCATTTAAGGTAGATGACATGTTGTCCGTTCTATTTTTTTAAAAAAAAATAGAGAACATATCATTTAATTTCTCGAGATTTTAACCACTATGGTATCCTGAAAATCAAGATAGAAAAATTGTTTTTTTATTTAAATTCCCAAATCTTTATCCATTTAGATCCAAGACATCTACAAAAACAAAATTTTGTACCGAAAATTATTTGAGAAAACACTCAATAGTAAAGCTATGTTACAAGAAAACTCACACGTGTTTTAGATTTATATCTATTATTGTACGTGTTGTCTTGTGATATAAGATATTTTATAAAAGTGTATTTTAGTTGAAAATATGTTTTTAGATTTTTATTTTTAATATTAGCACGTTAAATCCATAAAAAAAATTTTTTTTTTTAAAAAAAAACAATAATATAATACTTTTTAAGACAAATATATTAATTTAAATCAGATCTACACTTGCTGTCTTTGTTTGTTTGGATGGTGGACAGCTAGGGTGAGGGCTGCAACATATTGCAATGGGCTGGGCCTGTCTCGAGTCTTGCAAGCCGTCTTCTCCTCTTTAAAGTAGTCTCACGGGCCCATGTTGACTGCGGAGGAAGTTGACACGAGCAAAACGTATGAGTGATGTATAGTATTTGTATGCAAGAGAGAAGACAGGTGGTAGATTTACTTTGACTTTCTATACGGTTGTATGTGATAGCATTTAGAGACGTCGAGAAAGCTGACTGTGCTTGGGTTTTGATTCGCTGTTCATCTTGATTGATTGGAATGATTTTTGTTGTCTATTCTCTTGGTCTGGCATGAAAAAGGGGCGTTCACATTTTGTTTTTAGATATTTTTTAAAAAAATATTTTTTAATTTTAAAAGTAAAAAATTGATGATTTTTAATGTTTTTTATTATAATATTGATATAGTAGTGTCAAGAAGCAAAAAAATACATAAAAAACTATTTTTAAAATTAGCAAGTGTAATTTCAAAAAACTATTTAAAATTTTAAAAAGTAAATTAAAATTTGTCTACAATACAAGAATAATTGCTATATTCCTATACAAACACTGCAAGTGATCATTTTTATTTTAGACATAATTATTTTTACTGTATTATCTCTTCAATTGTAAATACTTTTTTTAGATTTTAAGATGGTTTAGAGGAATCTAGCAAAACGACCATAATTTTTCATATTCACTAGAGGGAAATTAAATTGATATTTTTTCTTAAAATAACTAAAAATTCATTAATTTCGCTTAATTATGATATAGGTACGGAGAAATCGAAAGTTACTAATCAATCGAAGATGTCTAGCCTATAATCACACCGTATCAAAAACATAATTAAACACTTTTTTATGTAAAAAAACCATTCTTGAAAATTGTATTTTATAAACCAAGTGAACGAATGAAATCTCGACTGTAAGCTCTTATAAAAGATGTATATTGTATACTCTAACTCGAACTTGAGACTTGCTATACAGATCACAAACTCTTTATTATCATATCATGATCTTAAAAGCAACATGTGTCATTGTCAATTTTTTTTGTAATTAGGTATCCAATTCTAGAATAAATGATCAATTATCAGTTTCTAGGAGCTTGAAGAGTTGTGAGATTAAAGAATAAACATGCGAAGAATAAATCTGGAAGCCTACCACTGAGCTGCAGGCAGGTTGCCATTGTCAACTGGAAACCCACAAAAGCTGACCCTTTCCTAGGCAGAAACAAAATAAAAACATCTTCATCATTGCCCATCCACCACCCTTTCAACCACAGATATCGGCTACTTACACTAAAAAAATTCAAATAAGAGAAAGCTGTGCCTCCTGTCAAATCACTTTCGTCAGCTTATATGGTTGATGGATGTGGGTTCACACTTTGTTTAACCGATTGATATGGCTCGTGTCTTGACGAATTTGGGTTTTTCGATCTCTTTTAATTTATTTACAAATCAATCGTCTGAAACCATGAACTTAAGCAAGGATTAGGTTCAGGACATGAGGAGTTTATCAACTTTTTTTGTTTTGTTTTTTATAACTGGGGTGTTCGGGTCAGCTTGCGCGCACCACAACTAAATCTTCGGGCCCACTGAATCTGCAAGCTCAATGGACATGTAAGACACCGCGGAGGTGACAAGCGTGTCTGACAAGGTTTGAACATGGGGTGAGAGAAAAGGAGAAGTTCTTCTTGACCACCAGGACCAAAACCCTGTTGGCGGAGTTTATCAAGTTTGATTTCTCATAATATTGTTTTAGAACAGAAAACACGAGAAATATGTTTTTTTTTTCAAAGAAAAATACTTAGAAATATATTTATTTTTATGTCGATGTCCATGTTTTTAAAATTAAATCTTCTGTATTATTATTATTATTATTATTATTTTGGGGTTATGGGATGCTAACCAAATGCTCTTCTATATATATATATATATATTATTTAAGTCAAGTATTTGATTTTTTAAGTTTTTCCTATTCAAATGTTGAAAATTAAAACTTTATTCACAAGATGAAAACCACCCAAAATCTCATAATTAAGTCTTTGTTTGGTTTTGTATTTTAAAAGTGTTTTTGCAAAAAAAACAATTTATTTAAAAATATTTTTTTAGTGTTTTTATGTCATTTTAATATATTAATATCAAAAATATTTTTTAAAATAAAAAATATCATCATAATACTTTTATGAACAAAAATACACCTAGAAAAACAATATTAACAACCCTCTCAGCCCAAATAAACTTAATTATTATAAACTCTCTATTTCTTTCCACGCTTTGCTTCTTGTTTTTCACCCCCTATATCTCAGCAATTAGTTTATTCTGATATCTCTGGTTTGCCTAAGCGGGTCACAAACTCCATGGATGACTGAAGAACGGCCACAAAACTCGAAGAAAGAAAGCAGATTTCCCTGTCCATAAGCCAACAATTTCTCCTTTTGTCTTCAAGTGCAGACTCATTTCCAAGTCACTGATCATAGCCATTGATGGCTCTGATGACCTTTCGCTGTTGAAGTCATTTACCTGCCAAACTAACTAGACAATATTTTGATTAAGAAGACGACGTCGCCCCTCCCCGTCTGGTCAAAACATGCTACAGTAAAAAGCTCGGCTCGGCTCGGCTCGCTCGTGCAAAGCCGTGGAGATTTTCAATGATATCATCATGGTACGTTGAGTTCGTCTCCTAGTGCTCCAGTCAATAATTCTGAGGATTGAATCTGTAAAACCCACTCGTGTGTGGTGAAATGGAGCTCGATAGCTGCTTCCACGCAGCGCTGATCAGATCCATGCAGGCCAGCTCTGGTCAACGAACGAACATGTTAAATTTGCATTCCTTTGACTGCAATCAGATTGCGTTTTGATATGCTTGATCGTCTTCTACCTGCCACCATGGATTTAGCTTCAGAGAGATTCCAAGACCTGGTTTCATGGCAGATGCTCGTTCAAATTCCAAGACTTTTTTTGGCATCAGCTCTCTTCATTCTGCAACGAGGATGGTGAAAGCTCCGTCGATGATCCTGCATGCTTTTACCATGTCATGTAAAATATATAAAAAACATATATAGCAGAAGAATCTTACACCAAATAACGACGCGAAGGTGACATGATCAAGGGACGTCTGAAACTGACCCTACCAACTGCGTTAATTGCATCTTAGAAACGATAAAACCTATGCCGGATGGACGTCAGAAGGGACCAAAAAAAGAAAAAAAAGGATTCATTCAGCAAGTACTCCACAGTGCCCAGCATTCACGAGAGCTAACTTTAATGAGTTTTTCTGGCTCAACCCTTTTGTGGTGAGCATTTCGCAAACTTTCATGATCTAAAATTGATGAATAACAAGTGGTGGATGTGTATATGTTGAAGAGAGAACATCTTAGATTCAAAGACGATCAATCTAGTAGTCTGTGCGTTGAAGTCGGAATGACGTGAAATTTGCACAGTTAATGCGTTTCGGCGAGACTTCAATAGTCAACAGATTTGCTGTTGAGACATATTTTTTTTTAGCAGGATTCCGTCGTTCAGGCCCCGAAATCGTCGTTTTTGTCATTTTAGAAAAAAATTGTTTTATCCATAACTTTTGATTTCCAAGTCCAAATCGATTTCTGTCAATCCCGGCTTGCTTAGGATTTCTAACGGTTTTAATTTCCGCAATTATTTTAGTTTTGCTATTTTTGATAATTTTTAGTAATTAGTCCTCTTTTTTTG
The DNA here is from genome assembly GCA_029204005.1 of Salix udensis. Taxonomy (NCBI): domain Eukaryota; kingdom Viridiplantae; phylum Streptophyta; class Magnoliopsida; order Malpighiales; family Salicaceae; genus Salix; species Salix udensis. The sequence continues at coordinate 997,160 of CM055033.1, forward strand.
TCCAACAAGGATTGAGGCTAGTTATTCAATAAAATTTCAATTTTTCTTGAGAGTTTCTATCGTTTATAGGGAATTCCAAAGAATTTACATTGATCATATTCTTTTGTGTTTTTCGCTGCGTAAAAAATAATATTCTCCAAAAGAGTCCCGGCGAGTCTTGCTCATGATCTACAAAAAGGTTTCTCTCTTTCAATTTGGGGACACAAATTAAAGAATGCCCAAAGTGTAAGCGATTCAATGAGATCTTCCATAAAATCTTGACCGTCACAGGCAAGATTATGTGCTCCCAGCAGCTAAAACAAAAGAAAATTGCTATATCTTCGCATGATCTGTGAGAGTTCAGCCAATAAAACAAGAGATCACGTGAAATCCTGAAGTGAAAAGATTCCAAGGACAGGACAGGACAGGGTTCATAGTACCCGTTCCATTTCAGGCATTGCTGTCAGCAACTGTTACTTGCTGGACTATGTTGGTTCGCGGAGATTACTGCCTGTTTGATGCCGCACCCTGCCAAGGAAGATAACAATTAAATAAGAAGAAAATCCAATTACAAATCCCAGATAAAATTGCACCTCATTTCGAGCACAAAACTTGCCAAGTAAGACAATTGGTCTCTAATTGTGCAGTAAATGGACTTAACCATTGTTTCCGGGTAATCTTTACCTGATCGGAACTTCACTTCCGACTGAGACTGCTCATCAATTTGAAGCTGCACAGAACACAATCTCAACTGATTAACATATAATCACATCATGATCATATCCATTCTCGACCTTTTTAACTTATACACCTACCTCTAACTGTCGTTCAAAAATTCAGACATCAAACCACCGGTAGTTGGTTAGAGATAAGAATTTGAGATTAAAAGGTTTATTCCTTAAACTCAAGCTATGTGACTGCTAATATGATAATCATAGGTTTGCATAATTATTAACTTCGAGATCCGTGAGATTAGTTGAAATACACACGCAAGCTAGCCATAAAAAAACAAATCGGACATCAAATTGATACCTTCTTCATACTGATAGCAGCAACAGGATCGATCCCCTCTATAGATTCCTGGTTTCATTGCCTTCAACCGCGGAAAATCAACCTGAACATCATTCAATAGATGAAGGATTCAATCTTGGTGATGACTTTCACACCTTAATGATGGAGCGATTTGAATCTTTGGTTTTCTGAGTATAAAAGTTTTGCTAAAAAAACATCTGTTTGATGTTTTCATGGTGAATATTGACGGTTTGTGATTGAGGAGGTCATGCACCATGAAAAAAATAAATTTTAGATGCATTTCCTTTCAACTTAGAGAGATTGATGCAACAACTTTTTGGAAAAAAATATTTTTCTTAATTATTTTTATTTCTTCCTTTTAAGTTAAATAATTTTATTTTTATTTTTTTCCTATTATATTATTAGGCTTATATATATATATATATATATATATATATATATGAAGAGAATAGTTGTGATAAATAAAATTAATTATCTTGAAGAGAAAATGTGCCTCTTGAATGGTAAATAGGTGGAAAAAAACCCTTTCATTCTATTAATTTCAATCCCTGTTCTTTAGTTTTTGTTTTAAAATTGAAATTTATAATTTTACTTCATAATAACAATCTTTATGAAACATATAAATAATTTTTGCCACAACGCAAACATAAGAGCTTATAAAACAAAACAAACCCTAATACATTAAAAACGTTCAAACATAAGAAGGGTAAAAAACAAAGAAAAATAGTTTAATGATTGATTAAAAAAAAAGACAAGAAGTTCATACTCTTCTGGGGTCCAAGAAGAATTTTGGCCCCTTTCAAACACTACATGGGCTTCGATTATTTACACTCCGATGATGCCTCCAAGGTAAGGCCACCCCCATTTCCTTCCAACAATGTACAATTGCAGGGTGTCCTTTTGCAATTGAGCGCGTCGAAGGGCGATTGCAATTATTTTTAAAAGTGTTTTTCATTTAAAAATATATTAAAATAATATTTTTTTATTTTTTAAAAATTATTTTTAATATCAGCACATCAAAATAATTTAAAAACATATAAAAAAAATTCATTTAAAATGAAAAAAAAAGGAAACAGCGTTTGTACCGCGCTCGCAAACAACTTCTAGATCTTCTGCACCTCAACCATGAACATTGTTTTCTTTTTTTAAATGTGAGTGTTCAGGTCAATTTACATATATATATTTTTTTCCTATCTCTTCTCACTTCTGACCCAGATTTTTCTGATCAAATCCACCCGGACATTCTTTTGCAAGCCCATATCATCCTCTATTCGCATTCAGGTCTCCTAAGGGCCTGTTTGGGAATGCGGTTGCAGTAGTTTTTCAAAGAGCTTTTCGTGCCGAAATACATCAAAATGATCTAAACCACTAAAAAAATTTCTTTTAAAATGCAAAAAAAAAATAAATTGAAATTTGGCAAAACGCCGGTTGCACCGCTCATCCAAACAGGCTGTAAACCCATCTGACTTCACTCACCTTATTTTTCTTCCTGGCCACCTGAGATTCTTTCTCATCGTTACCATGCTCCACCTTTCTCTTCTTCACCTTCTTCTCATTCCTGCCTGCTGCATTATTGACATCCACATTATCCTCACCTAGACTTGAGCTGACTGCAACATCCTCGCCACGATCCTCATTCCTCTACAATTCTTCTTCTCCATACTTTCACTACTTGAAGCTAAACTCTCCCTCCACTTGCAATCAGATTGCAAGTTCAAGAAAAGGGCTTACTAATTCCCTCCGCCGTTGACAAAGAACACCATGAACAGAAAAGGAAGAAAAAGAAAGAAAGAAAGAAGCAAATTCTAACCAGCCGGCTTCACTTTCCTTGAAATTTGAAAACCATCTAATGTTGAATCTCAATAATGTTTTTGAGCAATCTTTGTTTTTTTTAATCTTTGAATCTCAATTTTATCCTTAAACTATTATCTAATTCTCAAATTCATCCCATGCAAATTTTGTATGCAAAAATCTATTAACATGACTAATAATTTGTTCTTTTGTCAATTCATTTAAAGAACAAGCACATATTAAAACAAAACAACATAACATGGCTGAAAGAACATGGTTGACAAATGATTACCTTCAAGCCTAGAATGAAGTGAATGAATGGATAAAATGCCTAAAACCTCTCCATAGCAACATTGTTGAAACTAGATTTTAGTTTCTATTCATAAGATGAAAAATATAACAATTACAACTCCTACTCAGATTATTGTATATTCAAGGAGGAAAAAAATAGGTATAATCACCAGAATCTTCGGTGGTTGAAGAAGAATGCTTTTACTCTTCACCAATAGTCCTCGCAAGAACAATGCCCGTGTTTGAAATGATGGAACCTGCTGGCATCCCTTATGACAATCTCCCTGCCAGTTACCCTAGCTATCAACTTGATTGCCTCGTGACAGTCACCACAAATCCGGTGCCCCTGCACAATTTGCAAAGCCACCCAATACGGAGTGCTGATGAGACCAAAAGCAATGGCCAGTTTTTCACTATGGTAAAAACGTACACGCTCTTCTTGTTCATCCACATCAGGAAGCAAAGTTTTCTGATTAGGAACATAGCCATACTTGGAAATTTCTAGCATCAGCTTGTCCACTTTTTGATAAATCTCATTTCTCTGGGGATGGCGATTGTCTCCGGAAAGGAAAATGTGTGGCCGTCTCTTAACTTCGATCCAGCTGCACACGGGACGCATTCTCAAACCCTTTCTCTTTAAGGTATGGACAACATCGGCAGCTTCCTTTAAGTTGCCGGCACTGTTGTATATATTCAAAAGCACAACGTAGTTGTTAAGCTTATCTGGTTCCATTCCATAGAGTTTCTCAGCGGCGAATTTTCCAAGCTCCAAATTCTCGTTTACTCGACAAGCTGTTAACAGGGCAGCCCACATATTAGCCGTAGGCTTAAAGGGAGCACCTCTTATCAAAGCCAAAGCTTCGTCTAAAAGCCCTTCTCTACCCAATAATTCAATCATACATGCATAATGCATAGCTCGGGGCTTGATCCTGTTATCTCTACCCATAGAATGAAAAATCTCCCACCCATGTTCTGATAGACCTGAATGGCTGCAAGCAGATAAAACAGCTAGAAAAGTGACATGGTTGGGATTCATTCTTTCTTGAAGCATCTGCTCAAACAACTCCACAGCCTCAGGCCCCCGACCATGATTACCATATCCACCGATCAAAGCATTCCAAGAAATTACATTTTTGGAAGTCATCTTGTCAAAAACATGCCGAGCATCTTCTATCCTTCCCCATTTGCTATAGAAGTCAACAAGTGCTGTATTTGCTACAATGTCTGATCCAAAACCATGGCGAATTAAAGCAGCATGAACTTGCTTTGCATGTTCCACTGAAGCTAACCTAGCACATATTCTCACAATCATGGAAAATGTGAAGTGGTCCATTCTGACACCAGAATCACGCATCTCATAATACATATCCAGTGCTTCCTCACTGTACCCATGAAGCGCATAACCCGCAATGATAGTATTCCATCCTACTGTAGTTTTCTCTGGCATCTCCTCAAAGACAAAACGAGCATCTTCAATGCTCCCACACTTACTATACATATCAATCAGAGCACAAGACACAAATATATCATCCCCTATGCCCATCTTCAAAGTGCATGCATGCAATTGCCTCCCTATGGAAATCAATTCCAACCCCGCGGATGCCCGGATCATCACTGCATATGTGAATGACCCAGCATCCGAAAACTCCTCCCACATAATTAAAAACAACCTAAATGCCTCCATAAAATCTCCTACATCCGCAAGCCCTGAAATAATTGTATTCCAAGAAACCAGATTCCTCTCTGGCATCTCATCAAACAATCTCCGCGCATCAATCATCATCCCACACTTAACATGCATAAGAAGCACTCTATTCCTCATGTACTGATCAAATTCAAAACTATTATTAATCATATAATTAAACACCCTTTTAACTCCTCGGACTGATCTTAACCCAATACAAGCATTCACTACTGCATCATAAGTACTGATCCCAACGTCAAACCCACCTTCAATCTCAAAAATCTCAAACAAATCAAGAGCTTCTCTATACCTAGCAAACAAAACTAACTTCTCTATCTGACTACAAAGTCCTACACTTGGTCTTCTAACAAAATTACTCCTTCCACTAACATCAATGTCAACTTTCGCCTGTTTCAGCTTTGGACGAGGTTGTAACCCTTGATCTAACGAACAACACTTGATTTTCCAAAATGGGTTCTTCTTCCATTTTGTTTTATTGAAAGAAAAACCATATCCAGAAAACAAAATTCTTTGCTTTAAACACTTGGATATTGAAAACAAAGAAGGGAAGCCACAGTTATTATGATTTTGGATTTGATCCAGTTTCAAACTTTGGAAATGCAATAGTACCTCCATTTTGCAAAATGAAAACCAAATCAGTGAGCGCTAATAATAATAACAAGAGCCCAGAAAAAAGGCCGTACCTTTGAAAGGTAACGAGAATATTGAAAGGCAAGAACGGGAGAAAACGTCTCGAGTTCGGAGAACACGAGGAGAGAGTTGTGGAGTGGCAGTGCTGTTAACGATCTGTTGTTTTGTCTCTTCTTGTTCATGTTTTGCAAGATGTGTCTCTATAGTTCTGCTGCTTGATGGTTTAGCATCGAAATATCCGCGACCCTCAAAGTAGTTGTGGTAGTTGCATCTCGCGACTCTCACTGCCACGTTTTAATTAAAACAGTAGATAAAGTATATTTTAGCTTCTATAGATTAAGCATTATTCTATTTCGGTCCTCGTTGTTTTTAAAATCTCTAGTATTTAAAAATTTTATTTTTTTATAAAACATTTTTAAAACACTGTACCAAAATAGACTCATAATGTTATTAACTAATGGTATATAATAATTGACAAATATATTGGCTTGCCAGGAAGTTTTGATTTTTGGTTTGTATGATAATATTTCTCTTAAAATTATTATTTATTTAATTATATAATAATAAAATAGACACAGGATTTGAGATCATGATAATCCCATATAAAAAGGTCATGAAGACCAATTTAAAACTAATCAAAAATATTTAATGATGAAGTTAAAAAAATAATTCATAAGATAAATAATGAAAGATCTAAATTTAAAGATAAAATTAAAAACAAATTATACCATGTTAAGTTTAGGTGAGATATGATTAAATTTTTTGTTTAATTTTTTTTTATAAAATAATATTGTTCTAAACAATAGTTAAAAAGAATTATTCACCTTAGCAATCTGCTAACTCAAGGAATGACACGCACAACTCATAACTGGAACCTTTGATCTCATCAGGACCTGGCCGAGTTTCGGAACCATGGGGGGCAAATTATAGTTAGTCAAACGTCGCCGTTTAACACCTGCTAAAAATACCATCAAAACGATTCCTCAAGGAGCCAGAATTCAAAACTTCAGAGAGAGTAGTATCTTTTCCATGGCACCACCGCAAGATACCCGCCGTCCGTTCAAGAGACTGGCGATCTCCGATCAACAGCGCCGTCGAGACATAAGTCTACAGAGGCAAGCGCAGAGCCGCCGAGACGCTCAACATCAAGCTCGATGCTTAGCCTCCACTGTCCTCTCTCTCCAATCCCAAACCACCCCTGAACCCGTACCGGATATCGAGCTTGAACTCGTACCCGAAACCGAAGAGTCTGGAGCTCCATCACAAGACCTCGATGTCCGTCACGCGGCGAAGCTTAAAGGAGCCGAAGCTCGCAAATGGTTCGCTGAACAGTTGATGTTACCTGAGTGGATGATTGATGTGCCCGATCGATTAAGCGACGACTGGTCGTTTTTCATTCTCTTAAATAATTTCAAATTCTTATTATTTTTTATTTGTTTTTTGTTTTATTGAGTTAAATTGCCAATTTTGTGTCGTTTTAGGTATGTGTTTGCAAGGCCAGCCGGGAAACGGTGTTTTGTGGTGTCAACAAACGGAACGACAGTCAGTAGGCAGCGAAATGGATCAATACTACATCGTTTTCCTTCTGCTTTACCTAACGGGGCTAAGAAAAGAGACGGCTCTGGTCCCAATCAGTCTTATTGTATATTAGACTGCATTTTTCACGAGGTAATAACAATTTAATTAAAGTGTTTTCATTAATTAAAAGATTAATTACCAAATTTTTTAAAAAAATGTTTTTTGATTGATCTCTGTGCAGGTGGATCAGACATATTATGTGATTGATATGGTGTGTTGGAGGGGATATTCGCTATATGATTGTGCGGCAGAATTCCGTTTTTTTTGGTTGAATTCTAAGCTTGGAGAGACTGGAGCTTGTGACCCTCCTTCCTTTTATCACAAGTACAGGTTCAGTGCCGTTCCAGTTTATAATTGTGATCAGAATGGTTTGTTCTCTGCATATTCAGGAGCTGTGCCGTATGTTAAGGATGGATTGCTGTTTTATAACAAGTAAGAGTTTTTGATTTAAGAAAGTTATCGATTTATTATAATGCCATTTTTCATCCGTTCCTTTTATGTGTTGTTTGTGTTTTAGAGAAGTTTTCGAGTTTTGTAGGGATAAACAACTGCATTGTGTAGATTACTGGTTTTAATGCTGGTAGAGTTATTTATGTGTGGTGCTGCTTTGAAATGAGCGTTAAACAGTACTTTTAAGCGTGAGCAATTATGTTGTTTTTTGTGAAGTGGATGTGATTCATACTTGAAGAAAAAGTTGATGCAATCTTTTGGGTTTCGTCCTTTGTCACCTAGAGAAATGAGGTCCTTCCTAGGTTTGATTTAATGAAGTGTAGGGTTTTAGGTGTGTTCTTTGATGAAACGTCTATTCTCTTTTAAATACTGAAATGAATGAATTGTTTTTACCTTTTAAGATTTTTTTATCATGATTTAATCCATTGAGATTGATATTTATCCTTAGGCAATTGTCAGGTTGTTTAGGACTATTTTAGAGCAATTTCTTTAAAATTTGAATGCTGCCTGTCTGGCCCCTGTTTTGGAGGGAAGGAGATGCTCTTAGAGCAGGTGCTTAAATGAGAAAAAGCTCCTGGATGATATAAACAAGACCATACAGCGTGTCAAGATTATGGTAGTTTTTTAGTTGTGCAGAGCTAGGATTTCGTATTTTGTCTAATAATATCGATGTAATAAAAACTAGTGAAAAGAATGATCTATGCACCTGTCATTAAATGTTACGATGACTGTTGAATTGAGATCGATAAATGATCATTGGGCTGGTCTGAATTTAACAGAGAGTATGCAAGTGCAAACTTAAATGATTAAACCCCTTTTACAAAAACCACATTTCTTTGTAATTTAAATTGCTTTGCAGTAAGAGAGGTATCTCTTTTAGCAAAGAGATATGCAAGGATTTCTGACATCAAATTTGAAGATTTGGAGTTGGTGTGCAGGGATGTCTAACACTCAGTGTATTAGTTTTCTAGGATGCCTGCTTGTGCACCATTTACTTATTTTCTATTTTTACTTTGTGGATTTTTAGTAAGCAAGACCAACAATGTAACCTTGATTGGAATTGATATGCTTCATAAGAATGTTACTTTGTAATTGCATGTTCTGACCCATCTATCTTGATTTTCAGTGATGTATTTCTTCTGTATTGTTTCTTCTTTGACATTAGTATTAGCATAGTGGATGATCCTTGAAATTTGACTTGTCCAATTTTTTCTTTTTCAAAAGTTTTGTGATGATGTTTACTTTGATTCTTTCCCAGGCATGCACATTATCAGGCAGGAAATACACCACTAGCGTTAGTCTGGAAGGATCAGAACTGTAGCCAATATGTCATTGACACTGACAGTAAAGGACAGGTTCCGACCCAGCAACAGGTATTTGATCTCTCTTTTTTTTGTCCCTTTGTCAACCTTGCTATACTTTGGTTCCTTTTGTGGGCACGTGATATTTTGTTTTGCAGATAACCCTATTTTTTGTACGAGCAGGTAGTTTTAGAGCTACAAGATGATGGAAAACTGGTTACATCAGATGATCTTCCTGTGGTATTTGGCGGCTTGGATTCAGATTTTATCCAAAAGGTTTGTGCAGTCACTTGGGTTTTTTTCTGCATTTTCCCCCCTGTTTCCTCATTTTATTTTCAACTTGATAATTTCCTTATGATTTCTATCTTCTTGCCACCCATCCTTCAGTCAGGATTGTGCACAGGAAATCTTCTGCGTTTTGCTATTAGTGATGGTGGGCTGAGTTTTGTGGATGGGAAGCTTGTGAAGGCTGACTTGCATTATCTCGAGAAGCCCAATCGAGCACGTGCATTTGCAGATAGTTTCTCCAAGGTTAGCTGAAAAATTTATGCCCTGCACACAATGAATTTTTCTTCAAATTGATTTACTATTTGTAGACACTGACATCATGACCTGGTCTGTGAATTTTGGTCATTGTTTTATTGGTATTTATTTGTGATTCTTTTTCATGAAAAAGGAGAATTGACCTGTCAATTACTGAACCACTGCCTTTGTTCAATTAATCTGCTGTTTTAATTCTTTGGCCATGCTTTCTCATAAATGCATTCCTCAGTGGGCCTATATTTGGTTAATACCAGCTGATAAAACTGATACGAATGGGCAGGGGTTTGGATTCATTTCCACTGGTGTTTCTCCTTCTATGCATTTTGAAGTTATTTGGAAACAGACATGCTTTGGTCGGTGAGAATTGGGAGGTGTAACAATTTCATTAATCTGTTGGCATGAAATCACAATCCTACCATTGTGGGTTCCAAGGAGGGTCAGACAGTCTTACTCTTTAGTTTTTTTTAGCATGAACTAGTTACCATCAACACTAGGATCCGTACGCATATGATTGCATGTTGTAGCTGCATAAATGCATATCCATATGGGTGTCTGCCTGTGTTTCAAAGTATTTTATAGCATTTTGTCTGGGTGTGCTTTAGTTTTGGAGCATTTTGACTTGCTTGTGTTTTACGGGTCATTTCCAGAAGCTTGCTTGACAAAATGTTGGCAAAATTTACTTGCAGATTATGTTCCAGCACACTGTCCGGCATTGCCCTTTAAAAATAGATGATTTACTCGCATCTATTCCCTCACCAGACGATCAACAAAACAAACCTTGCGACATTGATATGGTTAGCTGATTGTGATTGTTCATGATAGCGAAGGGCAGACTCATGCTTTCCAAGCCTAATTATCCATTGTGGTGCATAATTCATGAGAAGGTCCCCATCAGTTCCATGTCAGGACATTCTCCAATCCATTCAGCTGCCTGTAGAGATACCTATCGAAGCAAATCCTCATCTCTATCGGCTCTGGATTTTTTCTTGCATCTAGTTTGGGAATTTAGGTGCAACTGCACAACTGGTAAAGAGTACGAGGCTTGACTACTTTTTACAAAATATTTGTATAAATGTCGTTTATCCTGTTAAATCTCTTTTTTCCCATGTAATTTTGACCGGCAGTCATGCCTTCTGTAATGTCACGATACTCTTTTCCATGTGAGATTTGAAATTATTGCATGCTATTTCAATTGGCCTCAAATTTTTGGCTTTAGCAATCTCTATACCTTTTTAGCATCATTGTTCCACCCTAATGTTTATCCCAGGTGCGATGAAGCAATTTCTCATGTAAACCTGTCCATTTCATGATGTTTTTCTTTGTTTAGATCGACGAACAAGCCATCTGGATTTCGGTTGATCTGATAATGGCTTCTTGAAGCACGAAGCTGACAAGTTAACTGAGTGCTGAGAAAGAGGAGGCCAAAGGTGGATCAACAAGGAAGGTGAGTAGGCTTGAATTCCTTTGATCATGAAATAGTCATATTCACTGCAACAATTTATTCATGATGAAGATCTAGGTTTGATCAAACCCTAATCATCTGTCGCGGATTCTTTGAATTGCTTCAGACGGGGTGTAGAACTTTCTGATAGGCCTAGACACCTGATTGGGAGGGAAAAAGAATCACCGATTGATTATACTTAAAAAAACTAGGGAAACTTAATGTAGCTCATTGCCCATATAATTAAAAGGTGTGGGTCGGTCGGTTTAACTGTTTGCATGAACAATTAAACAGGTTAATATGTTTTTTTATTCGTTTGTTAACAACTCTGTGTCCTGTAATGAAATAAAAAAAAAAGCATAAAAAAATCAGTTGAAAGTTGAAGCTCCGTCTCTTGGTTTAGAACCACGGTATGATCATACCCCCAGGTGACCTGGTAGTTTTCGAAGAAGCTTGCATTTGCATTGCGATTACTCGATAGTGGTAGATGTAGTAATTTATTTATTAATTAATATTTAATTTATTAAAAATTGATTTTCTTAGTTTTTTTAGATTGAATGTTTTACGTATAATAATTTGAATCAAGAGTTTAAGATTTAACATTTTAAAAAAATAAATATAATCTCTTTATTTTATTTTTTATTTGGTTGATCCAATTATATAGTTTAGACTGCCAATTTGACAAGATACCTGTTAATTTAACCCTAATTAGTGTTATTTATTTATCATGGATTTTTTTTTTTTTAATCCATTTCAATATTATCTTTTATATAAAGAAAACAATTCAGGATCGTGACAATATACAAACAATGCTAGTTACAACCAAACGACAGCTCAATCTTTGGCCAAGTATACATCACGTTGGCAATTTTATAAAAAAAAGAAAGTCAGGCGGGTAATGTCATTGTAAATGAATGTTAGAAAAACTATATTGTTCGCGTGCACTCTATTACAAGTTGGATAAAAAAAAAATATTTAATATTTTTCTAGTAAATACAAAATAAAATTATATAAAAATTAATTTGATATGACTTGTGGAAACTTAAAAAGTTAAAAAATAACATGGATGACCAATATAGATATTTTTTAACTCAATAAATTTTCAAGAGACGTTTTTTTCTATAAATATTAAGACACTTATTGAATTGATTCAAATCAACTTGAGTTAACTCATCAATCCATATGCTAGGCCATGAGTATATAATAACCCTATAAAAAATAAATAAAAACAAATAAAAAGATTCAATTTTCAATAAACTTAATGTTGAAGAATAAATTTTTTAAAAAAAAATCAGTTAAAAAAATAACCAAAAAAATTGAACCGAAATCAACATGGATTAACCTACAAACCCACAATCCGGGTCAAGAGAAAAGGATAATACAAGTCAAATTTAAAATAAATTATGAAAATCAATTCTCAACTAATGATGAAAGATGAAATTGAATAAAAAAATTGATTACAAAAAGATATATTATAAAGAGGAAGTTAAATAAAATCTCTTCCTATTTTAGTTTTGTTTTAATATATGAAAATTTTAAAATAATCCAAAAAGCCCACAAGGACATTAAAAAACAGACAAGCATCGTCCCCACCAGCAGCAGCTAGATCAGTTTTTTTAAGAAATATAATATTTTATTAAGGTAGTTTGCTGTTCAACCAGCTTCAAATGCAGTAGCAGGCAAGTACCAAGCTCTTATCCAGCCTGATTCAGGTAAGTTGGACGTCAGTCCTGGTTGTGTGACTTCATATAACAACTCAATGTCCTTGAGCTATCAAACCAGCAATATAGAATTAGAAGTATCGGAGACAGACTTACCAGGAAATTAATAAACTTAAGCTGGGTGCCACTGCCAAAGTCCCCAATGAAGCAAGGCACTGTACGGATATCTTCACCAAGATATCGCATCTGAAATTCTGAATCTAAATCTTCATCACTGTCATGCATGTCCAAAGCAGTCATTTTCAGACATTGCATGAACTATACTAAAACAGAAGCAAATACACCAAGATAGATTAAAAAGGAAAATATTACCACCTATTCTTGAAAAATTCAACATTGCTACTTGGACGAGTCACAAAATGAGAAAGAACAGAAAATTCTCAAAGTGCTGTTTACTCTTCATCCAGGCCTGCTGCTTCACCAACATCAACTGAGAAGTTGTATTCCTGATCACAACCAAGATAAGAATCACACATGAAATAGAGAGTATACGACTTCCTTCCAGTATCTGCAGGAGCAGCGAACTCCAGCTTCACCTTTGACTTCCTCTGAAGGGAAACCCTTTTGATGGCAAGCAGCTGGTTGCTCTTGGTATCACCGACAACAAGCCACCACCCTTCTTCTTTGGCTTTGGGATACCTGGGTGAATCAACAGGTCCCACCTCTGTCCTCCCCTCTAGATCCCTTTCAAGAGTGACCAGCAATGTGATGTCTTCTCCTGCCCTCACATTATCACCATCCATCACCTCATAAGACATATCAATGTTGGGAAATCGATTGCAAAACCTGACAATATCTAGCAACTGTGAGTCTGACATCTGCAGAAGCTCCCGCCTCTCATCATCTTCCATCTCCACCAGATCAAATACTGTCTCAATACTCTTTCCAGGGTTCTCCTGACACTTCTTAGCCATGTCCTTTGTGAAGTGTGGAAGCTGTAGAAGCATGGAATCACGCTCCCAAATACCTTGTGTCACCATTTGGCTAACTTCCATTGCAAGGAGAGCAAGGCTCAACCAGCCATTGCTTGAAATGACATCAACCATTGCTTGAAGCAATCTACTGCCAGAAAGGAGCACCTCTCGTTGGTCCAATGCTAGGTTCCCACCCACGGATTGCCTAGAGAAATGGGCTTGTAGCAACACATTAGCCTTCACATGTGGATCAGCATATCTAGGATTTTCAAATGAAAACCTCTGGTGATTTATTAATCTTCGAAGCACCTCGTCCTCCCCAGGTCGTATTGGCAGTTGTGCATACTCTGAGGCTGAAGAAAGGATTTCCAGAAGACCCTTCATCTTCGTTTTGGGAGTCAAAGAGGAGCTAAAACGTTCGATAGTAGTATAGCTGATGTAGTAGTAAGACGCTATCATGCCAAGATTCAGAGGAGAAAGGTCCATGTCCTCTTCTATAGCAACACATTTACTCCGCTCTAGGTCAGTCAATGTGTTCTCAACTAGCTCTGAAAGGTGATCAGAAAGATGCCTGTGACTAACTCCCTGGAGATTGTAGTAGTTTGGATTCTGAGTGAGCCTCCTATACGTGAACGTCCATGTGAGATAATCAACAGCATCCTGCTTGTTTTCAATAACTCCAGCAACAACTTCAGCATTAAAATTATCATGTAAGAAATGGTGCAAATGACTTTCCACGGGAAATGCTTCATATAAGAATTTCTTGTAATATTCTTTACGAGGTGCATGGCAAAAGATGACACACTTCCCTGAATTATCTAGAAGAGGTCGGCTAGCATGACCCATCATCTGCAGAAGATCTGTAACAGGATAATCTGTGTGGGCATTTTCTTGCCCGTCGTAGTACTGAGTACCCATCACAACCACCAAATGTGCTGACAGAGGTACTCCCCAGCACATTGAGCTACTCATGACACAAACCTGAATCCACCCAGCTTCAAAAAGTTGGGACACAACTTCTTGATCCAAGCTGCTCAAGCCCTCATGCAAGTAGCCAACACCATGGTGCAAAGTGGCTCTCAACATTTCTTCCTGAATCTTTCCAAGGAAAGGCTCCATTTCCTCAATGGACCTTAACAGAAAAGGTGGCTTCTCTCCACCATCCATACTTGAGTATGTCATCAGATCTACAGCGGCAAGTCGCACATGCTTTCTCGTGGGGACAAACACAATCGCGGGCTTTTCATTCTTTGCATGCTGGACAATAGAAGTATATGTCGGTTTCGTCATGGCTTGCATCCTTGCCTCAAAATTGGCAATATCTACACCTTGAATGTGTATTTCCAGGGGCACAGGACGCACACCAGGAGGAAAATTGAAAAGGCCATGAGATGTAGCTCCTATCCATTCCCCAAGATCCTTAGCATTTGCTAGAGAAGATGATAAAGCCACAATACGTATCTTGTTCTCTATCTGACTAGCAATGTACCGCATCCTAGAGACAATCACCTCCAAGACAGGACCACCTTGACCCCCAATCAAGTGAAGCTCATCAATGATAAAAAGACTAACTTGCTGCACATACTTTCGCTGCTTCCAGCGTCGAGACAAAGCATCCCATTTCTCTGGAGTGCTTATGATTATTTGACCCTTTTCAAGCAGCTTCAAGTCCGTGGCTGTTTCCCCGGTCAATTCAACAACCCTCATGCCAAGACCTCTACCGAACTTTCTCTCCCAATCACGATAGCGTTCCTTGGCAATTGCTTCAAGAGGTGCAATATACACTGCCCGCATGACACTCTCAGGTCCCTTATGGTGATTCCTAAGTATTGCAAACTCCGCACAGATAGTCTTCCCACTCCCAGTTGGTGCAGCAACCAAGACATTGTCGTCAGTATTATAAAGAACAGTAAAGACCTGAGTTTGCACTGGATTAAAATGCTTAAAATCTTGATAAAGAGCTTCATATGATGGATTTCTCAATGCAGTCACAGGCAACGGCTGCAAGTCCAGCAACTCTGTTGGAGGTGGATATTTTTCTGGCAAGATAAGATGCCTGAAAGAGACAGGCAAAACTGTTTGTGAACCGAGCCATTTATCTGACACAACACGAATGAAATACTGAGGTGGCAATGGTTCATATATCGGAACTGTGAAATTCAGTGTAAGGTCCACAACATGGTGCTCATCAACATACTGCTTTTTCAGCATAAAGTACTCATGATGAAGAATATAGTCACCATCATTATCCTCCACGATAACCCAAAAAGGCTCCACATAACCATGTACATTGTCCTCCCATTGAAAGTCTGCTGTTATTGTAAGTTCAACCCTCAATACAGTGCGTGTGATGGGCTGAACATGTGCTGCAAGGTTTAGCTTTGGGAATTGGTGGATGAACTTGTACAGTGTTCTGCCCATCTTGGGAAATCGGATGAGTTCACCAATCTCCTGTGGTTTAAGGTCATAATATCTTTCCCAGGACAAATCCTTCTTCTCCAACTTCATCAGAATTTCATTCGGGATCCCATGGAATTGGCGAAGGGGAGTCTGGACACTCCACATTCTCTTATTAACCATTTTACACAAGTTCAAAGCCTTCTCAGCTAACTGGGCCCATCCTCTTTTCAAGACAATCTCGAAGAGAGCTCGCATAAGACGGCCAGCACTCTACAAGGAAAACAAAAAAAAATGAATAAAAATAGTATGCAAATCCAAAATCTAACTGTAAAAAAGGAGTAGGAAGAAAGAAACTGAATGCCAATTAGGTGAACACAAACCTGAGTTATGAACACCATGTCAGATGTCAATGAAAGCCCTTCAAGCTTTAGCTGAGAAATATATGCTTGCAGCAAAACATTAATTTTGGCACTAGGCTCCTCCAGGCTTTCCTTGATTGGAATTGGAACACGGTCCAAAAGTTTGGCCAATTCCATCTTCTCATCTTGTCTAACTGTAACATATTTAAATTCTTCACTAAGTGAGAATAGACGACACAGCTCAATATCCCCCATTGTTGGCTTCAAATGCTCGTTATATGTGGATATTGTTCCATGAGTAATATAGTAGTAGCTAGCAATACGACCCAGGTCAGTCCCCTGAAAATACCCACTCTTCCTGTCATACTTGACCAAATTATTTTTGTCCAGGATAGCAGCAGCAGAATGTATCTGCAAAGAGAACAAACGTCCATTAAAACACATTTAGACTTTTGAAAAATGATTTGGAACATTACTTTTAGCAGATTAAACAAGGTAACATTGCAGTTTATATTAGGAAACAGCAGACATATGTCAATACATACAATGAAAACTCACTACAAAGACAACAATTGGAGGTGGAAAGAATTGCATGAAGACTAGACAGATGCAAGGAAAGGAGGACAGAGAAAAACAATCACACTATAGTTTATCAAAACAAGGACATACTTGAAACCACAATTCTTTTGAGGCCACGGGAGTTGCACATAGACGCTTATTTGTTTGTAGTGTTTCACATCATCTTCAGTGCACGCGCACACAGTTTATGATTGGAAACACTGTTAGTACATGATGTCAATAGTTTTTTGGTTATAGAAATGCATATTTTCCATAACACATCTTCACATGTTAAAACAAAGTTGAGTTGCTAATTATATATGATTACCTATACCCACTCAACTATTGATGTCTTGGGCTAATGCATAACTTGACATGCATTAGCTTATCAATACTTTCTGATTGGAAACGCTGTCCTCTTCCAGTCATTTTATAAGCAAGCTTACAAAATAACGTTGGATGCAGTAATTTCTGGATCAATATACCATAACTTGATATGGTTTATGATAGGACATGATGTCAATAGTTTTTAAGTTAAAAGAAATGCATATTCTCCATAACACATCTTCACACGCTCAAACAAAGTCGAGTTACTAATTATATATGATAACCTATCCCCAGTCAAGTATTGATGTCATGGGCTAATGCAGTCATCAATCCAACCACCCAAGGTTGTATCACACAAAAATGAAATGATATTCAGCATCTATCAGACATGTTTTTGGAGAAAAAACCAGTGATGATGAAGACATAATGGGAAGACATTAAATATACAAAATCCACATGATAAAGAACAATATTCACATTATGGACCCTTGTGACCTAATGACAGAAGATGAAAGCCCATAAACCAAAAACCAAATCTATCACAACAGGGAGTATTAGCACATTTGGTTCAGGAAACTAAAGAACAATTGAAGAAAATGAGACAAACTCTCCACTACCCAAAGATAAAGCAGAAAAAAGGCCACATAAACAAACGTTATCAACATATGTAACTCATGTCAACAAGAAACTGAAAATAAAGAAGCCCAATAATTACAAAAACAAGAAGAAAGGATTTAATACTTACCAGATCAGCTCTCCTCTCCTCCAATGTAATATCTCTTGTAAGAACATCTGGTGTTAGGCCATAGAGTGTTGGGTTTCGCAACATTCGTATGTACAAGTATGTATAGCCAAGCCAATGGCAGGCTTCCCTTGCATTTTGAACCGTTCCTAGAACAATTTCTGCATTCAACTGATCAGCCAGCTTGGATATGAACTGACTTTCAATGGGAAGTTGTTGGTTCATTAAAGAGAGATAGTACTGCAGCTCACTATGGCCAGTGATGATAATCCCTTCCCCATAAGAATCATACTGGGGCCTTCCTGCACGACCCAACATCTGCATAACATCCAGCGGACTTAGTTCAGTCCATGCTCCCTTTTCTGGATTGTAAATCTGAGTCCCTTTGATAATCACAGTGTGAGCGGGCAAGTTAACACCCCAAGCTAGAGTCGCGGTAGAAACCAATACTTGCACGTGCCCATCTGCAAAGAGGTCCTCAACAAGTTGGCGATCGGCTCTTGTCATCCCAGCATGATGAACAGCAAAACCATAGGGCAGAAGATCTTTGAGATCATTGCTTTTCACCAATTCTGTGTGAGTTTGGAGAATCTCACGACTTGCACTGTCCTCCCTCAAGAATCTACTTAGAGTATCATTACCAAGTGCAGTATCCCTTATTGCTCGAGCTGTTTTGGATGTTTCCTTCCTTGAGTGGACAAAGATAAGAACTTGATGCTTTCCTGCTACATCCATTACCTTCTCATAACAGATATCATTCATCAACTGAAACCTCTGCAGTGGCTTCTTTATATTGATTCCGATATACTGTTGAGATAGAGGAACTGGCCGATAGCTATTGTCAAAATGGAAGAGCCCCTTATCCAGATCAACCCGTAGAAACAATGCCACATCCTCAAAATTAGGAAGTGTAGCTGACAACCCCACCAATCGGATATGTTCCTTGGTGGCTTCAATTTGCCTAACAGTTCTGGCAACAATACTCTCAAGCACAGGTCCTCTATTATCATGAAGAAGATGGATCTCGTCAATAATCAGTAGTTTCACAAGCTGAGTATAGGTGCGATCACCGGATTTTCTGGTGATAATGTCCCATTTTTCAGGGGTCGTCACAATTATTTGAGTTTCCTCAATTTGTTGGCGGGTCATTGATTTGTCCCCACTCAGTTCCTTCACCTGGACACCATACTCCTGAAGACGGTTGGACAAATTACCCACAACTTCTGCCACAAGGGCTTTCATCGGAGCCACATAGACTATCTTATAATTGTTATTGTTGAATGAACCATCTGGATTCCTATTCAGAGCAATTTGCTGAAGTATAGTGAGGACTGCAACATTGGTTTTTCCTGCTCCAGTAGGGGCACACAAGAGTACATTATCTGCCTTGAAAAGGGCGGTCTCATAGACTTTACTCTGCACCCTGTTCAACTGCTGCATCCCCTTAAAAGCTGGTTGAGCCCAGTCTGGCATTTCTGATATCTTCACAAACCTCTCATCAGGAGGTATCGGCTTTTGCTTCAATGCTGGCACATGAACTTCTTCATAACCTTTTTTCTGATGTTTAAAGGAACCAACAGGAAGATCACACTTTTTATTTGCCATCAAAAGGCCACCCTGGTCAAAAGCAATGCTGTCCAAGTCAAGCAACTGGGGCTGGCCTTTGACCCAACCACTTTCGGCATCTCTATCAACAAGTCCTCTCCTATCCCTATCTCCATCTCCACCAGTCTCATCCTTCAGCCGGCGAGCCTCTTCTCTTATACTCTTCTCCAAGTTCTTTTGCCTCTCTTTAGCAGTTGCCCTTGTGGCGTGCAGTTGCTCCAATATTCCTGCCAAATCAGGACCTAAACCCATCATTTCCTCCTCAATCTGCTTCCTCTCCTCCTGGTCCTTGGCCCTAGCTAAACGAGTACACCAGACAATCTTCAGCCTATTCCTCAAAAGAAACTTAATGAGGCTGAACTTATCAAACTGGAGATGTACCAGCAACTTTGTTTCAACTTCCCGGTCATCTCCCTCAGCAAGTATCTTAAGCACTTCTTCAGCTAGCTTCTGGCACTGTTGTGGGTCAATCTGCTGTTCATAAGCTTGGGAAATCTTCCTTTGGAGCCAATAAGCATCAATATCCTGAACATTAAGGTTCATTCCCTCGTTTGCCTCCCCTGTTTCATCATCATCAATTCCGCCACCCATTTGCATAGCCCCAGAGCCACCTGGTTCCACCACATCATCTTCCTCCTCTTCCTCCTCTGGCACCATATCCAGATCACTATCCTCTTCCTCGTCTTCATTGTCTTCATCAAACTCTACAGCGACACCCACACCATCATCAAGGGCATCATCACCATTAGCAACAGAGGCCCCAGCACCATCACCTGCATCTTGGTAATCAGTGACAAGCCTACCAATCGAAAGAAGCTGATCAAACATATTGTTGGGAATAGGATTCAACAGCTTCTCAATATCTTTCCTCTTGTCCTGGGTCCTAACAGACTCGTTCTTAAGAACAGCCAAAATCTCATCAGCAGCAGCACTAACAATATTAAGAGGCTGACCACCCAATTGCTGCTGAATTACACTGAGCATAGCCTCATAGGCAGCTCTAGTTTCCTTAGTCTTGGGCTGGTAAACTCCCTCCTCGGTAGAAGTGAGAACACTCTCCTCTCTAAGGCGCCGTCTCTTAGCTTGACGAGTTGGCCCAGCTTCAGAAACAGCATCCCGCTCCTTCTTCTTCCTCTTAGCCTTGTTAATCTTCTCATCTAACTCAGCAGGTCTCCCTCTATAAGCACGGTCACCAAAACTTCTAGGGTCAATCCTGCCCCAGAGAGTCTCAGGTTCACCAGTAGGCTCATGAGTATCACGTGGGCGAGAATCAGTAGTAAGTACCAGACTAGAATTGGCTCTATACTCATATTGTTTAAATCGGGCGTGTGCCTCAGCGCCACCACCCAGATGCGCCATTACTAAATCTCCAAATTAAACCCTAATTTCAACAAAAGCAAATGGAATAACAATAAGAAATCAAAAACCAGTTCGGAAAGTTAAGGATGATAGACCCTAACCAAGCAGACACCTCGTATAGTCTCGCATACTAAACCCTAACCCTAACTAGGATGGATGGGTAAAGTTACG
Organism: Salix udensis; assembly: GCA_029204005.1. Classification (NCBI taxonomy): domain Eukaryota; kingdom Viridiplantae; phylum Streptophyta; class Magnoliopsida; order Malpighiales; family Salicaceae; genus Salix; species Salix udensis. The sequence continues at coordinate 1,018,057 of CM055033.1, forward strand.
GATTAAGAGATATAAAGCCTGAGTTCAACGAAACCCTAATTAGTTATCACTGGTTCGAATCGAAAGTCAAAATGGAAAAGGGATAGAAATGCTCACAGTAGCGGCTCTTCTGATTTTCCTTGAGTCGCTGCGGCTGCTAGTGCAGTAGTGCTACACTGTGTTTTGAGGAGGGAGGGTTGTTTCTTTCTATTAAATTAAAACTGCAAAATGCAAAGACCACGGAACGGCACCGCTATGTCGGTTTGGGCTCTTCGGACTTGTGGAATTTCTCTTATTTATTTATTTTTTAACTTGTCAATTACTTGTGCAGAGTTTTTCGAATTCGAACTTAAATCAATATCAATCTTACTTGACTTGAATGATTAAAATGTTTTTTTGAATTATAAGTAAAATATGAATATTGATAAAGTTAACTTGAAATCTAATTGCATCCAATATGAAATATATATTTATATTATATAGATATATTTGTAGAACATTTTGTTTTTTTAGCACAATATGATACATTAAAATTAAAAAGAAAAAAAAAGTTAAATTACATGGGAAAATCATTGTAACTCTCTTTATATATTATTGTGAATTGATATGGTATAATTACTCTTATACTCTTGGTTTGTTAAAACTTAAGTCTTTGATTTAGGGGTTTTTTAATTTTTTTCCTCTAGTTCGGTTGTCATTAAAAGATTGTTTTGGCGTCTATGAGTTATTTCTAAAAATTTTACACATTGAAAAATACTCTTTTGAACCCGAAGCTAACAAAAATTAAAATTATTGACTATGAGCTTTCTTGATTTTTCACAAATTTCGTAATAGTTAAAATATTTTTTTACTCCCCAGGATTAGAAAAATATTGAGCTACCACACAACAATACTTTAGTTTAGGACATATGATGTTTTTTGAATTTTTTTTATTTGTTTTTAATTTAGTCCTGCTATTCTAATTCGGGCATATGATGTTTTTTTGAAGTGGTACTTCTTTTAATTTCTTTTTTTCCTTAGTTTTTTTTGTCAAAGTTTTTATGGTTTCTTATTTTGTCCTTTAAATCACACTTATGATTTCTTTTAAATGGTGATAATATCTATTTTGATTTTTTTCCTTTTCTTTTAATATATTTTTTCTTTGCCTTTTATCAAAAAAAAATCCTTTTTTTATTTTATCCTTTAAAACAGGTTTATGATTTTTGTTATTTCAACCATAATAATAATAGTGATGGTTATAACAATAATAATAGTACTAACATTAATAATGATAGTAATGGTAGTGGTGGTAATAATAATAATAATAGTTTATTATAATGGTTATAAGGATTATGATATCAATAGTTATGATGATGATAGTAATAATAACAGTATTTTGAAAATTAGCAATGATGAAAATAATTACAATAATGATAATAACAATTTTAATGATATTAATAGGAATACCAATAATATAATGACAGTATTATTAATAATAATAATTGAGAGTATATTCGTGATAGTAGTAATAGTAATTATGACTATAATAACGATGATAGTAATAAAAATAAAAATTATGGTATTATTAGTTATAATATGATGATAATAACTATAACAATCATAATAGCAACAATAATAAAGATAATGATCATGGTAATACTATAAATAATAATTAGGATATTAGTTATTGATAATAGTGGTAATGATGATAATTGTAATGATATTGATAGTATTAACAATGATAAAAAAAAAATAACGGCGTGGATAGTTATTGTTGTCATAATAATTGTGATAATTCATTATTCAATGTTATATTTGCTAAAAATTGAGTTTCATAACTTTTTCATGCGTGATATTTACGATCTAATATCCTGGATTAATGGTTTGAAAAATTCAAGTGGCTCGATGATCTCTTTTATTTATTTATTATTATATATTTTTTTAATTTTACCATTGAATATTAGTTCTTGAAAATAAAAAGGGTCATCCATATGTCATTTAAATCTATTAAATAAATCAATTCACATCAAGTTAACTCTTATATATTTAATTGAAAACTTGCACCATACAAAAATCCGAAATAACAGATGTAAAGATGTATCATCTTACCTAGTTTTATAGCACTGCAAAAAAAATAATCTTTGTGCTCTTGATAAAAAAAAATATATTATAAAAAATATGGTTCAGCCTGCAATGAAGTGTGGGAATTTAACTAGTAAAAGATAAAAACATGTGGAGTAAAAGATAAAAACATGTGGCGTAAACAAGGTTGTCAAAATCATATTTTTTTACATGACACTAAAATGTACGATAGACTCGGATCGTAAAATTATATCGTAAAATCATAAATAAATTTATTTTCTCTACTTTAACATAGGTATGCAAGAATAAACCTCTACAATTATAAACAATAATACATGCATCCTGCATAACACAGGTCTACATTGGATTCAATTCCGATCCAAGAACTCTCAGTTAATCTGTGCAAAATTTGTTGAAGGTCATGCCAAGGAAGGATTATGTTCTCATAAACTCTATCTCTCCCGATTTTTGTTTCTCCATTACATCTAACAATGATTAAGATATCTAAACACAACATGCCAAGTTAAGCATAGAAGCTGCCACAACAGTAAAATCTCCACCAATGGATTCCTTTGATTATAAATTTGGAAACAACTCAACGTAATCAATCAACCCGTCTGCAGTTAAGTACTTTGGATAACCCTATTGAAATGCTAATTAATCAACCCAAAATCTTTATAGGAGGTACACTAATTAACCAAACAAATATAATCAACAAGTTTTCGAGAACTTAATAATCCAAGACTTCAAAAATATAGGATTGTAGATTAAATGTATGGGAATGTGATTGCGGTTGTTTTTTAAAATATATCTTGTTTAGAAATGCATTAAAATAATATATTTTCTATTTTTTAAAAAAAAATAATTTAACATTAGTACAGCAATATAATCTAAAAACACCAAAAAAAAATAATTGAAAATAAAAAAATAAAAATATATTTTTTAATTTTTTTCAAAAAAACTTTCTAAAAGCACAAAAAAAATAATAATTGAAGAAGAACTGACGAGGCAATATTCACACTCCTAAAAAGCTTAGATCATGTCGATTTACATGAAGTCATGAATTCATCATTACAAATAGAATATATAAAATTAAACCATTTTAACTGTAATTGAAAATTAAACTGGATTGTGATGGAGATTAGTGTCTGTTTGAGAGTGTGGTTGTGGTTGCTTTTGAAAGTGTTTTTCGTTCAAAAATACTTTAAAATTATATTTTTTTTAATTTTTTAAAAATCATTGTTGATATCAGCACATCAAAATGATCTAAAAACACTAAATTTTATTAATTTAAACTTAAAAATAAAAATAATTTTTTTTTATTTTTTTTCAAAAACGCTTTTGAAAAGCCCTCCCAATAACTCACCAATAATCAACCACCGCACGATCACAAAAATGAAGAACCACTAGAAATGAAATAGCTTCTGCAAGTGGAATGCCTTCTACAGTATAAGGGAATAAGAGCCTTGAAAATCATATAGATCTAGTAAAAATAAAAATAGAAAAGCTATGTCATCCGCATTCGACACCCACATGTCACACCCACTATAATCACTGTGTATAGTTCAAGTTAACTGCTCACACCTCACACATTATAAAAACACATTATCTATGATTTTGATTTATATTTGGCTAACTTATTAGGAATTCTAATGGATCACACGTATAAGAATCATTGGTTAAAAATTAAACTAGGATGATAAATCAAGTGTGACTTGATTGAAAATAAGTTTTAGAAATTAAGAATTAGAGAGTAGATTGTACAAGAAATTACAATTCTAAACTTAAAAAAATCAAGTAGGGATTTGATTGAATAATTTTTTAAAATTATCATGAAATAATATATATTATAATATTTAAGTGGAAAAATGATATTTTTATTTATTTATAAGGTTTTAAGGTCCCCTATAGATAGAATGATATGCATCTTATTTTTATATAATATAAAAGTACATAAAACACCTGAAAAACATGAAAAAAGAGTTAGTATTAAAAGACACAATAATTCCTCTCTTAAAAAAGGGTTTAATTTTTTTTATTGATGGTTTACTTGCATTATTGTTAGAGGTCAGATACTCGAATGACTTGTTATGTATGACAACCTAACCTTTAAGTAATTATTCAAAGTACCAGCAGGGGTTGTGGCTCAGTGGTTGTTGGGGAGCATCCTCTTTCATTCGAACATGGTTCGAGTCCCAGTGGGAGTGGGGCTGGAGGGTTCCTCCTTTCTTGTCTCTTCTGGATCCGTCCCTGCACGGTATGTCTGTCACCCCCGCGGTGCATTACATGCTCACTGAGCTTGCAAGATGTTCAGTGGACCCGGGAAATAGTCGAGGTGCGCGTAAATTGGCCCGGACACTCCGGTCACCAAAAAAATAATAATTCAAAGTCGAAAATAACATATGATATCTAGGTAATCTTTGTATAAACCATAAACAATTATATATCTATCTAACAAGATCTTAGAACTCTTAAAACAACTTCAAACTTACTATTTGTATTATGTGTATATGCTTAAGAGAAACCCGACACAAGCCACAACAATTTGTGAATTACATTCTTGAATGGTGTTTGCTCTGTAACTCCATGAATATAACCTGGAGTTCCCAAAACAAAGAAACCAAAACACAATAACGGTTGATGCTGTCAAGAATTTTAATGCAAATTGATTAACCTTCTGTTCTATTTTGTCAAAACTTGTTTTGACGTACGAGAGATAAGGATGTGTTTGTTTTTGTGGGAGGTTTGTGATTGAGATTTTAAAAAAAAAAATAGTTTTCAAAAATCACTTTTTATTGTGGTGTGTTTAATTTAAATAGGTATTCAATAAAACTATGGTTAAAAATGTTTTTCAAGAAATAGCAAGTTACAAGTGTTTATTTAAAAACATGGTTGAATTTTAATGACACATGTTAAATTACCAAAGATGACAACAATTTTATATATTAATTTGCATTGTATTTAAATATACATTGTCATAAGAACAACTAAAAAAAGGATACATATTTCTTATAGATCCATTAAATCGTTCCTAATTCAAATTTTGGAACTTCAATGTGATAATTAAAAACAAAATATTTGGAAGGAAAATAAGGACCCTTACAATAGGAAAAGAAAAGTAGTAGAGGAGGATAAGGATAATTCAGGGAGTGTAGAAATCAACACGTCTGCATAATTAATATTTTTTGTTACTGGGTCAGGGTTTGGTAGCTTTTAGTGTCGGTTTGTTTTTGTGTTTTAAATGCACTTTGAAAAAAAAATATTATAATTTTTTATATTTTCTAAATTATTTTGATGAGCTGGTATTTAATATATTTTTCAAATAAAAATATTTTAAAAAACAAATAACACTCCAAACATCGTTTTAAATATCTTAAAAAGTAGGTTGTTGGTTCATGAGGTTGCAGTGTAAACACCGAGGGTCCAACGATTTTAAAACTTATTTAATCATCAAACACATAGGCAACCACACATTCAAAAAATACCAGACGCGACGCTAGTCAAGCCCGCCAGTTTTTAACAGACATCACGAAAGGGCCATGCAACCCCCCCTTCTTCGGTGATATATTTACAAATATATATATATTTTTTAAATAATTTTTTATTTTAAATTAATATGTTTCTGATATTTTTATATATTGATATCATAAAAAATATTATTTTAATAAATTTTTAAATCGAAAATATTTTAAAAAATAATTCCAACTAATTTGTACGAAATTGATTATGAAAGCCTCTCGATTCAGAGAGGGAAGTGCAACCAAAGTACGGGTGTGGTTGAGCTTTGTTGTCAGTTTTAAAACAGAATACGGACCATGATCTTTTGATCTGTTTGGGAGTGTTGTTGCGATAGTTTTTTAAAGTGTTTATCGTGCTGAAATACATCAAAATAATGTTTTTTTATTTTTTAAAATTATTTTTGAAATCAGCACATCAAATGATCTGAAACACACAAAAACATATTCATTTAAACTAAAAAAAATAATTCAAATTTCGGCCAAAAACCGGTGGGATTGCAATGTCAAACGAGCACTTTACGTTGAACATGACAAATCACATGATGTTCTGTAGTGTTACTGAAAAATAAAATAAAAAAATCAAATGAGATTTTCTTGTTAAGATAGTATTTCACTTTTTATAGTAATAATTATTTTTTATTATTTAAATCAAAATAATCCAAAATTATTAATGAAAAATTTTAAGCATTTTTTTTTGAAAATCACGACATAAACACATAGATTCTAAGTTTCATTGTATAATTCAATTCTATTTAATAAAAAAGTAAATTATTTTAGATTAGCCTTTAAAACTGTAGTTTTCCCAATAAATTTGTGATTAAATTGAAATTGTGCTGAAGCTTTACATAAAAGAAATTAAAGAGGGTAAAATAATTATTTAATTAACAACAAACAAACTTTGTCTAGCAATTGTTGCATCTCAAAGCTTTCTTCTTTAAAAAAAAAAAATTGAGTTCCAATCACTATAATTTATAAACTATATAACTGGATGAAATATCTAAATATTTAGTTACTATTTAAAGATATAAAAAATAGATTCATATTCTAATATTTATTTATATATATATATTTTTTTTTATTTTATTCACTATAGATCATATTCTATCCCCACCACGCCACTGGACCACTCCCCAGTGGGTGTAGAAGAGTATATTTTATTTTATTTTATTCTGCCTTTATAAGATAGAGATTCAGAGCGTTATCGTTCGTAGCTGTTACCATTTATTACATGCCTTTTGTTGTCGGATGAATTAAATGATTGAAGCAAATTCCCTTTGTCAAACAATCACATGACAAGTATCACAATTCAAAAATGTATTTCTTAAGAATAGCTTAAAATAGCAAAACAAAATCTACATGCATCTTGTACTTTGGTTCGCATTTAATTTTTTTTAAATATCATATTTTATATTCTGAATTTTGAAGATGCGCGATGTAAAATAAATAACAAAAAAATTATTTATTTATAAAACTGTAATTATATTTGAATAATGACTAAATAACCTATCAAATCTAAAAATAAATAAACCACTAAATTCCTTTCCTCTAAATAACAAATGAAACCCTAACCATCATCATCTGAATTTCCTCCTACATAACAAAAAAAAACAATGGTTAGCTGGAATAGAAAAGTATCTCTGGTGTTTATTTGCAGGGACGGCAATGCTAATAATGTTTGGAAGATCTTTACAGACCTGTTTTATTATTTATTTTCCACCTACAACGTTGGTGAGCGCCTGTTTGGAAGTGTGGTTGCGGTAGTTTTTCAAAGTGCTTATCGTGCTGAAATACATCAAAATGATGTTTTTTTTTATTTTTTTAAAAATCATTTTTGAAATCAGCACATCAAAATGATCTTAAACACGCAAAAACATATTCATTTAAAATAATAATGAAAAAATCAAATTTTGACCAAAAATCAGTGGGACGACAATGCCAAACAGACATTAAATTTGCAATTACTTTTGTGTCGGCCATGGTAGCTTTCAGTCTGGCCGGCGGTAGGTGCCATGGCACCCACGAGAGTTATGGTAACGATTAGCTTTTATAGGGTATTATTATCATCTCATTAATTTTTTTAAAAATTTATTTTAACGTAATATTTAATAATTAATTGCAAGATTTAAAAAAAATAGATTAGAATAAATTCTCCTGTAAAATAATAAAAATATTAATGTGCTGGGTTCTTAAAAAACAAGATAAGTTTTTTACGTCGAGTATTCATTTACATTGCGATTAACGTACCACCTTTTCTCTCTAGCTACCTTACATGACACATTCTATTGTTAGATGATAACATACGAGCATACCCACATGGCCATCAAACATTATTTAATAACTCGTGAAAGAATTTATGATGATTTGTATAATTCGAATAGTTTTATTAAATATATATAATAATTAATAAAATTTGTTATAACTTAATATCATTTAATATTGTACAAGAAAACATTTAGCTCAACCAATTACATAGATGATGTTGATAGTGAAGAGGTTATGCTTTTTAAACTTAAGAAAAACTATTATTATCCTCTTTCAAAAAACTCTAAAATCTAGTCTTTTTGTAATTTAACTTCACTAAATGCAATCTCCCTTTTTTTTTCTTCATTCATTGCTTTAGATTATCTTTCTTTTATTTATTTATAAATATATATTTTATATTTAGATTTTTGGATATGGTTGTGTGTTGACTGACTACATGTTTTCCTCGCTTATTGAGGTTTTTCTCCTTATGTATAAAGATTAGCTATTGCCTAAAAGATCATCACACGCCATTGATATTATCAATTATTTTCTAAATAGCAAGGCGTAATTTTTTCTAGATGTAGTACCAAATTTTATTTACGAAAAAAATAAAACATGTAAAAGAGTTGAGATATTACATCAAATATATATATCCAAACTCCTAAAAACAATAAAAATAAAAACTAGTAAATCGAGACCACATTAATTTCTTAGATGCAAAATTAGATAAACTCTAAGCAAATGTTTAACGCTTAATTATAATAAAAGATTTATGATCTGCATAATATGTCTCTAATTCAAGTCAAAACATGTATTTTTTATAAAAAATTAAAACTATTCAGATTTTACTTCATCATTTAAACTCGTAAAATTTAAAATTTAGAGTTTCTTCGTATAATTTTTTTTTTAATTAGCTCAACGCGATTGGTAGTTAAAGAAAAGTCGTGGCCTTGGAGGATGCATGGAGGAGAATAGGATTCTTGCTTGCAGATTATGGAAGGAACAATGATCCCATTATTTTTCTCTCACCCTACAAACCAATGACTGGTCCTCGTAGATTAATTATCCATACTTTAAGGCTGATATTCATTTTAAAAATTAACAATTCAAATTCTTCACCTTTCTTCGCTAGAATTAATGTGTGCACTATCCTATTACCTAATTATTCATAAAATAATTGATAATATCATCGTGAAAAAACCTCAAATCATTTTAAAAATAATTAAACAATTGGATAATTTGCTTACATATCATTTTAATGAATATATTTAATGAGAATATTTATCAAAGAATTTAAAAAATAAATAAATTTTAACCCTTCCTTTTCCCTTTCCCTTTTAAGTTTTTTTTAATTGATTTTGATAATCCCGTAATATTGCATGTCCAAATGCTTATTTTGAGATCATATGATTTTTTGACATGATATTATAATTTTATTGATCAAGCAATCATAAATTCTATTTTCATCACTCTCATTCTATTTAATAAAAATTAAAGTATACAATAACGTGAAATCTATGCAAGTTTTAAATCTAAAAAATTTTTTTTTATTTAGGATACTTGAGAAAAATATACTAGAAAATAATATAAATTATATTTAAAAATCTTGCTTAATAAGTTTATTTTTTAAATAAAATATTGACTATGACACATATCTATCCGTCCAATGTTTTTTTTATATAAGATCTCATGTCCTTGAATAAATGAATCAAACGATAGCTAATCTATTGACCAAAGCCAACCCGATATCACTTTCCATTTCTGAGAAGTGCTCGTAAAATCAAACATGGATATCTTACTCCTCATCCTCGTCTCCGTCGCCATCTCTGCCTTCCTCAAAGCCTTCTTTAGCCTCTTCTTCGATTCGAAAGCCATAACTCATAACCAGCTCCCACCAGGGACCTCCTACATTACCTCTCATAGGCAATGTCTTCTGGCTGTACACACCAATCTCTAAGTTTGAGTCCCACATCCGCTCGCTCCATGCAAAGTTTGGTCCAATCATCACCATTCATTTTGTGTCTCGCCCATTTATCATGGTGGCTGACCGCTTCATCGCCTACAAAGCCTTGATACAGAACGGCGCTACTTTTGCTGACCGCCCAGGAGCTATCGCTGCTGCCAGAGTACTGGATAAAAGTCAGAACTCCATTAGTTCTTCGTCTTATGGCCCTACTCTGCGCCTCCTCCGAGGAAATCTTGCTACAGGAATTTTCCACCCTTCACGGGTAAAATCACATGCTCATGCTCTTAAACGGGTGCTGCAAACCTTGCAGAATCGCTTGGAGTTGTTGTCTAAATCCGGAGAACCTGTTCAAGTTTTGGAACATTTACAGCTCGCCATGTATTCCCTGCTAGCAAGCTTGTGTTTCGGTGACAAGCTAAGCCAAAAACAGATGGAAGAAATAGAAGAAGTTGAGCACCGAGCTACTTTGCATCTGAGTAATATCAGTATTTTCCATTTCTGGAAATCGTTCAGCAAGATAGTGCTTCGTAAACGTCGGGCATGGTCCTTGAAGATACGTAAGGACCAAGAAGATGTATTTATTCCTCTGATAAGAGAAAGAAAGAAGTTAAAGGAAGAGAGGAGCACCAAATCAAAGATGGAGGATCAGGATGATGTCCTGTCTTATGTCGATACGTTGTTAGATCTGAGATTTCCTGCTAATCATGACAAAACACAGCTTACTGAGCGTGATATTCTCAGTTTTTGCAACGAGTTCCTCAATGCAGGTGCAGGAACCACAACCACGGCCCTGGAATGGATCCTGGCAAATCTGGTGAAGTACCCGGAGATTCAAGAGAAGCTGTTCATGGAGATCAAAGGGGTTGTCAGAGATGGTGCTGATCAAGGCGTGAAAGAGGATGATTTGCAAGAGATGCCATACCTAAAAGCAATAATTTTAGAAGGGTTAAGGAGGCACCCACCAACGCATGTTTCCTTGCCACATGCAGTGACAGAAGATACAACGTTGAACGAATACTTGGTGCCCAAACAAGGGACTGTTGTTTTTATGCTAGCTGACATAGGGTGGGATCCAAATTCGTGGGAGGATCCAATGGCATTCAAGCCTGAAAGGTTTCTGAGCAGCAGTGGAGGGGATTCATTTGACATAACAGGAAGTAGAGAGATTAAGATGATGCCATTTGGCGTGGGAAGGAGAATGTGCCCTGGTTATGGCTTAGCCATGCTCATTTTGGAGTATTTCGTGGCTAATTTGATATGGAGTTTCGAGTGGAAAGCTGTCGATGGAAATGGTGTTGATTTGTCAGAGAAAGCAAGAGTTTACCATGGTTATGAAGAATCCATTACAGGTTCAAATATCTCCCAGGTGGAAAAACAATTAGGTCAGGCTGTTTAGTACTGGCCGATCTGTGTTTACCATTGCTACTACTGCTGTATCGAATAAAGTTTCAGTGTTTTTGTTGTTGCCAACGTTAGCTTTGTCTACTACGTACTGCTGTATCGAATAAAGTTTCATTGTTGTTGCCACCTTCTTCTTCTTCTTGGTTACAAGTGATGATTATGATTATTATCTAATTATGTTTTTTAGATTGATGAAGATAAAAATCTGAATGTCGTTGAGCTATTTAGTCTTTATAATATAATTTACATTATTTTCTAACATACTATATCAAGTAAAAGTTTTTTAAACTTGAAATTTAAACATATCCATATTATTTTGTGCTTGATTTTTATCAAATAAAATGAAGGTGATGTGATTCAAACTCGTAATCGCTGGATTAATAAAACTTTAATACCATATTAAAGAATCATCTCACTTAAAAATTTAAGCTATTAAATAAAATTTCATAATATAATTTATATTTTTGTCTAATATTTTCTTATACATGATGTAATTTATATTTTCGTCTAACATTTTCTTGTACATGATGCTGGCAGGCAAGTTAAAATTTGATACAGGGATAATTAAAAAAATACTTTCATCCGTATCGAGAAATAAATTACAATTTTCTAATATGGTTAATGGAAAAAAATCAAATTAGATAAAATTATATTTTTATCCTCATATATAATAAGTATAAATCTATATAATTTTTTTTTGTACATCTGATTTGCTTTTTCCAAACATCATTAATTCTCTCTCAAACACGACACCCCATTCAAAAATACTATACATAAAACATTATTTTTATTTTTTTATACTTGATATCTCCGAGTATACTGTATTATTTTATTTAACTTTTGTAGTTGGGAACAATATTTATTACTGCTTCACAGGCAGCACATTGTCACCACAGTGATGAAAAGAAGAGCATGGTGCCATTTTCGAGGGCTGGAGTGTATGCGATTTGATGTGTGGACGACTCAACTGACACAGTAATAATATGATGTTTGGAACTTTGGATTGGAGTGGTAATGATAATAATTTTTTATTTAAAAAAAAAATACAATTTTTTTTTAAATAATTTTAATATTAATATACTAAAATAACCTACAGCAACATATAGAAAAATAAAATAAAATTTAATAAAACAATGACTGCATCGCTGTCTTTCATGGTGGAGGCCGGAGAGAAGGGAAGTGCGAAGAAACATCAGGGCCCATCGTCACAGTGCCTCTTTGTAAACTTTAAGAGTATAGAGGATAGAGAGAAAGATGTATGAGCTTTTATTTTCTTGTCTGTTTTTACAAGAGTACTGTCCACTATATATAGTTTACAATTGATACATACATTTAAAACTCTCTGTATCTATTGCAACGGTAAAATATTTATTGAATAACGGTAAAGGATCGTGTCTTCCTTAATTGTTGATCTTCAGAATTAAGCCACAATTGACTTTCCTTAGCTGGCTCAGTTTTCCCTTTCCTGTCATGCTGATTTTGCTCCTTCGCTGATTCCTCTCTCTCAACGTTCAATTGCTGATCATCCTCTTTGATTTCCATTATCTTCAGCTGATTCTCTACACGCCCCCTCAATCTGAAGGGTAGTTCGCGGACATTCAGATTGAGCTGAACTTGCCGAAACTTGATTGGTGGTAGTGGTTTTGTGAGGGCATCAGCCAGTTGATCCTTGCTGGAGATAAATTGGACCACCAATTCTTTGTTGGAAACCTGGTCCCGAACAAAGTGAAAATCGAGTTCGATATGCTTGGTTCTGGCATGGAACATAGGATTGGATGAAAGGTATGTGGCGCCAATATTATCACACCATAATATCGGGCTGCGTTGTAAAGGAAACCCAAGTTCTTTCAGGACTGATCTGAACCAAATTAATTCAGCAGCAGCGTTGGCAATGGCTTTGTATTCCGCTTCGGTGCTGCTTCTAGCTACCGTAGGTTGTTGTTTGCAACTCCAGGAAATTAAGTTGGATCCCATGTAGATGCAATACGCCCCTACTGATCGCCGATCATCCCTATCTGCTGCCCAGTCAGAATCGGAGAATGCTTGCAATTGAAAATCTGTATTCCTGGTGATGAGTAAACCAGTGGAGATGGAATGTTTGAGATAGCGTAATATACGCTTGACAGCAAGCCAGTGAGAGTCCAAGGGATTGTGCATGAATTTGCTCACTTTGTGCACAGCAAATGATAAGTCTGGTCTTGTAAAGGCCAGATATTGTAGGCTTCCAACCACACTTCGATAGAGGCTTATATCAGCAAAAGGAGTGCCATCTGTAGAGGTGAGCTGACAAGTTGAGGACATTGGGCTGCTGCATGGTTTAGCATATTCCATTTTGCTTTTGTGGAGCAATTCAATGATGTATTTGCGTTGGGTCAAATACATTCCTTCGGGGCAGCGAAGAGCTTCAATGCCAAGGAAATAGGTGAGGTTGCCGAGGTCCTTGAGTGCGAATTGAGTTTGCAAGGAGTGGATAATGTCTTCAATTGCTGAGTTGCTTGATCCCGTGATGAGGATATCATCTACATAAATGAGAATAAAGATGTTATAAGTTGGTGTCTGTAGCACAAACAAAGAAGGATCTGCCTTACTCTCAACAAAACCCAATATTTTGAGTGCTGTGGACAACTTAGAAAACCATGACCGGGGTGCCTGCCGCAGACCATACAAGGATTTGTGTAGTTTACACACATGAGTTGGAAATTGTGGATGCACAAATCCTTGTGGTTGTGTCATGAATACCGTCTCTTGCAAATCGCCATGCAAGAATGCATTTTGCACATCCAACTGTTTGATGTTCCAGTTAGAGGTGACAGCAATGGAAATGACAAGGCGGATGGTGGCATGTTTGATAACGGGACTGAACGTTTCAGTAAAGTCGACCCCTTCCTGCTGGTGAAAGCCTTTGGCAACCAAACGAGCTTTATAACGCTCAATGGTCCCATCGGCTTTCTTTTTGATTTTGTAGATCCATCTACAACCCACGATATTGGCTGCTGCTGGAGTGGATACAAGAGTCCACGTGCCATTTTGCAGCAAGGCTGAAAATTCCTTGTTCATGGCCTCTCGCCACGCATTTACAGCACATTAAAAACACAACGACAACCCGAATCACCGAGCAACAACAACAACATTGCTAAGCCAAGCCACAAAAGCAACACAATGACCATCAACATTAAATTCCACCCAATTAAAAAGAAAAAATAAAATTCAGCATGATAAAAACATAAATTAAAAATACAGCTTTAAAACCAAAGGTGAACATAAATAATTTTCAAACGAAAAACACATACCTCACAAAAAGAGAAGCAAAGAGAACCAAAAACAGCAGCAAGCACAACCCGCAGCCTCTAAAAAGCTCAATAAACCACAAATTATTAAAGAAAACAACATAACATTCAAAAAACGCAAGAGAAAAATGATATTTATCATACCTTTAAAAGAAACACAATAAAGAACACCAGAAAACAGCAATCTATCTATGCAAAAAAAGTGAAAAAAATCGAAAAACATGATTCAAAAATAAACTCAGCAAACAAAGGTGAACATTAAACAATATCAAACCAAAAAAACCCAAACCATAGCAGCACAGAACTCACCAGTCCAGTTCTCTTCTAGCTCAGCTCTCTTTTAGTTTTTTTTTGAAGCTGCGTATGGCTTATATTCACTCCCTAAGTGACACAAATTGAAACACACACGCAACCAACATAAGCAACAGTAATAGCACACTGCCAAAGAACATAAAAAACAATTCTTTATTACCAACCACACCCAAAAAAACATGAGAAAACAATAAATAATAACAAAATCCATGACTGCCAGGAATACAATCTGAATATAGCCGAAATTAATGCCAACCATACATAGCAGGTAATGTGTGCATTTAATGCACATTCCTACTCACAAACGTTCTCTTCCAAAAGCAGACAAAACCCCACACACACATTCACGACATAAATCAAATTAGCAGCTCTGCCGTTTCCCAACTGCCTTCTTCTCAACTGGAAGGTTGCTCCTCGACGGATTTTGCGAGCTGTGAGGGAGGAGCTGGGCATTTCTTCACCTTCTTCCTGCCGGCAACCCTTTCCCTCACAGTTCGCAATCAAAATGGAGACCATCTTTGTTTGTGCCCATCAAGAGCTCCTCAACTCCACCTCAGTCACAATCATCCCCAACTCCATCTCAGGCGACGCAGAAGAAATGGAAACAAAACAACAGACGGTGGCACCCTTGAGATAAGCCAGGAGAAAAAAAAAAGACAAAGAAAACCTAATTGAACTGCAACATACCTTTCCAAAGCATTTCTTCCCCTTCCCCTTCCCCTTTCCCTCACAGCTCGCATTAAGGGAGAAGAGCTCCTCAATTCCACCTCAGGTGACGCAGAAGAAATGAAAACAACAACTCCACCTCAAGCGACGCCGTGCAGGAGAGAAAGAAAAAAGAGAGAAAGAAAGGTGACGCCGTGCAGGAGAAAAAAAAAGAGAGAAAGAAAGGCGACGGCGTGCGTGAAGGAGAAAAAGAGAAAAAAAAAGAGAGAAAAAGAAAACCCAACAACTCCACCTCAAGCGACGCCGTGCAGGAGAGAAAGAAAAAAGAGAGAAAGAAAGGCGACGCCGTGCGTGCAGGAGAAAAAGAGGAAAAAAAAGAGAAAAAAGAGGAACCTAAATTGAGAAATGCAAGCCAGGACAAAACCTAAGAGAGGGGGAAAAAACGCAGAAAAAGAAAACATGGAGGGGGGAATAGACGCAGGTAAAAAAGTTGGTCTACGTGGCGCAACGACAGCCACGTTCATAAAACGTTGAGGAGAAAAGTTGAGGAGAAAAGACGCAGGTAACCCTATTTTTGTCCTCTTACGGAGGCTGAAATCGTCAAATCACTGTTCATAAAACGAAAAAAAAAGAAAAAGAGCACTATTGAAATCCACAGTGTTTTCACTCACATGCTACAGTGATTTTCCCAACTCTTTTAGCTTATTGTATAATAATTTAAAAGATCCGATTCTTTTAGTTATATATATATATATATATATATATATATACATACATACATACATATATGATTATAAAAGATAATCACATCAAATCTATTATAATTTGATTATTTTTTTATTTTACCTTTATTGTTTAGAAAATTATATTTTACATTCTCAGTTAATTTAAAATTTTAAGCCATATAAAATGATATTCTTATACATGAGAAATTTGCATAAATGACATGCCACCCAATCACAAACACCATCTCGTCTAGAAGTACTCTCTCAAAGTAATTTTCATGGGCCATGTAAAATATAATTTCTCAAATAATAAAATCAAAGTGAAAAAACTTGATGTAATTGTTTCTATTTATAATTTTAATTTTAATATTTTTAATCCTATGATATCTATTATTAAGACTTTATTGTAATAAAATCAAATATTCTAAATCATATTAATAACTCTTAGATGGAAAATTTACTTCTTATTTGTCACAATAATTGTATTACTTTACAAGATTTACATTGCTATTTTTATTTTAAGAGTTACTTTTAAAAACAAAAATTTATTAAATAATTTGTTATTTATAAAAAAAACATTTCAAAATTTATCATTACCAAATAATTGTTTTTACCGCAACCAAGCCTATAAAGATTTATTCATGTGTAAACTATCTAGCTATGATTTCATGTTTGAGCCCTGTGGATGATAATTTCTTCTTATGTCTGAAACCTAAATATTCATTTTAAAATATAGTGCCCATATAAGATACAAAGATTAAAAGAAGTGAGATCTTACTATAAAAAATAAAAGTAAGGTGCTTGGATGAATAAATAAAAAAAGTACATGCTCTAAACTTGCATTTTGTACTCCGTTTATCTCAACTCTCCCACACGACAAGTCGTTCTAAACATTTAAACGTCACAGCATCACCTTAAACCTCACAGCCTACACACTAAAACCCTACTACAATCCATCACAACCGCAATCACCACCATCCATGGCGCAGAGACGGTGGCTCCAAACCGTAGCCCGCCATGCCTTACCTCTCATCTCCTCAAAACCCACATCCTCTCTCAAACCTCTACCTCACCTTCTAGCCCCCATTTCTCTCAAATCCCTTCTCTCTCCCAAACCCCTTCAACAATTTCTATACACTGATCTCACCTTGTTCCACACTCGCAGTTTCTCTTCAAATTCGCGCGACGACAGCGAAAATGAAGAAGATGACGGTGAAGAAGGAGAAGAAGAAGAAGAAGATTACGATAGTGATAACAACGAGGCAGAGGTGGATGATGTTACGGTGTCGGATATGAAGAGAGAATATTCAGCAGAAGAGAAAGAAGCGGAGGCTGCCGCAATTGGGTATAAAGTGATCGAACCGCTCTTGCCATCAGACCGGTTTTTTAAAAACCGCGAGCCGGTTTTCGCTGTTGTTCAGGTTTATTTCATTTCATGTTTTACTGTATTTTGAACTTTTTGAGATTATGCGGTGATATGTATATAAATATATATGTACTTTTTTTGGGGGGCGTGTAGGTTGGTTCTCATCAATTTAAGGTGAGTAATGGAGATTGCATTTACGTGGAGAGATTGAAGTTTTGTGAAGTAAATGATAAGGTAGAGTTGCCCTGTTTTCCTGAAAGTTGAAAGCAAATTGTTTTCCTTTCATATTAAATACTTTCGGCAAACTGAATGAATCATGCTTTCATGATTGTGTCCATTGCTATTGCAGTTGATTTTGAACAAGGTTCTCATGTTAGGAACAAGTACTCAAACAATCATTGGTAGGCCTATATTGCCAGATGCAGCTGTTCATGCAGTTGTTGAGGAGCATGTAAGTGTCCCTCCTTCTCTTTAACACTTTCATAAACACACACACAGATCTCAATGCCTTTGTGAAAGTGGAAGACAACTGACGACTATGTTGTTATGTCCATACGAAGATACAATTTACTTTTGTTCTGATTATTCCCGTTGACAAATAAGTTTAAATTTGAAAACCTGTGCTCCCATATAGCTAAATAAAGTAATATTAAATTTATCATAGCTTCCTTCATAAGGCAGAGAGAATCAGGCTCTTTATGGGTAGCTAGCGCTCACGTATTTGGTGTCTTAAAGACCCAACTAACTATACTTGGGCATGGGGGAAGGTTCTTAAGCTAAGAAGAATAGCTTGGGATCTTATTGATCTAGTTGTTGGTAATGGGAGGAATGTTGGTTTGTGGTGGGATAAAAGACCCTTAGCTAAAGTTTATGGGTCAAGACTTATTCATGAGTCTGGCTTAGATTTAAATTCTAAAGTGGCAGCTGTTATTGTCAATAATGACTGGTGTTGGCCTAGTGCTTGTTTGGAAGCTATGGTGGAGGTTTAAAGGGCTTGCAGTCTTGTTCAACCTTTAAGTGATGATTTTTTAGTTCAGAATCTTACACTAGATGGTAAATTCTTATCTCGGAGTGTTTGGAAGTATCTCAGGGTTAAAGGCACCAAAGTTGAGTGGTTTGATCTTGTTTTGGGGCCTCTTCACATTTCCAGGCATGGTTTCATCACTTGGATGGCTATCCAGAATAGACTGAGTGCTAAAGTGAGAGACCTAAGAGAAAACACTCTTCTCTTAGGTTTCTTCATCTCACAGCCATGTTAAGAGGGGGGAAAGTGAGAAAGACAGGGAGGGAGAGCAGCATCTTATTCTTTTTCACTAGAACTCCACTTCCAGATCAGAAAAGCATTTGGAACAGGTTCAGTGGTCATTTTGTTGGCAGAAACGATCCAGGGGCTTCAGGGAACCCCAAAACAAAGTCTCCCGACTTGACTAATAGATGCTATAGGAAGAAATATCAGCCCTGTTCTCTTTGTGGAGTTGCTGATGAAAACAGGATCACCTATTTTTTGGCTGCTCCTTTTCATTTGTTGTCTGGAGGAATATTATGCAGTATGTGGTGTTGTAAGGAATATAGGTGATTGGGTTAATGAGTTGCGATGGGCAACAGCTATCTTCAAAAGAAGTGTTTTCTTTCTTCTCTCTTGAGATTAGCTTGGTGTGCTGTTATATATGGGTTCTGGAAGGAGTGTAACAGTAGAGTTCATGACAATAAATGATCTTCTCCAGCTGATGTTACTCCCTGGCTGTCTATTTAGTGTAATGTAGACTGCTTCATACAAAGATTCCCCCAAAAGCTATTGTTAATGCTTGGTACTCTGCAGTTTGTATTAATTGGGGATTTTGTAAAAGCTTTGTTTGTTTCAGCTTTTGGCTGATATGGTTTCTTTAATGCTTTTTAGTAGGGATTAGCTCATGCTTTGGTTTCTTTTGATCATAGAAAAAGCCTTCATTTATCAGGAGAGAAGGACAGAGAGAGAGTCCTATAGCTTAATGGGAAATATTTCTGTCCCAAACTTGCTGACCAATATAATTACAGAGCATTATATGTCCTCATTGTTTTCCTTTTGTTCTAAGTATATGGTTTTTACAATCGGTGATTTTTTTATTGTTGATTCATGTGTATGAGACTTAATCACCATGTTTTATTTCTTTTTCCCTCAGGCATTAGATGCAAAGGTAATTATCTTTAAAAAAAAGAGAAGGAAGAATTACCGTCGAACGAAAGGACATCGCCAGGTATACAAAGATCATTTTCTGAATGGTTCTAGCTTTCTCTCTCCAATTGGGTTGTTCATTTTCCCCCACCTATGTTTTTCTGTTTTTAGGAATTGACTAGGTTGAGAATAGCTGATATCCAAGGAATTGAGAAACCAGAGCCAAAAGTTGACCAAAAGCAAAAAAGGGCAGCTGTTAAGCAGGAAGAAAAGGTTGCAGTTGCTGCTTGAGAGGTATTTTTTCTTTGATTGTATGTCCACAATAATGGCTTTCTGTTATTTGGAGTTGACTTTCTATGCTATTTTACCAAGCATGATCTCCATCCCGGCTCATCCAATGTATATTTTGGATGCCAATTGAGGAAGCAAATCTTATTATCTTACCATGGGTGCCGAGGAGTTGGTACGCTGGATGTATGTTTTTTTTTCCCATGGGAAACTTTTGTTTTTGTAATTCTTGTTAGTTTATTTGCATTTACTTTCACAGCCAAGACTTGTTAGCACACTCTTGTTCTTAATAGTGTTATTTTCAAGGATTAAATTAATTATTACTCGTTCCAGTCTAGCTTATTGGTTTTTTTTATAGAAAACCTGCTCCTGCATTGTGATTTGCTTAAAATGGCATTTCTGTTCAGATGATCCACAGTATAATAATTGCTACTAATTTGAGCTTCTTCTTTTGATTGCTAGCTGATTCTGATGGGGCAAACATGTTAATTACATGCTGTGCCTGTTTATACCTCTAGTTTAGCCATAAGACTATAACATTGCTCTGAGAAAGTTGGCTGGGACACTATACAATGACAGTCTTGTAGCTTCCAGAAGGTTGTCATGCACTTTTGTTCTGCGTTTTTATTCAACTTTTTTGTTTGATCTGTGATATGCCAACCTCCACAATGATATCTGAAAAACTTCAACTTCATGTTTGTAGTTGTGAATGAAAAATTAGGTGATGTTTTAGGGTGGCTGCGTGTCCGCATGTGAATGTGTATTGTGTAATCCAAAACAGTAATACTATTGATCTTTGTAGAATTAAGTTTAAAAAAGGGCTGACAGCTGCAATGAAAAGTGTACCAAAGGGTTTATAGATCTTGTTCTGCCATATATAGAATAAAGTGTTTGGTACTTTCTAGGATTGTCTTTCACTCTATTTCAGTCAATTTTGGAACTTTGAAAGTTGTATTTTGAGTGAATTGCTGTCAATGTGGTAAAGGTATTGTTGTCCAAACTGTCAAGATTATGATGGAAACTCTTCACTTCTGGTCGTTAAATTTATTGTCCTTCTCTCAAAGCATAGCGGCTTTTGCTGTGCATTTCAGTAACTTGCTTAGGGGTCAACACATAGGTGAGCCCAATCATGCCCCCATTATAAATTTTCTAGTGGAAGGGGCTGTATATATGAATTTTAAATCAACTTGTTTATTCTCTAAAGATAATGATAATAAAATATGTCATTTTAGAAAAATCACAAAATGTTAGAAACTTTATCTTAACTTGAAAACAAAACAAAAATACAAAGAAAATAAACATAAAATTCAAAATAAGTAGAAATCCAAAAATAATAAAATGGTCAAAGGAGTTTTGACAAGATTTTTTATATATAAATATCAAATAGTCCACGTAATAATGTAAAAACTTGAGCCCGGTCTAACGGTCAGATAAAAAGTTATGGCTCTTTTGAGCCACCATTCTAGCATGATGCGACTAAACTTCCTCTCAAGTCTAGACCTATATCATTGATCTATAAATGCATCAGTTAGGCTATTCATATAATATATCTAGAGCAGATCCTCATCTAGCTATAACAGATCCATACTTGATTACTTGGAATCATCTGTTATCGCAGACCCAAGTACATCACAAAGCATGCATGAATACAGAGACTAAGATTAGTAACGAGGTAAATTTTTATTTATTTTTATCTTTGTCAATGAGAAAATATGGTTAAAACAGGCAGAACAATTCATCCATCTTCAAATGCGACTGTTCTTTAGGACAAATATTCTGTGGCTAAGTTTCTGAAGTTCCTCTCACTGGCAAATTAACCTGAAAGTGAATCGAATAGCTGTAATTTAACATTATACACCAAGGATTCAGGAGAATAATGTCTTGATTATTCCCAAGAAACGATAAGTTATTGCGGTTTGCAGACTGCAGCACTATGAATTGTAAACGCACTTGTGCTTAGAAGTAGATATAAGCAGCAACAACTGGCATTAGGATGCTTAAGAGAGCACGGCAACAACGAAATTAATTTCAACCATTGAACGATTGATTCAGGGTAGATATCGTCGTTCTTTGTACATATTGCTCAAGCAACTTTTCCTCCCAGAATCACCTTAGCAGAAGAATGTTAAAGCTCGTAGATGAGATAGTGTGAGAGTTTTTTAAGGGGAAAAAGAAGATCGACTAACTTGGAATCGACAATTTTGGCAAGGAATGCCAAAATTAATTTATTATTTGTTTGAAAGCAAAAATAGAATCCGATTTGTCTAAAACAAATCCTTGTCTAAAAGGATTTTTGTTTAGAATCCTTCAAGTAGATATACTAACAAAAAGCATAGTCGTCTCATTTGTGATCTTGCCATGATTGCATTAATGATGGAGATAATTTTTTAAAAAACAAAAACACAGTTTAAACGAAAATCAAATGGGAAATCAGGTTCATGGAGCCAAAGTGATTGGTTCACAGCCATCGTGCACACAGGCCAGCACATCTCTGTAGTCCCTTGATATGGTGAACGAATCATAGACCTTTCCATCACTGCTCTTCTTGTATTCAAAGAGAAGAGATGAGTGATTAAATGCTGTAAGTTTGACAAATCCAAAGTCTGAATCTTTGTAAATACTCCAAGTGGTCTGCACTGGACCAAATTCTGATAAATGGCTCCCTCCCCCACCAACAACAACATGGATTGTTCCATTGACAGTGCCTGAATAATGGGATCTTTCTGTATTCACACACTGATTCTGCATTGCCACGATAAACATTACATTATCAGACTTGGCAAGCAATTACACAGACTTGGTTTAGGAGAAAGGGTCAAACGAGAATCAGGACTCGAACAAAAAGTCATGAAACCTAGGAAAATGGCGTGATTACGCTATGAATTCTGGGGTGTTTGGGAGTGCGTCTGGAAAATGTTTTTGATCATTTTGATGTGTTGATGTCAAAAATGATTTTAAAAAACAAAAAAAAAACATTATTTTGATGTATTTCCGAATGAAAATTACTTTCAAAAACAATCTCAACTAGGCTCCAAACAAAACAGACAAGAAATCAGGCACAAGCATACCTGGTAAATTGGGCACGTTCTTTCATAGTTATGGACATGTCCAAAAAATGCAACGTCTACTTTATACTTTTGCCAAAGCTTCTGCAAGCTCTCCCTTCCCATTGGCTCTCCATATGAACCACTCTTCCAGTACGAGGAGGAATATCCAAAAACACGATGAGCAGCAAATATCAGCCAAGGCTGTTTTTGCCTGTCTGCTGATGCAAGGCATTTCTCGATGAATTTGTATTGTTCAGAGCCTTCCCTCCAGTCATGTTCACTGTCAGCTATGCAAAAATGGAACATCCCATAATCTGTTGAATACCTGCAGAAAACAGTGTTCATCTCGATGGATCGATATATTGAATGCAGAACTGGCCAGCCAGGGATTTGGATATTTTCCTAGCTAAATCTAAACATAATCTAGCCATGAAATTTTAATGGATTAACTCATTAAATACTTCTTATAACTGATTTACTTACCAGAACTTCGCTCTGTTTTCGGCCGGAACGTAAAACATGGTCTCTGCCAGAACACCGCATTCACCACCGGAATCATTGCCATCATAGAAGGATCCTGTCCCTGGCGAGTCTCGCTCATGGTTGCCACTATACGAGAAAGAACTAGGTTAAAGTATCTTGGAGTAGCAAAAACTTTTACCTATCAACATAATCTTACATGAATTTCAACAAGCAAGCATAGCATCCATTCAAACCTCGCGATCATGTATGGAACAGTCGAGGCAATGGGCTCTATTTGTGAGGTAAACTGGTCCCACTGTGAGATGTATCCATTTGCATATGTGATATCTCCTATATGAAAAACTATGTCAATGTCATCTAAATCCTTGATTAGCTGATCTGTGGTGTTAAGGGATCCTGGCTGGTAATTATTAAATTCATTTGATCCGTCACGCTCTGCCTGAAACATAAGGAAGAAAGAAATGGCGGGTGTCTTTAATTGCATGAGCTACAAACAACCTAGTTTCTTCAAATCTGCATACCTAAGTTCTTTGATCTAAGCAAAAAGCACAACTGGTGTCGAGGAAAATAATGTGTGTGTGTGAAGTTTCATAGTACCTTTCCCATGTCGCCGAATATTACAACACGCTGTAATGATTCTTGGCCTGGATATGGTGATGACTTGAAAGAATAGGACTTGCTCCAGATAAACGAACCATTAATTAACTTATGACCAAGCTTGTACGAGTACCTGAATAAACAGTTATCACTAAAACCATAAGAATAGTTTCCATCTATGCTCCTTGTCATTGTTATAATATGATTCTTAGAACTTAGATGCATACATGGAGTTTGGCCACAAATCTCTTAAGAAACTTGTATGGATAAAACCGGGATCACGCCAGCCAACTGTTCGAGCTGGTATACCTGCAGCAATATAACTAGTATTTACTACTGTAGTTTACTACCAGCTAATTTCCTGGAAAAATTTATCCCAGTAAGCGGTTCAAATGCAAATAGCAGAAGAATAATTCTTCCTCTAAACAAAGCTTCCTGTCGTCTTGTTACAGAAGAAAGTTGAGATACTTCCTGATCTTCAACATTTGCTACTGAATGAACATAGAGCATGGCTGGATTTTGAAAACAATGCTGAAACAACTTTGTTTTTTTAGTTATTTTTCACGAGTTGATGCGTTTGAAAGAGGATAACTGGGCAAGAAAAGGGAATAGAAGTAATATTTCTAACATTGTCATTATTCCAAGAGGATATGGCTCATACCACACATGCTATTTTGATGAAATGTCAACGTCCCAGCAGGTGATCGAGTTTGAAATTCTCCCTTGAGACCCCACTCAACCATAGGCACAGCTTCTGTGATGTCGTAACCACTTGTCCAGGTAACTGTCATCTGCATGATACAATAAACAACGCCATCTTAAAATGAAATCTCAAAGCTGATAAGAAGCAGGTGAAAACTGCAACACTTAGTAAAGGCTAAAAACTAATCGATGGAATGAATTTTCAGACTCCATGGATGATTATTAATAGCACAACCTTATCTTTATCTCTGATTCATCCGTGAGAAATGTTACATCTTTGCAACTTTAGATTACAAACTTCAAATTAAAATATTTTGAAATCAATTAGCATGGCTAATATATAGCAATGTCCCCAAAAGTGCTCTCTCATCGTTCTCACTAGCTTAAGCTTGTAAATAAGCCTTCGATTGATGAAACTGCTGGTTAAAGAGAAGTATGTATTGAATTTGAATGGCATAAACTTACTTCATCCCAAGACTTCCCGTGAGAGAGTCTTGGATAGAGGGGTGCCTTTGGATTTGCGAACCTTTATGAAGTTAGAAACTGCCACCAGCTTTGGCTGCAATGCATCAAACACATAGGCAATCTAAGGGATTGAGCAACCAGATTAAAGTAGTGGAACAAGAACAATGTAGAACCAAGTAAGAAATTTGATACTAATATTCAAGCCTAGCATTGCATTTTATGTTCACATATATAAGCAATAGACTACGAAAATAGACTTGGACGCACATTTGACAACCCGCCTGAGAATAGAGCAAACGAGAAATCTGCCCGCTGATTGATCAATTGAAATTTCAAAGACGCTTTGCCTGTCTTTGTGTATCCAGCATCAGAATCGTTGGCAAATTTGTACTGAGAAAGAGAATCATTGGTCATGACATTACTCAAAGCAAGTTCAAAAGGTTACACATTTTTACAGAATATCAGTCATATTGCATTAAAACTAAGGCAGACCTTTATTGGAGCTGAACATATATGTGGCTCGTTTTGCCTGTCGTCATCAGATGGACATGTTGATGAACTGGCAAAGTAGAATGAATTTCATTACTCTATAAGCTAGAAAATTAGGGGAAAAGTTCCAGCAATAGGCAGTTCTTGACGATGATGGGATTGTGATTTATGATCATTATAGTCAAGAAAACTTCTGCAGAACAAAATGAACTTTTTTCCCCATGTACTCAAGTAATGATGCACAAGTGAGGGCTCTTGGCCTAGCGGAGGAAGGGACTTGTTCCATTCCTTTGTGTCAGGGTTCAAGCGCCATCATGTACGTCTGTCACCCCCGCGGTGCCTTACCTGCTCACTGGGCTTGCAGGATGTTCAGTGGATCCGGAGATTAGTTGTGGTGCGTGTAAGCTGGCCCGAACACCCCGGTTATCAAAAAAAATTAAAAAAAATGATGCAAGAGACAACCAGTTTTTCCCACGTTTACAAGTGAATTTATGGAAAAGACTAGCAATCTACAAGAAATTAGGAATTTATGCTCAGGGTTTTATTCAGTCTGAGCAGAGTGTATGTAGATGCTTGTCCAGTATTCAATCGTGCTATAAATGGCAAACAAAGCAATTAAAGGGTGGAAAGTGATTATACATACTTGATTTTTGCCGGAGAAAATACTGCAACCCAGTCATCTTCAGCAGGGTTGGGGCATTCAATTTCCACAGAAATCCACTGGGAATCTTCCCCCTGCACATGAACAAAATACCAGTTAATGATATTTCAAATGGTAGCGATAGGAAAAATACCATTGTTTATATATATAGCAGCTATCTTAACTTTGCAGTGCCTTGCATGGTTAGCATCAAACTGTTATGGGATGGTACCATAAGTTGATTTCAAATTTTGAAGCCATAAATCCACTTCAAGTAGACTAAGAGATTGCAAGTCAAATCACTCTAACAAAACTAAAACGACTGTGTTCCAATAAACACACATGCACGCACACACGATATGAACAATGAACAAAATGAAAATGAACCACCAAGATTATTAAGTAACCATCATAAGTTATTCTACTCAAATGAAAGTTCTTGTGCTTAAAACTTAAACACTCTCATACCCCGTGCTTGATCTTTATGAAATAGAATAGAGATAGTAAGATTCAAACTCGTAACTACTAGGATAACAAGATTCTGATACTATATTATAATTTATACAATTATCAACAAATATGCAGGTTGACAAGAACAGAATATTACCTTGGAACCAAGAACATGAGGGTATGCTGTGATAGAAGCATTGTCATGAAGAGAGTAAACAGCCCTGTGAATAGCAATCTTAGACAGTGGCTGAACCCCAATTCCATTCTTGCTGTGAGCTGCTGCATCAACACGACCCAAGTGTACACATACGCATCCAGCTAGCAGTATTATCAGAATTTGAAGAGATGAGAAACTCTCCATTTAGTATTATCTTCTCACTGTCACTCTCTTTGACCACTGACTTCGAAATACCCCTATTTGAAAAGCACAGAAGAAGCTTTGAATTGTGAACCCGTGGCATGAGCCGACCCATGGATATTTCTTGCCATCTTCTCTGGTCAACAGTTGCCGTGTTTTGTTGAATACGTTATGGTCATGGAATTCGAAAAATAAGACTTTGTTGTTATTGTATATTACATTATTAAAGATGTTTAATTTATTTTAATAAAGCATGTTAAATATAAAAATATTTTCAAGAACCTTTTGGTGTTCATTCCACTTAAAGTTTATAACTCATGACAAACATATTTTCAACACAAATATAATTAAAAAAATATGTATATCAAATATATATTTAAGCTTGTAATTGATATGAAATTAAAGTCTGACATGCATACTAATAATAAAATTAATTATTTTAAATTAAAAACAAGAAGGTTATTATTAGTTGTTGAAGCACTTAAAATAATATTAGCATGCATGCTAAGTATATATTCAAACTTGTAATTTATATATAATTAAAATCCTAGCATTCATATTAATAAAAAAAACTACTTGTTGAAGCACTTTAAAGTACTAAATAATTTGTTGTTGTTAATGATGAACCTAAACTCTGGAAAGCATAAAAATGAGAACAAAAACACTAAAAATAAAGGGAGGAGAGTGTGTAAAAATCATAAAAATACAAATCAAAACTATTCTTTCACCCCTATTTTTATTGTGAATTTTGAAAGCTAAAAGGTTGAATAGTAACTAAAAATCAATTCTCACCATTATCAACTCTTGATTAACCACCATAAATCAAGAATTGAATATAAAATAAAAAAACAAGAGTTTTTATAGTAGGAAAAGCAATAGTTCTTTGAGATTAATTTCTAAGAATATCAAACCATTTGATATCATAAGAATTTGTATTCCTATTTTATGTCAAACTTGTTAGTTGTCATTTTCTTACTAGACCTGATCACTTAATCATCAATGCTTAAAATAAGCATATCATATATATATATATATATATATATATATATATATATATATATATATATATATATACAAATCACTTAATCATCAATGCTTGAAATAAGCATATATATATATATATATATATATATATATATTAAGACATAAAATGATATAAATTTTATATTTGTTTTTTATATAAACACATTTATGGACTTCGTTGATTTTGATTGCAAGCACAATTTTTTAAATAAAAACTTATCATGATTTAAAAAGCAAGGTTTAAAGTAAAATATCAAAATGATTTTGGATATTTTGTATTTTATTGAAGAAAAAAAATAAGTCTTAAGATTATTTCAAAAATCTACACATAAATTTTACTTTTATTGAAAAAATATTTTCAAGAACCTTTTGGTGTTCATACGTACCACTTAAATTTTATAACTATCTAAACTAATAACTCATGACAAACATATTTTCAACACAGATATAATTAAAAAAATATGTATATCAAATATATATTTAAGCTTGTAATTGATATGAAATTAAAGTCTGACATGCATACTAATAATAAAATTAATTATTTTAAATTAATAACAAGAAGGTTACTATTAGTTGTTGAAGCACTTAAAATAATATTAGCATGCATGCTAAGTATATATTCAAGCTTGCAATTTATATAAAATTAAAATCCTAGCATTCATATTAATAAAAAAAAACTACTTGTTGAAGCACTTTAAAGTAATAAATAATTTGTTGTTGTTAATGATGAACCTAAACCCTAGATTTAAGGGGGAAACTAAAGCATAAAAATGAGAACAAAAACATTAAAAATAAGGGGAGGAGAGTGTAAAAATCATAAAAATACAAATTAAAACTATTCTTTCACCCCTATTTTTATTGTGAATTTTGAAAGCTAAAAGGTTGAATAGTAACTAAAAATCAATTCTCACCATTATCAACTCTTGATTAACCACCATAAATCAAGAATTGAATATATATTTTAAGAAAAACAAGAGTTTTTATAGTAGGAAAAGCAATAGTTCTTTGAGATAATTTCTAAGAATATCAAACCATCAGATATCCTAAGAATTTGTATTCCTGATATGATATCTACAACACCCAAGTATTTTGTGTGACACTTGTTAGTTGTCATTTTCTTACTAGACTTGATCACTTAATCATCAATGCTTGAAATAAGCATATCATATATATATATATATATATATATATATATATATATATATATATATATATATATATATATATACACAAATCACTTAATCATCAATGCTTGAAATAAGCATATCATATATATATATATATATATATATATATATATATATATATATATATATATTAAGACATAAAATGATATAAATTTTATATTTGTTTTTTATATAAACACATTTATGGACTTCGTTGATTTTGATTGCAAGCACAATTTTTTAAATGAAAACTTATCATGATTTAAAAAGCAAGGTTCAAAGTAAAATATCAAAATGATTTTGGATTTTGTATTTTATTGAAGAAAAAAAATAAGTCTTAAGATTATTTCAAAAATCTACACATAAATTTTACTTTTATTGAATTTTCATGAGCATTTTATTTTTTGAATATTGGGTGAAAAATAATTAAAAACAATAAATTGTTAACATTCTCATAAAACCTATAATATTATTCAAGATCCATGGAATATTTTAATAATAATTTAAATACCATTCGCTTAATTAAATCTCATCAACCATTCGCTTCATTTTTCCTTCATTATTTTTTGTGACTCTTCCAGTCCGTCTCACCTATAATATTTTTTTTCCATTAAATCTCATCAACCATTCGCTTCATTTTTCCTTCATTTTTTTTGGTGACTCGGTAAAATGTAAGTTTTAAATTAAAAAATATATATATAAAAAAATAAAAAAAATAGAGAGCTACCATGTTGCTCCCCACATGCTGCACGGAATTTAATGCTCTAGTTCTGTTGTATGAACGCTCGGCGTTCTATGCTCTGATATATATAAATTTAAAAACTACACTCCCAGGATCCCGACTCCACTTGCATCTTCAAATTGTCTGGTTGATTTCCTATTTCTTTCTTATTGTTGTTGTTGTTGTTATTGTTTAAGGATTAAGGCAACTATGCACCTAAGGGGGGATTAGGTGTAAATACAATAATTAATGCAATTTTAAAATTAATTACTTTAAAGTAAAACAATAACCAATAATATAATTAAGTACTTTAAAGTAAAGAGATAAGAGAGAGAGATTGCTAACTCGGTTTTAACGTGGTTCGGCAAGCCTACATCCACAGCTCAAGTACCAACCCGTACCTGAGTATTGTCTCTTACTAGTCCAAGTAACAAGATTACAATTCCCGCTTGATGAATCCACACCAAGACTTTTACACCACTTGAAGATATGCCCTCTTTCAAGATTTTTCCTTTTTTCCCACTTGAAGATGTACCCTCTTCAAGATTTTTCCTTGGTGATGTTCCCTCACCAATATCAAGAGTTTTATACTCAACTCTCAAGAGTTTTACAAGGGATTGTTTTTGTAATACAACAATACACTCTCAAATAGTGTGGATATTACAAATTAAGATCTATGATCTCTTTATCTCACTTAATAGCACTTAGAATATTTGAAGGTGTTTAAGTGTAGTGAGAATGAGATTTAATACTCTTTGTGTTAGGATATGAAGATTTAAACACAAATTTGAGTATTAATGAGGATTGATGATATGAAGGTGTTTATGCACTACTAATTGCCTCAATATCAGATATAAAAAAATGTCTCACCTTAATTTTGCAATTAAGAGGCCTATTTATAAGTTTCAAAGAGAAACTAGCCGGTTCTAGCCGTTTTAGTGCAACTGTCATCTCAAACGGTCGACCGGTTCACAACGGATAAATCAAGTGGTCGATCGGTTCATTTAAAAGCCAGAAAATCAATCTTTTTGACCAAGCGGTCGACCGGTTCAGTTCGAAAGGCAATTTGTCTTCCAAGCGATCGACCGATTCACTTGGTAACCCAAGCGGTCGACCGGTTCATGCAGAAACCCTATTTTGACAAATTATCTTTTCTGAATTTCTTGAACCGATTGATTATGACTTAAACCTATAATCATCAAACCCTTTTAATGCATGCAATGTGAAGTGTGTGAGTTCATTTTAATTTGTGCTATCAAGTTAGAAATTGAGATTTACATAAAGCACTAAAATGAAAACTTATTCTAAGTCTTCACTTGCTTGCATCTTGGACTTCCTGGAATGATTTCTTTGTGTAATCCATTATGCTTGTTGATGTATTCTTTATATAATACATGTTTATAACTTAATCTCATCAAGCATATTATTAGTCCATTTTCTTTTTATTGTTATCATCAAAATATATAAAGCATACAAGTATGACATTATATGTCAACAGTTGTTACTGACTACACCAAAGGTTCGGCACTTCCTGATTCCAATGTCATTTTTCTGACAATCAAAACCTAATCATCACAACAGGCTTCGCTTGATGCTGTACCTAATTGGGAGTATGATTGTGGGTTTTTTAAAAATGTTTTTTATTTAAAAATATATTAAAATAGTATTTTTTTTATTTTTAAAAAATTATTTTTGACATCAGCACATGAAACAATAATATCTATAAAACACTAATTTTATTTTAATTTAAAATAAAAAGATAATTTTTATTTTTTATAGTTTTTCAAGACACAATTTCAAACACGCAATATCAGCAAGCTTTTTAGATATGCTTGCAAGTGAAATTGGTAACAGCATTATAAATATCAAAGGGTTATCTTAATTCTCTAAACCTATAACTTCAGAAATACTTTCCTTAACGCTATATCAGCAGCAGCACAACCACAAACAGCAATGAAAAAAAAATTTGGAAAAAAAAATGAAAAACATAACAAAATCATAACTATCTTAGAACGTGGGTGCTAGCTGCTAGCAATCACTAAACCGAAAATACCCCATGCCTTTGTTAAACTAGAAGTAATCAAACCAGCCATGCATGGCCCTGTTGTTTCTCTCTCTTCTTACATTTGCCCTTGAGAACTCGGGTTGTTAGTTTCGTTTTGTTTCAATTGAAATGGTCAAAATATTTTATACTAGTTAAAAAAACGAGATAAAACAACGTTGTTTTTATCTTGGTTAAAATTTTGGTTCATTCCGCATTTTTTGGTCAAATACCGGCCGAAACACGCCGGTATTATTTTGCTTGTGCTGTTTCGACCAAATAGTATTTTTTTAAAATAATAAATAATTTGACAATATCAATCATATCTCTCAATCTAACCGTTAGATTGAGATAAAATTTTACGAGGAGTGTCTTGACATATTTATATATATTATGTTAAAATTTTAGAGCAATCAAAGAATGTAATGAACTTGCAAGATTGATGATGACATTCTCATAATATAATACATATTTATAATTATGTTCAGAAAAATCATTTTATTGTCTTTTTTTAGATTAAATTACACAATTCTAAATAATTTTATTTTTTGATCTGAACTATTTTTTTTTAAATTAATATATTTAATTATACACATAAATAATAAAACCCCGAAACGGCGTGCCAAACACTTCAAAATCAAAACATTTTGTTTCAATTGAAAAAATAAAATACCAACCGAAACGAAATTAACAAGAGAACGGTAAGGGTGCCGGTTGGGAGCGAGGTCAATCCCATTCTCAATTGAAGATACATTCTGCGGGGGTTTTACTTACCAGTTTTGCAGCATGAAAAAGATGGTAAGCTTTATTGTCTTGCAGAGAATCCCGATCCTGTGCCAAGCTTGAGGACGAGTGAGCAAAGGGTCTAGATGTTTGTACTTGTCTGGGCAAGTTTAAGGCCACAAACAAGTTTACAAATTTAATTCTTTTAATTGGCATTTTGAACTAAATTTTCTTTAATGTTCATGGAGAATAAAAGTTGGTCCTGTCAGAGTCTCACTCTTCACTTGCAATGTCTTACAAACAGCCAAAAAATGTTGATTCCAAATAAATAGACTAGGGTGTTAGTCTGCGGTGTTTGACATTGTGTTTTAAAAATATTTTTTTAAAAATAAATGAATTTTATTTTTTTATTTTAAATTAGTTTTTATATTATTTTGATGTGCTATATCAAAAATAATTTTTAAATGCATCAAAAAAATATTATTTTGATGCATTTCTAAATGAAAAAAAACTTTCAAAAACAACTTCAACGACACTCTCAATCAGTCATTCATTTGAATTCAGTGATACAAATGCACTCGTATAACTAGATTTATAGACAACATATAAAACGAAAGGATAAGAAAGGATAGCTCTTACAAAACTTGAGACAAGTTTAGCATATCATCCATCAGTCAGTTATTTACAACAAAAGAAGAAGAAGAAGAAGAAGATTCATAGTTAGTGAAAATCATTCGCAACACCTGAGCTATTTCACATCTGCTTAGGAGAAATCTGATTCAAGACTCGCTTCAGTTGTTTAGAGCCTGGTGTTTTGAAAAGTAGGGGGTAAGCTTCTTCTCCAACTCCAGCAAACTGAAATGCCATAAACAATAACTAGCAATGAAAACTAAATTTTGAAAAACAAAAACGCTAGAATGCAATTGAAAAATTAACAATGAAACACTTACATCTCATATTTCTGAAGAGCCTCATTTCGTTTTGACACATACAATTCACTGTCCTTGGGTATGTTGTTCAAAGGATTGATCGCTGCAATAATTAAGAAATACAGTTCACAAGAATTACATTCAGTTTTAGATATGGGCATGGAGGAAGATTTGGACATCAAACAGAAAAATTCAATTATGTGTTCAAATTTATGCATGATCTGGATATAGTGGCTTTAGGTTGTCATGGCAATAAACTCGAGGGGTTCCAATGTCTTTACAAGAGATTATTTTTAACAAACTTCAAAGATCGTTCAGTTTTTTTAGTTTGATGTTATATGAGGATCCATCAAATGAAATGCAATGTGCCCTCAAAGCTGTGCAAGGTGCAAAATCCTTCCATGTCCAAAATTCATAAAACATAAGCTGTGAAGAAGCTGTACTTGGAACTGGTGCCGGTTCTTTCACCCCCACATTCTTCTGAGATTTTGGAGAGGTTGGATTGTCAGTCGCCTGCACACCCTGTTCAAGCAAAGTCATAGCTTACTAAATTAACATAAAAAGGTCAATTGCTATCGGTAAATGCAATCGAAAAATAGTGGCAATATCTTAAAGGTCAAAGCAAATAGTAGCAATTAAGACTCCCACGTCTTTAATAATGAGCTAGGTCTTTGCTACCCAGGACAGGTATTGAGACACTTCGTTTTCTCTCAATTAAGCCTCTTTTTTTCTTCATTTCTCTCCACCTTACTTATCTGCTCACTCTCCTTTTCTCCTCTAGATAGTTATGTATTTGGACATCAATAGATTTTTAGACAAAAAGAGCAGAGATAATGAGCAATTGTTACCTTCTTCCTTTCCCTTCTCTTCAGAATCTTTACATGGCACTTTTTAATGTAGTGCATCAAATGATATCGAGAATGTCTAGAGAACAACTGTTCTCTAATCTCTGGATTCTCAGTCAGCCAGTCAGAAATATCTTTGGACTTAACTACCTCATCTTTATCCAAAGATTCCAACCAGGAATAAACCGGCAGCCATTGATCTGTACGTTGAAATCGAGCATGTGGAACATCAGCCTGATTTGTCTCGGTTACCTGGTACAGGAGAAATGACAACTATTTAGCACATAACGCAATGAGATTGAAAAGGGGAAAAAATCAACCGCACAGCAAACATAAAAATATAGACAATAAGATCAGAAATTGAACACCCAATATCATGCATTGTAAGGCATGGGCAGGCCATGCAGTGTTTTCTTTTGACAGACTGTATAACACTTCATAGAGCAGAGGGTCAAATTTAGCTAGCTATCTGTCTAAAGACAAAATTCTTAACACCTAAAACAGAAAAGGGTACCTGATTCTGAGTGGGAAGTCTCATGTATTTTTGAATGGAAAGCAATCGATCAATGAGATCGGAACGGTGCATGGATTGTAAATCAGAAGGTAAGGATGAGTAATTAGAATCAATCCATGTCTCCACCTCCATCGTACTCACTGCTTTCACTCCAGCAAAGGCACTTAGCCAAAGTCGAGCCATTGTTTCCCATTCTTGTGATTGATTAGGGTTTTGTTCGCTTCCTCTGTTGTTGTTGCCTTCTCCTTCTAGGGTTTGTTCCATTGAATTCGACATTTTTTTTTCTTATTGTTTGACTAGTCAGCCGCTCCCACCATCCCTCGCACCAGGGTGTTTGCTCCTGATATTGTTCTTTTAAATGGTGTCGTTTTTGCATAAGCTTAGGGACTTTTTGATGACGTGTTCTATTATTTAGTAACTGCTAATTAGCTCAGGAGTATGCTAATTTGATAATATGACAACATAATTATAATTGTTTTTTAAAATAAAATATTAGTTTCATTTCGAATAAATTTTAAGTAGATTCACTCGGAGTATTACAAATGAAAATATTTTAATCAAAAAATACAAAAACCATAAACATATTATTTTATCTCTTCATAATTTAAATAATTTATCTATAATAATAATAGTGATGAAAATTAAGTATAATTTTAATGGAAAATAAAACTAATAATTTAAAGAAAAAAATAATTTGAAATAATCACGAATTGTAATATCTTTAAGTAGCCATAACAAACATTATAAAAAAATAAAAATAAAATAATCATAGCAAGCACCTTTTTGAGATAAATTTGTAGGGTGAAATCTATTCGAAAAGCCGTGACAAAAATAATTATTGGGAAAGCATTATTATACCTTTAAAAGTTCCGGTTAAGAATTTAGCTGCGGGAACAAACGAAGCTGATTTGAATGTAGCTTTATTGTTAAAATTCAATATAAAAATATATATAATTGAAAAATTCAACCCCAATTAAATTTAGTTAATCTTAAGAAAATAATAAAAATAATGTTGTTTTGATTAAAAAATATTTTTAAAAACAATTAAATGGTTTGAGTATCAAAACAATAAGGCGAAGTTGAAGTTAACCAGGTAAACAAGACACTCAAAGCTTTTAATTGAATCAATTAGGCTTTTTATTTTTATTTATTTGTCCCAAATCAGATAGATAAAGATTAACCTGCAACATAATGATCCTCACTAGGTTGTGGTTGCTCTTAAACTCAATTTGAGCATTTCCCAACCCAGCTAAATTATTTGGGCTTATATTTTGGCCCAATTTTGGTTCAATAAGTGCTTTTGGTTTTCAAATCTAGTGCATGCTTAGCCCTATGTTTTAAAAGCATTTACAAAAAATATAAATTTTAAATTTTTTTTGCTTTACTTTTTTAATATTTTCATATCATTTTAATATATTGATATTAAAAATATTTTATAAAAAAATATTATTTTAAATATATTTTTAAATAAAAAATATTTTAAAAATAATTTCCAACTACACTCTAGATAGTCTACCACTTAAAAAGGAAAATTGATATCGTTTTAACAAAAATATTGAATAAAAAGAAAACATTGTAGCTGTAGAAGTCCAATGACTACTTGAAAAGATATCTGATTCTTTGGTAGTTATTTTTAAAATATTTTTTTATTTATAAATGTATTGAAATAGATTTTTTTTATTTTTTTATATTTAATTTATTAATATTAATACATTAAAACGATAGAAAAACACTAATTTAGTTTATTTTTTATAAAAAAAAACACTTTTAAAATGAAAAAAACTGGCTCTGGAAAAAAGTGTCAGTAAACCAATACTTATTATTGATCCCAAAGGAAAAAAGTGACTTTGAAAAAAAAAATACTGAGTTTTATTCTGGTTGAAACACAAATATTTTTGCAGATGCAATGCAAGGAACATGTTTGTGGTATTCATCATTGTTAATCAAATTTTGACTGATTAATGTTTTTTGGATTTTCTCATCTTTCTATCAACACAAACATGTTAGATAAGTCAAAAGTTAAAAAGTAAAATAATAGTTTTCAGTTTGTTTTATATATCTTTCTAGAATAAAATCCAAAAATAGTAGATGAGAACTGGTAATCACTTAAGCCACCAACATCCACACCCTCACCTGATTTCCAAATCCCTCCCCATCATTAACAAGAGAGATGATAGGCAATTCATTTGGAGGTTCCAACCTCTAAGACATGGGCAAGAAATAATAAAAAAAAACACAGGCCATGATGCCTAACTAAATAGAGATTAATTTATCTCACATCTGCAACTTATAATAATAATAATAATATTAGGGCAAGATCATCTTACCCACAAGATGTAAATAAAACAAATGGTAGCACAGGGGTCACATTGTTATCTATTTGTAGATAATAAATCAATTTCTCTAACCTGCTGCTGGCTCTATGAATGAACTGCATGCTTAAATTCAAAAATGTTACTGCTACAAAAAGTTTACCTAGTCTTTTTGGCTTTGGCCATTTTCTTTTTTCTTTTCTTGATAGCCTTGGGAGTTTTAGTCTTTCGAGCTTCTCTCTTCTCCTCCTTTACCTTCTTCTTATGCTCTTTTCTCGCAGCTTTTTTATCAGCAGGATCCTGTTTCTCGGTTTCTGATGATGAACCACTCCCATCGGAATCAACCGAGTCCTCTTCCTCTGCCATCTGTCCCAGAGTCAGATTCACTCTCAGGAGAGTTTGAATGCCCCATCCTGAATAACAGAAGACTCTTCTACTGGGTTTGCATCCACTTGCCTCCTTTCTTGTTGGGCTGCAGAGGAGCTAGAAAGAGCCTCCTTTAATCCAGTAATAGTCTTATAGTACATGTCTCCAGTATCGTTGCCACTTGTTATCCGCATTACATCCTCCTCAGCATGCTTGACATCATCTAATGTCTTTGGAATATATGACTACATAGAAGCAACAAACACACTTCTCAAAATTAGGATCCATCCCAGATATATATGCATGTGTACATTATGATATCATGTTTCAGAGATTTTTGTATCCTCAGCCGCATGAGGAATCCCAAATATTTCAAAAGTCAATCCTCCCAAGACCAAAATAAATTTCACATTTGTGTAAATTACTGAATTGGTAAATTAGAAATTCAAATTGAGATTGAATGCTTGCTTCACTTGCAAGGCCCTTTAAAACTGTCAAACTAGGCAAACATGATAAGAACCAGAACAGCTACCCCTTTTTTTTTACAAGGGAAACAAAATCACAGTTTTCTCTCTCTATAGGAAAATAATAATAACCTGAACAAATACAGAGTCGGCAATTTCATCCTCTGCAGTCAAATCTCTTGTCAATATTTTTTGCTGAACCTGAAAAAATGAAATAAATGGTCACAGCAGAGACCTCCATGATAGTCTTTAAGAAAACCAAGCAACTGAAAGGACACAAACCTCTTCCAAGTAACTGTCAATGGAGTCATCATTAATAGTCGGATCCACTATGAAGTCAAACAGCTCCCGAATAGTCATGACTGCTACACCATGTTTCTTAAAGAAATCCTGTGAGCACAAGTCTTGATTAATTCACTTTTCTTAAAAACAGGCAGGCACTGTGTTTTTGCTAAAGGCAATGGAAAGTAAAAAACCACAAACATTCATCATGTGGATAGCACTTACAGAAACATGAAGACAATCTTCACGTAAAAAGTCAAGGGCATGAGGGTGGTCAAGATCAACTGCTTGAGAGACATCAATTATATACAAGCGACCCTAACAAACAGGAAAAATCATTTTGATCAAATATCTACAGGAACAGATGTGATCAGTTCAATATTTCTAGAAAGCTATGCAAATTTTAATCATGTTCTGTGATCACACATTCAATTGCATTTTTTTATTAAGTTGTAATTGTTTTTCTCCCATGTCTTAATAAAAAAAATGCCTGGTGAAGACATGATATCTATTCAGTGGGGAAGCATGAGATGTTCACCTCGTAGTAAAGGATGTTGTACTCACTGAGGTCTCCATGCACTAGCTTACACTTCTGATATAAAGTCCGCATAGTAATAATCATCTAGCAAATACACCACAAGAAGTTATCGCAATCACCAAAAACGAAACAGCAAAATACAAACATTAAATCCTTTTCTTCTTGATTCTAAATGAAGTGACAAGAAGCATCTATTGTCCATGTGCCACGGTCCATATCATGGCATCCTAAGAGAAGTTATGTTTTATGCTCCTCCAAATTGATCCACACAAGGACCTGACGGCTATTATAATTATCAGCAGATTTAACTTAGACTATGAAAGTTATTCAAGCACACCAGAGTGCCTATGAGATTCTTAACTAGATATATTTTTGCTGATATTTCAAACTTCAAACCAATAATGATGATAATATAAAAATCCAAAAGCCTACACACCTCCATATAGCTTTCACGCAACTTATCCAAAGATAAGGCAGCATCCTTTAGACGAGGTGCGGCCCAACCAACTTTTCCTATAATGCATAAGAAAACTCTCATTACCTCCACAAAGTAGTAATATACAGGAAACAAACTTTATCCTCCACAAGAGGAACTTCAGGTAAACAGTTTGATGGCTTTGATATATAAAAGCAGATCATCTTTCTCCTGGCCTGTTGATGTGAAGATGTCTTGAAATACACATGCACACAAACAACAAACACAAAAGAATAAAGTACCTATGAATTCCATGACCAGGACATGAAGTCTCAAAAGTATGGGTGTTGGGCACCTGATTCCTGCTGCTTTTATCCTGTAGCTCGCAATGAAGTTGAAAACACATAAAATCCCAACGTAATTTGCTGAAATAAATTAGATTTGAAGTGTATTTATAAGATTATTTTCTTCCTTAGCAGGATCACAGAAACAAATACTAATTGATGACCAAAAATAGGGTCTGTCTGTCTTTAAAGTTTGAACCGTGTATGATAGGCAAACAGATTTTGCAGCAATAAAGTTTTTTAGAAAGAAGAGTCCTAACATTGCAGTGTTATGAAAAATGTAGAGGTAAATGTTGGTCTTACCTCAAAAGATTCCTCATTTCTTTTTCAGCCCACGTCTTTACCATTTTTCTGGGATTGTGCTTGCAGTATCCATGTCGGAAACGGTAGTCACCTTGTACATACCGATCTCGATCTCTATAGTTGTTTAAAAGAGATAAGATAAATAACACGGTAAGCTAGAGAATACAAACACATCCAGCCAGTAAATCAGAAATTTATTTTTTGTCACAGAGAAACAAATATGCGTAGGTATATAAGAAAGAAAAAATGTAAGCAAATACACAAAGGGCAATCTATAAAGCTATTTCTGGCATGACATCTGCCATCACTGACTCAATCACACTGACAATCATTAACGCACTTGACTGCTATTTGAGAAAACGATTTATTTAAAGAGACAATAAAACCAGGATATCAGAAGCTAAACAACAGTATCCTGATTCAAGAACATTTTCCAAGGTTTTTCTACTTCCAATTTGTTTGCATCTCCCGTGAACGGTTATCTGTGTAGCACCCTATTTTATATCTTTAGCATCAAACGTTATAATCACTCCTTTCTTAACAACTATATCCACCCTGGACTTACTTAAAAACCAAAACCGAAGTTTTGTACACTTTGATTGCTAGTTCCTGACCATCAGTTTTTGTTGCGTGATAAACATTTGCCTGCCACGAATCAGAAACACAAAGTTCAAACAACAACACAGAATAGAACTGGTACAAATAATATGAAACCAACAATGCCCTTTACTACCTCTTTTCCTGTCGAAATGCAGCCATTGATATCATTAAACACACCGCGATTCAACATTTTAAATAAAACCATACGCGTTCTAGGATCGATAGCCTGCACAAACAGCACACCAGATTACACACTTTCCTTGCAATAATATCTGTGTGTGTGTGTGTCAAAAAAAAAAAAAACCTTTGAACATATTCTTGCAAATAATCATCACCTGCTCAACTGTAGCGCGATCGGCTTTCTCAGTATTTCTAGTTTTCCCAATAGCCATATCTCTCACACTATGGCGAATGGCAGTCGTAACTGAATTCGACATTCCAACTTTCACTCTCCCTTCCCATTCCTACACGAAATCAAAATCACACATAAGCAAATAATAAAATTAAAAAGAAAAAAATAAATTAATACCTCTAAAGGAGAAGCGCGAATATGATGCGTGAACTTCTGGTTGCGATTAGAGAGAGGTTGAAGAGTTGAAGAATTCGGACGCGAGTGAAGGCCGCCGTTAGCATTAGGACGGCGTGAATTGAGAGTAATCGCGCTATCAAATGAGTCGTCGTCGTTTTTGGTATCTAACCAGTCTAACGCGTCGGCAATTTCAGAGTCTGATGACCAAGAATCTTCCTCCTCGGATTCTTGTACTTCAACTTCGGGCCTGGCTTCATTAGATGATGTTAGAGGTTCCGATTGATCGATATTTTGTTGTGTAACTGACATTGCTAGGGTCGTGTTCAATTACTGAGCTTGGAACGGTGAACAGGGTGGGTTCTTCGGGTTCCTGTTATACTTGTTGTGAGCTAGGGTTTTAGCGTTTTAGGAGGAGATCCTTCCTTACAAAGGGGACCCTTACCAGTTGCCACGTAGGATACAGTTCTTATTACCCCCTGGTATACTATCCGCACTGCCACGAAGGAGTTTTAAAAATATTTATTATAATTTGTATTTTAATTATATAAAACTTAAAAGAAACAATATAAAAAGAAAAAAAAACGATTTAAATTCTGAAAGAAAAAACGAATTAAAATTAAATTCTCAAGTAAATATAATTTATTTTTAAAAATAATATGTATTTCTACTGGCAACAAATTATTGAATAAAACTTAATGACAATTTAAAAAGTATTCCTAAGAATCTTAATAATATAAGAAATTATATATTTTTA
The DNA here is from genome assembly GCA_029204005.1 of Salix udensis. Lineage (NCBI taxonomy): Eukaryota > Viridiplantae > Streptophyta > Magnoliopsida > Malpighiales > Salicaceae > Salix > Salix udensis. The sequence goes on from CM055033.1 coordinate 1,060,122, forward strand.
ATAAAAAAGAATTATCTTATTCATGTATTTCTTTTTTTCAAATAATATTTTTTAGGATTTTTTTTTAAATAAAAAAAACTTATTGTCATTATAAAAGTACGTTTTGATAGAAAAAAAGAGTTTGTTAAAAAAAAAAATCTTGTTCCTTTTAGAGAATTATGTAAAACATTTAAATAAAAAATAATCAATTAGATAGTTCATTCTTACTGACAACTTATAACCTTTAATTTCTGCTAGGTCGGGCACGTAACTTTTAATGAATTAAGATAAGAGAAATTAACAAGCTAATTATCATTTTAAATTATCATAACTCATTTTTAACCCCCAATTCTTGTTTCATATTTTTTTAAAATAATTAAAATATACATTTTCATGAAATATAATCAATTTTCACATGTTGTCTTTTTAATTCCTTGCACTTTTTTTTAATTTATGGAAAAAATAAAAGCGATTAAAAATATAAAAATAAAATAAAAGAAGAAGAAATAGAATTCAAGGGAGTGAAACGAGATGTATTAAAAGAAGAAAATATATAAATGAGAAAAAGAAAAGTAATTAGAGAATCAAGCCGGGATTACAAAAAAAAATTAATAAATGAAAACTTTTTGTTCTTATTTTTATATTATATATTTTTTTTTAATGAAAATAACATCAACTACAACACTCAATATGTATCCATCGGAATCAAGGGGATTAAAAACATTAATTAAATTCAGAATTGGATTTTCATGGGTTCGAGAAAGCGGTGGGCCACAAAGAATCCACCCAGAAATTTCGTTGGTATCACTTGGCCTTTACCGTAGCCACGTCAGTTGGGTCGTTGGAACCACCTTGCTGCGGAGTGCTGGACAGTCCCAAAATCCTGACCATACACTTTCCAGGACCTTCCCCTGAGAAAAACATAGCAATCACTCACAAAGAAAACAACAACACTATGTTTGTTCGCCAAAAATTAAAAATAAAAAAAAATGAATTGAATATCTCTTTACTACACCGAAAAATTAGATATGTCGGAGATTTTTTTAGGGGTGCTCGGGAATACAGTTAGACCGTGATTTTAGTCCCTTTTGATTGGCTAATATCAAAACTATATGTTTTTAAAAAAATATATATTACTTTAATAAATTTTCCAAATAAAAAAAATAATATTTATCATCATATACAAGACTTTTGGAAATCTCAGGGATAAAAATGGTAGATTGACAAAAACATATTGTCGGCTTTTAAATTTCTGGCCACGAAACACCAAGAAAATGCTAGTTGAAAGAATTCAAACAAGGAGTTTTATCAGGTTGAAAACCTAGCCCAATAATTAAAACATGTGACTCTGTTTAAGCTTTTGCTTCTAGGTACTTTTTCAAAGTATATTTGATAGGGGAAAAAATAAATTAATAGTTTTTAATAACTTTGATCTATTGTTATAAAAAACAAAATTATATATATATATAATACAATACAAAATATAAATCAAAGTAGTTCAAGATACCTTGTTACAAGTTAAGAGTATGTTTGAGATTATGGAATTGTTTTTTAAAATATTTTTTATTTGAAAATACATTAAAATAATTATTTTTTATTTTTAAAAAATATTTTTAATATTAACCTATCAAAATAATCTAAAAACACAAAAAAAATCATTCTTTTTATGAAGAAAAAATGGTTATCAATGTATGTTTACCTTCAAGTGATCACCAACCTTTAATTAAATATTCGAAGGACGTGGGAGTAATGATATTTTTTATTATTTAAAAATTATTTTAAATATAAAAAAGTAAACATATTTTTATATAAAAATGATTTTAAAACACTGGTCGTAGTGTGTACATCTCTGGCAGCTCTTCTTCGGGCCGAAAACTTTCGAACAACTTTGGGCCCTCTTTTTGTCACCTCTCATGAAAAATGAATGCTAAGCTGAGGAAGTTAGATGGCAATACAATGAATCCAAACCAATTCACACGACATGATTGATGGTTCCACTCTGTTTAATTGATTTGAAGTTAGCATCATGCACCGCATTAAGAATGTCCTAACAATAATTCAGCAATTACCTCTCTCTCTCTCTCGTCAAATATTTGATTTGAAATAATAAAAAACAAGAGCTCCGGTCCAGAAAATTGATTGAAGCGCCGGCAACCCATCTGTGGATTGCGGTGTCCCGGAAACTCCTTCAGATGATAAGACTCTACTCATTGATTCTTGTATGTATCAGTTTCTTGGCACCTGTGTTTGTATGTGTGTGTGCTCGGAGACATGCGTTAAATTATCTTTTATAATTTAAAACGGTAATTATGAATTCATATGAACCTGTATTTTAGCATTCATTTTAGAAAATAGCCTTTTCATTAAGAATTTATATTTTTAGTTGAATCGGTGTTTTTCTTAATTAGAGATGGGTTTTAATTTCTTTATAAGTAGTGGTAGCATATCACCATTTATTGTTGAATCAAGGAATAATAATCAATTGCATCAAATCTCTATCATTAAAAAATAAAAAGAATATTATTTTAATATATTTTTAAATAAAAAAACTAATTTTAAAATTAAAAACAATTATATTCCTCCATCTAATTAGTTGTATGTCACATAAAATAATCTCTAAAAACTTTCACATATGTACATAAATAAAATGCAATATATATATATATATATATATAGAGAGAGAGAGAGAGAGAGAGAGAGAGAGAGAGAGAGAGAGAGAGAGAGAGAGGGAGAGAGGAGTTACTATCGAGAATTCCCGATTCCAAAGGGCAACATTTCTTTTTCATAATTTGCATCAAATCTCTATCACTCAACAATAGCCACATCTTCATCTTCCTCAATCTCCACCATCCCTCCAAATCCATGATCTCCACCGTCTTCCAGTATTCCCTGCCATGGCTCCGTCGGTACACATTCCACTTTATGCCTCAACTTCCAATCAAGTGCTTGGCATCCTCTTGAGCAATAATTCACCGCCCCACAAACCGAGCACCGGCGAAACTCATGCGGCCTTGTCTCCGGTCTCCCGCAGCCACCGTGAGAGCACAGCCTCAGACCATGACCCAACACCCCAGTACGTCTCGACTCGAACCACTCTTTCAAAAACCCGTTCACCGGATGCGCCTCTCGAGCTGGCACGTTACATCCAAAATCACTCAGCAATGGACATCCAGTGATAGCAGGACCCCTCACCGTGCAGCCGTAGCGGAGGTTTTGTTGTTCTTCTACATGTTTTTGCTGGGGTTTCCATGTGAGCATGGACCGTAAGGATAATGCAAGCTCCTTTGCGTTAGCCTGGACTAAAAACCGGCGACCCTGAACAACATTCCGGGGGACGCCGTAGCCATCTTGAAGGCAATGGCCGAGCTCCCGAAGCGCGTCGATATGACCCAGAACAGCTGCTCGAGCACATAGAGCCACGCCGGCGCGTAGATTTTTATCATTTTTGGAGCCTCCGCTCCCGTTAAATTGTATAACCGCAAGAGAGTAAAGGGCCAAGGCGTGAGATTTGATAGCAGCTTTCGCCATTAAAGAAGCGCCGCTTCCTCGGTTTTGTAAGCAGTAAAACCGGATCTAAGAACACCAAAAACTTGAAACTTTCAATCTTTGCTGGTCAGAAATATAATACTGGCCGTGTTTCAAAGAGAAAAACTCGAAACTTTCAATAAAAATAGAATATATATATACACTGACCATTCCTAGAGTGTACAAGGCTTCTCTGTTGCCTGCGCTAACACACTGCTTTAAAAACCGGTGGGCCGGATCCGACCACCGTTCTGCTTTCATGGCGAACGTTTTAACTCCAGCTCTCGACAAAACAAGAGGATCTAGAGCAAACTTCTTTAATCTTTTACATCTGTCGAGAACATATATATATGTTCAAAGCATAGCATGTCAATCACTGGAGCAAAAACCCACCAAGAATAACAGCAATAAATCCACAAAAAACTAGACTTACGTGATAATAATGTTTATAAAATCTGAAGGGCGAGAGGCGGAGGAGCTGAGCTTGGAAAGAATATGAAGAACAAGATCGTCTGGTAATTGATCAAAGAGATCAGGTTTCTCGGAGATTGTACGTAATCTTTTCCTCTGAGCCGTGCCCATTTCACTGCAAACTTGAGATTTGGAAAGCTGGGAACGGTGCTGTCTCCTGATTGTGGTATTAACGAGACGTTGCGATTGCTGGCTCGTTTATAATGGGGGCTCATCATGCAAGATGGTAGCACTAGCAAACAAAACGATTTCTAAATGGGACCCACTTCCCGTCAAATATATTAATGTCTCTCTAACACCTAATATGGGACGTAGTTGAAGATTTCTAAGTTTTTTACCGGCTATTCTTAATTATTTTCTGTACACTAGTACTATATATATATATATATATATATATATATTGCCCTAGAAGCAATGGATCATAAATTTTGAACATGATTCAGTTGGTAATTGGAAGACTCGTGAGCGTCTAGTTTAAGATTTAAAGTTAAAATTCTATTATTAGTTATTTGAAGAGGTTTTTTTTAATGAAGCTAGTCTCATAAAGTAATAGGTGAACTTTATATCTATTGATATTTTTATTAGTAGACTATATATCTTACTTTATATTTATTGATATTACTTTATATTAATTATTAAATTCATTAGTTAATGCAAATAAAAAAATAAATACACCAAAACTTGAAGTTTTAATAGTTTTGTTACTATGTTATACATGTGAAATAAATATTTTATTGGTGAATAATATTTAAAGTGGTGCTATTTTTACAAATTGTTTTTTCAGAGCTCACACTTGGAAAAATATCAATAATTGGATCTACTTTTAGATATATTTTTTAAAAAATATAAATGTAATATGAGCATTTAATGTTCTTTTTAATGAAAAATATAATATTTTATACTATTTTCCAGTAAAAAAAAAAAGAAAAAGGAAAAAGGAAAGGGCTATGATGGACGATGGGCATGGCATGTAGCGGTCAAAGCGGCCACATCGCAGGCCACCTGCCAGGGTAAGCTACGCATAGGGTTCTGTGAAAATTATGCTTTAAGTTATTTTTAAGAGTATTTTTTATTTAAAAATATATTAAAATAATATTTTTTTAATTTTTAAAAATCATTTTGATATTATTATGATCTAGAAAACATTATCAAAAAAATTAATTTAAAATAAAAATAAAAAAATTATTTTTTTTCAAAAATATTTTTGAAATATAGAAAATACATGAGAATTAAAAGTAAGTGTGTTTGGTTTGGGGTGCTGGAATTCAAATAGATGCCTTTGTTCAACTAGTGACTTTAATCGAGTGCAAAGGCATTGATGCGTTGCCTACTTGAAATTTAAAAAGGGTAGAGGAATGAATTCGAAATCTGATCCCATGAGCTGGTTTTGCACTGATCATCGAAGGGAGAAATAATAAATTCCGAATCGAATCCCATTAAGCATGTTAGCATTTCAAAATCCTCAGGATATTTGTTTCTAAGAATCTCAATTTCATTTTTTATACATTAATTATTTTTATTAATTTCTTACCTTTCGGAATAACAAAATCCTGGAATGACAAGTATAATAGTATGTATTTTCTTACCAAATTATGATTTTTTAAAAGATTAAATGCGTACAGTGCTTTACTAGGGTTGGGTAGATGTGATATACGGTGGGCTAAGCTAACTAGCTGTAACTTAAAGGACAAATAACTCTAAATAAATTAATATTAAGGTGTTTAATTATAATAATTAAATAATTAAACAAAGTCAATTTTTTTTATTGAAGAATGGATCTGTCTAGGACAGGATAAACGTGTAGCTGTTCAACGAAGCCGACTCTGCCATTACCACGAGTGATGGGACGCTTGTTTAACCTCCAAGTGCAAAAAATATAAAAAAAAATTGGAATTTTTATTATTATATATCTTGATTAATTTTATATTTTTTAAAAATTAAGAATTAATTAAAATATTTAATAATATTAACTGATGTGAAACTCAAATTGATAATATAATTACAAGGGTAAGAATTATACTACAGTTGATACTATTTTTTACCCTTATAAAGTGGACCGACCCATTGCAAATATACATCAATTCCATAAATAAATACACTTAGTATTAACACATCAATTTCTCGTATTAATATAGTACTTAACATAGTATTAGTTCTATCACTTGTATATACAAATCAACGTTTTGAAAATCAAATATACGATATATTATATAGATTATTTATTTATTTATTTATTTATTACATGAGTTACCAAATATAAACATGAGAATTCTTTTTACATATATAATTAAATAAACATAATGTCCCCATGTATTTAGTTTGGTTCGTGTTTCTCCTACTGTCTTATAAAATGTTTAATATGCAATGTACCCTAAGAAATGTAAACAATAAATACAGAAAGCCTTTTTTTTCTCTCCTTAAATATCATGAAGAAGTATAGCAAATGTCTCTTGGACATGTGTTTCAATACAATCGGTTGTTTATATATCTATATATTAATCATTTTTTTCTCGAATATTCTCTTTTATTTGTTTTTACGCGAGCAAGCTTCAATATCAGACATGTTACATTCCTTTATGATCTTACATGCTCAATTAACTTAGCAACCATATTTTGAAAAATCCCTAACACAAATTACTTAGGATCTGTATAGTAAATTTTGAGTTCAAATTAAAGTATATATTCTTTATAAAAACATAGAATAACTAGATTTTTGAGCGTTCATTTGGATCCAAAAAATAAAGTTTACTTTCGTAAAAAAAATATTTTGAAGAATCTTTATTTTATAACTGCATCATCACAAAGTCCCTACTCACTTGTGATGATAAAATACTTGCGATCTGTATAGTAAATTTTTGAGTCTAAGTCAGCGAGATGTATTTTTTATAATAATTTGAAATAACTAGAATTTTACTCGTTCACTTGGATCTAAAAAAATATATTTTCCCGTACTCACTTGTTGTAGGCAAGAATGATTTGTTTATATTTACGCATACTTTTTTTTTCTGAATGAAGTAGTAATTATTAATTGGATTAAAGATGGATGAAGTAACAATGATGGATGGTGGCAGGAGATCTGCATCTTAAACTTGTTCTTCACACACTTTTATATCTCTACGCATAGTGTGTGCAAGTTGGGGGTCGCAAGTTGCGAAACTTGTGAGGTATAAAGTTTTGCACATCAAGCTAGCCCTGGATATTTACGTGTAGGGACATTAAAAAAAAAGAAAAAAAAAGGAGAGAAATAATTTTCTGACTTCTCAAGTTGGATAATGAAGATTGAGGATAAGGTCTAGAGATTATGGAGTTGGTAGGTAGAACACTTATCCCTTTCATTACCACCAAGAAAAAGAGATGACCCGTACATGGTTTGGTACAAAATGAGACACGCCCTTTCTCATCCATAGTCTTGTTTTAAATTTTTTTTTAATGAATTTTTAGATGTTTTTATATCATTTTTATGTGTTGATATCAAAATTAATTATAAAAAAATAAAATAAAATATTATTTTAATGTATTTCTGAACAAAAAATATTTTCAAAAACCAACTTTGTCATGTTCCCAAACAATTACTAAACGTTTTGCTCATCACCTTTTTTTCCCCTCTGGTAACATTATAAGGATCTTGCAGTTCCAAGTTTATGAAGAAATCAATGGACTACACCATGTACTTGTAAATCAAGGGGTAAATTGCATCAATTTTTTTAATGTATCATGACATTATAGAAATCATAAATTGGTTCTTACGATTTCAAATCAAAAGTTAAAAGATATTAGTCTTTTATTTTGTGTGTGTGTGTGTGTGTGTGTGTGTGTGTGTGTGTGTGTATAAAATGATCAATTTATCATTCTAAAAAAATCATTTAACTAGCTAAAAGTAGAATAATATTTTTCCATAGAGTTTATTTGTTATTAATATATTGAATCGAGAACAAATCGTTACTTTAACATTTAATTTAAATACACATGGAAATGATTTAAATAAGTTTAAAAAAATAAAATAATATAATATAATATAGCCCAAGAGCTTTTCAGTCTTTTAGCATTTTGATTACGCAGTAAAATGATTTCATCGCTCTTAATAGCAATAAATAAATAAATAAATAATAATACTATTAAGCTTATTTGAATCGATGATCATGTTCTGGGTTTTTCTTGTTTCTTTAAAAACTGCTATCATCATTAATTTGGATATCACTTTTTTATTCTAGGAAAAAATTAACAAATAAACCCCCTCGAAGTTTAAGAAAAATTTACAGAAACGATTTATTATTTATTTTTTATTTCTTGACCGTTGATAAAACTTTTTTCTATATACTCCACATTTTCTCTTCCTCAATTAACTTACCTTATTTACCATCTTATTATGAAAATATTTCTATTTCCATCTATTTATTTTCTTGCAGTTTTGTTTCCATTTAGAGTCTATTTGACATTGTATTTTAAAACTATTTTTGAAAAAAAAATTGTGTATTTTTAGATAATTTTCATATGTTAATATCAAAAATAATTTTTTTAAAAAATACAAAATATATTATTTTAATGTATTTCTAAACGAAAAAAAATAATTTAAAAAATAACATTAATCACACTCTCAAACAAAAAACATACAAAGATCTACTCATCTCTCAATGGTTTTTGGCCATGCCTCCTCTCTTTTAATTCGATTCATCATCTTTGATTTCTTCTCAAAACGACCTGTTTTTATCAGCAATCAACAATATAAACAAGAATATGAGCAGGCCTTCTTATAATTAAGTTATATGGACTTCAATTTTATACACTTTTATAATTTTCAAATTCCATGGGAATTTACGATCAAAAAAGTATCCCTCGTTATATTCTTCCCTCGCAATCTTGAAATGCAACCTTGGAAAAATTATCGAGTTCATCGAAATATCAATAGATATGATTTATAAGAAAAGGAGGATTTAAAAAAAGAAAGAATAGTCAAGGGTGGTGTTGTAACTATAATAAATATAAAATAAGTCTGACTTAGTTAATGAAGGAATGTGACTAAATCGGAAATTAATTAGATTATTTTAGTATATGAGCAATATTATATTTATTATTTGATTCTAATCAATTTATTCTTTATTTTATTTATTAATGTTTTTTTATTCTTATTATTTAAATAGTAATAAGGGCTGGACATTCTTGAATCTTGGAATTGTTTTGATGATATCTTGATTGCATATTATTTTAAACAAATTATTATAATTTATCTTCACATATATTCAATAAGAGAAAGTTGCAAGTGATGTATTCACATTCAAATATAGTGGTTACACATTTATGATGACGTTATTCTTTCATGACGCATCAAAGCATCGATTCAGAATTTATTAGAGCAATATATTATATTATTATTAAAGTAAAAAATATTTATTTGAATAATGATCTGTTCATAAACACCTTCGTAAAGCATCAATTTATTGATCATCTGATAAAAAAATTTGAGTCAGTAATACAAACTTGAGATCATTTGAGATTTACATAGTCATTAACTTAATGGTTCGTAAGATTAATCAAGATACACACAAGTTAATCCGGACATTTATGTTAATAAAAAAAATCTATTTATTAGAGTTATTTATTTGAGTTTCTTGTGTATAATCTCATGTATATGAATATGAATCACACATTGTTTAACGACACATGTATTTCTTCACCATATATTTCTTGACGTCCACTGCCTTCAAAAGAGAGCAAAATAATCAATTGTTGAGCTATTTTTTTTTTTAAAAAAGGAGAAAACATCGTTCACCTAGTTCATTGTTGATTTTTTTTTAAAAAAAAAGGAGAAAACATCGTTCACCTAGTTCATTGTTGATGAGAATGGTGTTTTCTCTTTTTTTGCGTAAAAAATATTTTTTACTTATTATTATTATTATTATTATTATTATTATTTAAACTGAAATATATTATTATTATTATTATTATTATTATTATTATTATTATTATTATTTAAACTGATATACTTCTCGAGCTCATCCGTCAATATGTATTTAGTTGGAGATTGTGATATGTTTTTTTTAATGTTTTACTATGACCTTGTTTTTCTTAAATTTTTTTTATTTAGTTGTGTCACCTCATGTTAAGGTTTTTATTTTTAAATAAGTTTTATTCTTAAATTAAATAGAGTTCATTTATTAAATATTGATGAATGCTCACTTTATTTTGTTTTGTTTAATTTATTTTCCAGAACATTGCTCTAATGACCCATGCGACATCTTTTTATGTTGCCATCCAGAATTATAAAGTCAGGTTTAAAAAGTCTTACTACACTTTTTTTTTTATATAATTCGTTTATTATCATTTCCTATAGTTTAAATTATATTATCATACCACCCAATATTATTATTAATCCAACCAAATTAATAGCTCGATTATTATTTTTTTAATAAAAATTGTCGTTTTTCAAGAAAAGTTTTTTGTGCTAAATTGTTTTTGACCTGCCCAAGGACAACGTGGATCATTAATCTAATTATCTGTATAGAGTGATTTAGGAGTGTTTGAGAGTGCGGTTATGGTTATTTTTTAAAGTGTTTTTTATTTAGAAATACATTAAAATGATTTTTAAAAAAAAAAATCATTTTTGACATCAGCACATCAAAATAATTTAAAAAATATCAAAACAATTTCATATAAAATAATAATAAAAAAAATTGAGCAAATAGCAATACAACCACATAAACAAACAACCCCTTAGTAAATAGGTCTTCGATAGAATAGTGATTGTCTGACCCGATCCTGCTCTATACACTCCACAAGTTAAGTATTTCGTGCACTCCTCGTAAGTTTTCTTCAAATTAAATTGATGTTTCAAAAATTAGTTGTGTCCAGCCGTGGCGTACAAAGACATAATAGTTATCTTTGTATTTTATTTGATTATGATAAATGAAATATAATAAAAGTTTTAAAAGTTTATTTTATATTTAATATGTATTACTGTCAAGATTATATATTTTAAAAAATAATTAGATATTAATTTTTTTACTCTAGTTTTTATTGAGTTTTAAAATTAATAATAACTCTAGTTATAAAATGAATACTTCTCTAGCTGATTTTGAAATAATAATAATTATTATTATAGTAATAATAATTACTTTTACTTATATGATGACTATGATCAACTTGAGTTGACCTTTTGGCTTAACCTGGATCTTGTTTTTGTTGACTCTCAAGTTGAGTTTTAAAATTATAATAATAATAATTTTTATTGTTATGTTGACTTAGTCAATGATCAACCTAACATGTGATTCGAGTTGAGTTTTAAGCTGATATTTGAGTTGTTTTTAAGACTATGATAATAATTATTTTTATTTTTACATTGACTCGGATCAACCCGGGGTGACCCTCATTACTCGTGACTTGAGACCTATTATGGGTTGACTCCGAGTTGGTTTCAAAACCATGATAATAATCACTTTTATTTTTATATTGACTCAAGTTAATCTGAGGTAACCCTCTGACCTCTGACTCAAGCATTATCCACAAATGACCCTTCAAGTTGAATTTTCAAGTTATATTTTAATATTGTGATAATAATCATTATTATCCTTACATATTTTCATCATATAATTTTATAATCAAAACTTTCTTGTGATAATATTTTAGAAATAAAAAATAGAGTCTTTGGTGATATATTCTCTATATACCTTATGTTTTAAAAATACAAAAAATCACTTTTTATGTTTTAAAAATACAAAAATTCACTTTAAAAGTTATTAGTTTATCTTCTTAACAGAATATATTTCTATCTTTACTAATTTCATCTCTTTTATATTAAAGTGATAACTAAACACTATCTTAAATGTATTTTTTTGATAAATCATTGTGACTCACGTGCTCGGTGATTTAATTATATATTATACTTTTTGCGTGTTTATTTATACCTTGTAACTTTCATCAATCTGTTTTTTCTTTTTTATACAAAAAGGATTAATTTAACTAAATGCATGAATGTAACACATCTTTATCCTGACATGAAAGGCACTCTGGGTGTCCATGTAATGCAAAAGACTAAGCTACTAATCCTCATGAACTGTCGTAGAATAATTTGCCATAATCACAAGCAAAGTACTCGCACAATCGTAGATATAAAGTATAAGTCCTGGTCGGTCACTTGTACTTTTGGTTGAATAAATACACAAAGTAGCTAGCTTTTATTGTTTTTCTTATTACCACGAGTTTCTGAGTCGGTTTACGTGCATCTCGACTAATTTCACGGATTTTATAATTAATAAACATGTAAGCTTCCAGTAATCATCATATTAGCAACCATGGAGTTGGAACTAAGATCACAAGAGAGCAAACTGTTTGAGAATAATATAAATCATATTCTAGGACCATACCTGATAGCTTAAGATTTGAGGTGAGACTCCAAAATATAATTTGTGTTATTCTCTAACACACCCCTTCAAGTGAAATCCTTTTGGGCTCGAAACTTGTACAGGCCCACACTACCTTGTGCTTGATTTTTATCAAATAGAATGGGGGTGGCGAGATTTGAACCCGTGATCGTTAGGTCAACAAGACTCTGAAACCATATTAAAGAACCATCTCACTTAAAAACTTGAGCTATTAGGTAAGACCATATAATATGATTTATATTATTCCTTTACACACTCCCTCTAGCAAAAGTATTTTGCGCTTGAAACTTACACACACCCACAATTCCTTGAAACTTACACACGTCTTTGTCCAAGGTTTTACTATATGTTTAGCTGTTATTGTTCTTGACCTTTCTCCATGAGCCGGTCAATAATGCAGAAGAAATGTTCACAAAACATGGCTTGTTGACCTTGCAACCCTAGCAAATACATGGCCAAACTGCCGTGGAGCTGTTCTCCTGCAGTGATTGATGATGGCCCCACGTCGTCCCTTCTCGTGCCTGTAAATCTTCAGAGCGAGAGTGACATGCCACCTTCCACAACATGTTATCGAAAGCACTGTGTGCATGTGTTTACATGTTTCTGATTTCAATCGAGTGACATAATTACAGCACTAATTGGTTTCACGTGCTTTTCAGCAAGAAAAAAAGGAAGAAGAAGGCGTGAGAGCCCCGCAGAATCAAGAGTTCTCCAGGGGAAATTGATTGAGAGAACGCTCACTGTGCAAGGATTGCCAAATCGATCCAAACACCTTTTGAGGTTGCTGTTACGCATGAGACACCAGGAAAAAATTGTTTGATTGGCATGTGTTACTGTTATACCATCACGGCGGTGCCCTAGATTTCTACGTTCTGCTGCTTCATGGGGAGGCAGAACTAGAGAATTAGCTCATCAACCACAGAATGATAGAAGGAACGACGTGAAAGATCTGTACCAGGTGGTGTGTTACATCTATATATATCTTGTGTCAGAGAATAATATAAATTATATTTTGAAACTGTATCTAACAGTTTAAATTTTTAGGTAAAATAGTTTTTTGATATGGTATCAGAGTCTTGTTGATTCAGCAGTTACAGGTTCGAATCTCATGATATGAGTTTGTACAAGTTTCAAGTCTAAAGGGATTTTACTTGAATGTGTGTGTTAGAGAATAATATAAATTATATTCTAGAACCTCACTTAACAGCTTAAACTTTTAGATGAGATAGTTCTTGACATCTTGAACAATAGCTCATGATCTTGTGCTATGAGCCCTAGCTAAGACTTTGATTCTCCTGAAGCTAATTTACTGGTGAGGTCAATGCTCAAATAAGGTTTCTTGAACATGGGCACGTTAAAATGTTCATGTTTTGACCTTTTTTTCCCCAGGTGAAATGGTTATCAAATTCATGGTTTTTGCGATTGAGAATTTGTAATTTATTATCATTGCTTCCTTTCTTATTTGCCCATATAAATATTGCTGACACAAAGGATAAGAATTAGAAGAGAATCAAAGTCTATCAAACCCTAAAGTTACAAAACTACGTACAGTCTTGAAATGTAGAAATAATATATAAATTCTTTGAATGATAGCTCCAACCAACCTAGTTAAATCAAATAAATTTAGGAGATATAATTAATAAAAAATCAATTAATATATGCTATGATTGTTATTGTAAGAACAAACTTAGTTAACTTATCCAATAATTTTCTTTGAGTTTGACTTGGATCTATCAATACACCTATACATCATATCGTGTGTGAAGAGCGAGCGATGGGCGGCGTTTAAAGCTCTTTATTCTCAAAGAATTTCTTAGTGTAAGTGGTGATATTAGCATATGATGATGGGATTTGAATTTCTCTTCTTCTACGTCCCCACTTGTTTTTTTTTTTAAATCACACGTTTCTTGCAGACAGCATAAATCTGGGATAAGGTCGAAAGTTCATGAAATGGAAAAATCAAGGCTGTGCAAATTGTTTAGACAAAGTTTGGTGTGGTAGATATATCCTTAGGCCCCACCATTCTTTCGATGATTGGTATGGTTTCAACCTTATCCAACTTTTATCCCCGTATATGGCTCTGTTATCAGAGAATAATATAAATAATATTTTAAAGTTTTATTGATTAATTTAAGTTTTTAGGTGAGATGATTTCTTGATATGGTATCGAAGTCTTGTTGACCCAGCGGTTATAAGTTCGAATCTCACCACCTCCATTCTAATATAAATAATATTTTAGAGTTTTATTGATTAATTTAAGTTTTTAGGTGAGATAATTTCTTGATATTGTATCAAAGCCTTGTTGACCCAACCGTCATAAATTCGAATCTCACCACCTCCATTCTATTTGATAAAAAACCAAGCACAAGGTATTATGGATTTATGCAAGTTTCAAGCTCAAAATATTTTCACTTGAGGAGGAGTGTTAGAGAATAATATAAATCATATTTTAGGATCTTACCTGTCATCTTAAGCTTTTAGATAAGATGATTCTTTAACACTTGTTACCCTTGGATCATCCCTTATTTTGTCAAAAAAAAAAGAAACAAAAATGTAAGTTTTAATTCAAACTTTCCATGAATGCTATAGCTTGGAAGAGTCATCACTTCATCGATTCCTTTGGTACAATTATAATACCTTTTTGTGTTTGAAATTGTATTTAAAAACATAGTTGGTCTGAAAAAAAATGTTAAATTGATATTATATTTTTGAGTTTTTCAATGATTTTGACACGCTAATATAAAATAATTTTAAAAAATAAATTATTTTAATAAAAAACCTGCATCACAATTTCAATCCCGAATGAAGTTTGATTAATCAAATCAAATCATCATGGATTTTGTATTGGATGTGTGCCATCTTTACCATAAATCAACATAAAGTTGCGTGGGGTTTGATTATATATTCTTTAATGAATGTAAAATGGAAAGTGGATAAAGGCATAACGGCTATGTTGATGTTGAAATATGGGATATGATATTGATTCCATCTTACCAAACATGAAGATTTAAAAGAAGAATCATTAATTTGCAATTTACTTTCTATATGTCTATTATTAGTTTTTTAAATATAACAAAAAATATATTGAAAAACATTTCTATAATATTACTATACTTGGACCGAACTTCAGATTAAATCGAATGAGTCACACCAATATAAGTCAATTGATTTGGTGATTTCATGTACAGTCCAAAAAAATGATAAAAAGTTGTTCACTTGAAAAGAAATTCAATATAATATTTTTTTATATTAAAATAATAATATATTTGATTAACATGAGCTAACTCATTATATTTCCAATATGACCCATTTTTATTTTCTTTCATTTCCTCTATTTTTTTGGCTCCATAAGTGACCACTTCAAGTTTATTGCAACTAACTATCAAAGATAAATATCGAATAAAATTAATATAAAAATATTAAATTAAAAAAATAAACCTCACAAATTACACTATATGAACTCATAGAATAATTGAGCGAGGGTTACATTAGATGAAATAGCCAATTACCTAGCTTTTATTTATTTATTATCCAAGTTCACACTTCGTCAAGTCATTTTAAATTTACCCCAACTTATTTTTTCTATGAAAAATAATATATTATCAACAAGTGATTCCATTCATCTATTTACTTATAATTAATGTATCGTTTACTCTTCCATGGCCTCTATTAGTTTTAAAAAATAAAACAAAACATTTAATTCTGATCAAAACTCTTTAATGATTTAAAATTAAAATTTAATTTTTAGAAAAATAAGCTTGCATATTTTATAAAAAATATATATATAATATTTAATTAAATAAGAAAGCGAGTAAGAAATTTATTATATGATCATTATATATAATGTCAGTTTGAAAGTGTAGTTGAAATTATTTTAAAAAATATTTTTTATTCAGAAATGCATCGAAATGATGTTTTTATATTTTTTAAAATTATTCTTGACATTAGCACATGAAAAATGATATAAAAATATAAAAATAAATTAATTTAATGTAAAAAATAAAAATATTTTTTTTTATAATTAATGTATCTCTTACTCTTCCATGGCCTCTATTAGTTTAAAAAAATAAAAAAAGCATTTAATTCTGTCCAAATCTCTTTATTAATTTAAAATTAAAATTTAATTTTTAGAAAAATAAAACTTGCATATTTTATATAAAATATTATATAATATTTAATTAAATAAGAAAGCGAGTAGTAAATTTATCATACAATCATTATATATAGTGCCCGTTTAGAAGTGTGGTTGAAGTTATTTCTTAAAGTGTTTTTTTATTGAGAAATGCATCAAAATGATATTTTTATATTTTTAAAAAATCATTTTTGATATCAACACATAAAAATGATCTAAAAACATTATTTTTTTTAATTTAATATAAAAATAAAAATATTTTTTCTTCAAAAACACTTTGAAATATAATATGAGAGAGAGAGAGAGAGAGAGAGAGAGAGAGAGAGAGATGTTCTTAAAGGTTAACATGAGAACAAGAAGGAAGGTCCATGATCAACAACACCAACCGGTTCATTACAAATCCATATTAAAAGTTAGGCTCCATTGCTATTGGGTTTTGGAATTTAATCTAAACTCAAAAGCCCATAATACCCAGTTTGGAAAGAGAGAAAAAACGGGAAAAAAAATGCAAAAAGAAACGCTTGCAAAGAAGGAAATCAGATTACAGAAGTGAATACCATTTTAGCTCCGAAGAGAGGAGAGAAAGCGATTCGCAGTAGCAGTGGCAGTAGCAATGGAGGCGGAATTGAAAGAGATGCTTAACGATCTCGATTCTATCAAGCAATCACTGCCTGATCCTTCAAATCTTGCTTCTTCAATTCTCAAGGTAATGAAATTTTTCTTGATTTCTCTGTATTTATCTACCTCCTTCTATTCTTTGATCGTTTTTTATTAATCAAAACCTAATCCGTTGTTAATTGATTTTTTTTTAATTTAATGAAGCTGCAATCGCGTGTTGAGCATCTCACGAAGCTGGCAAAGTCTGCACCTGTTCGGCGTACGAAAGTCCAGGTTTTTATTTGTCTTAAGGGCTTTTTGAATTGCTGGCTCCTATATAGGTTTGTGAAATTGTTTTTGTTGGTGGTGGTGGCAGGATATGAGCGCGGAGGTGGTAGATAGTAATCCATATAGTAGGCTTATGGCACTTCAGAGGATGGGTATTGTGGACAATTATGAGCGCATTCGGGAACTCTCTGTTGCCATTGTTGTCTGTATTTATCTCCTCTTCTTTTACCCTTTTAGGATTTAATTAGACACTGAAATTGAAAAATGTCTCTCGTAAACTATGATGATCTACCACCCCTATAAGTAGCATGCATAGACGTTTTTGTGTTGATATGCCTTATGTTCTATTTATTGTTTGTTTTCATACCATCACAGGGAATTGGTGGTGTTGGCAGTGTTGCAGCTGAGATGTTAACAAGGTGTGGCATAGGTCGTCTTTTGTTGTATGATTATGACACAGTAGAGTTAGCTAACATGAATAGGCTTTTCTTCCGTCCGGAACAGGTTTTTCACCTTCACTCGCATCTTTCTTATTGCTTGTTCGCATCTTTCTTATTGCTTGTTTGGAAGTGTGGTTGAGGTTTTTTTAAAGTGATTTTCATTCATAAATGCATCAAAATGATGTTGTTTTATTTTTTAAAAATCATTTTTGACATCACCACATGAAAATGATCTAAAAACACTATTTTTTTTAATATAAAGTAAAAAATAAAAATACAAAATTTTCATTTTTTTTCAAAAGTTTATCATTAACTTTGTTGATACAACATGCTTTTCAACAAAATTACTCAACTTTTTTATTTTTTTTATCATATGAAGAAGCTATTTTCTTTATTCAAGTAAATGTGTTGAGTAATAGATTTGTTTGAAATTGTATGAAAAATCATGTTTGTAGCCGTTATTTAGAAAAACTTTTGCATTCATAGGTTGGCATGACAAAGACTGATGCTGCCAGTCAGACCCTTTCAGACATAAATCCTGATGTCGTCCTTGAGGTGAGTGTCTTCAAAAAATTGTTGTCTTGTTTTGCACATGCAAAAGCTCTGTTTTTTTTAGCCCCCTTCCATTCTTGTTTGTGGGTTGGGGCTGGGGGTGTCATTGCTCACAGATCTAGGGACTTGGAAGTGGAAAAGACATATATAGGGTAAACATTTATTATCTAGCTTTGTAATCTGGTGGTTTGTTGCTTCATTTCTTCTGATAATTTGCATTGCCTGTCATTGATTAATTTTCTATCCGAGTTCTTTGAAAATGATAACAGGAGAAAGAGTAATTGATTATATCCCTATTATTTCTGTATACTGATTGGTACTTTCTTGTTCAGAGCTTCACAATGAACATCACGACAGTGCAAGGATTTGAAACCTTTATGTCAAGTTTAAGAAATAAATCATTTCGCCCAAATAAAGAAGGCAGTGGAGTAGATCTTGTTTTGAGCTGTGTGGATAATTATGAAGCAAGGATGGCTGTTAACCAGGTAAAGAAGTCTGACATAATAAGTATTCATTTCCCATTTTGTGGTTTTGATTTGGCATGTAAAAGCCCAATAACCTACCATGTAATGTTTTTGTTCTGATGCTTGACATATTCAAATTACTTTTCATTGACTTGTCTCAAGTTCATTTTAAAAATTCAAATTTACTATTTTATTGTCACCTTTTATGAATTTATAATTCTTTTAATTATTAAAGATTCCGTATATAATTTTCTCATGTATATGCAGGCTTGCAATGAGTTGAATCAAACATGGATGGAGTCCGGTAAGCAATATCATTCTTAAACACTGATTAATTCGATAAACAAATATGTTATGTGCATTCACTGTACTCTCAAACTACTTTTGCATAAACAAATGTGTACTAGTGTGCCGTATAAAAGGGTTTCAATACATCTTCCATGAAAAATTTGTTTTGGGTCCAGTCCAGAGTAAGCTTAAGCTTCTCCTGGGTCTGTCTCAATTGATCTGAGGAAACAAGTTGAACATGACAAAGAGGTGCATGATAGCTAGATTTTTATAACCTGCTCATGCTGCATGATGCCTTTGGATCATTGGATTCTTTCCATGGAGCTTGAATTGTTTCTAGTACAATTTGTTCTGAACTGTTGAGCCTCATATGCCAGCAACAAATATTTAGGACACCTTTTGGATTCCTATGCAACAAGAATGCCTGTGTTCAAATTCCATGCATGAAATATAAATGGAGTTGAAGTCACAAGTCTGAGCCTTGTAAATTCTCGTTCTTCTATCTTTTTGTTTGTCAGAGCTCATATGATTTTTATTCCTTGCGTTGTTTGGCATACCTTCTTGGCATCTGTCAATGAGATTAATGGAGTTTTCTGTTACGGTCCCGAAACTGAGATCAAGTTACAGGGCGATTGATTGCGAAATCCTCCTGTAAAGAATGATGTTTGCCAGACTTTCTTCCTTTATGACCATATTTTTAAATATGGAAGGGATCGTTCAAGTGAGAACCCAACGATCTCAATGCAAATAAGAGTTTGAGATTTTTCACCCCTTTTCCTCAACATTCCAGCTTACAATATAAAGAAATGGTTCAATAACCAACTCCTACAAAGTAGGCAGCACTACTGCACTATCTAAATTGGCAACTAGGAAATAACAATATAAATTGAAATGAAATATGCAAACTTAAATCAGCAAGCTGGAACATCATGCATTGCTAGACACTCCCATCTTCAAGCTCCTACTTTTCAGCTTTGCCTCTGATACACTTGGCCCTTTGGAAAACTTGTCCACGTGGCTGCTCATTACATTTTCTTGGCAGGTGTATCTGAGGATGCAGTCTCAGGTCACATACAACTGTTGATTCCTGGAGAAACTGCTTGTTTTGCATGTGCACCTCCTCTGGTATGTTCATTTACTTATCTGGGTGTTTTGATTAATGGAGTTTCAGTGTGGATTAGTGACCTTAATGCAAGATTCTGAAGTTGTTTTTTAATTCTTATTGTGGCTTCATAATTTTATAAATAAAATCAAATTGGGTTCAAGATTTTGTTGCTTTATTATAGAATATGAAGAAAGGATTTCACTTTTATTAGGTTGTGGCATCTGGAGTAGACGAGCGTACTCTCAAGCGTGAAGGAGTCTGTGCAGCATCTTTACCTACTACCATGGTAATTCCCTCACACACTTTGTTAAATGATCTCATTTCTAGAAGTGACTCCGATACAGTGATGTCTAGCTGGAATGCTGTTCTAATTGCGAGGAATATTATGTAAAATCTTGGATTGGCATAATGGCTCCTGGTGGTGCCTTTACATAGAAGCTTTTTTTCCCTTGTCAACAGATAGGCATAATTTGGTACATGGCACATGATTTTATTTTATTGCATTGGATATAAATGGCTTGTGGTTTTGAATTTTTATTTCATGTTTTAATATCCGGTGATATGAATTACTTTTCAGGGAGTTGTTGCAGGGCTTCTAGTGCAAAATACGCTGAAGTTACTGCTACATTTTGGACATGTGTCTCCTTATCTGGTAAATTTCATTTTAACAACTGCCTTCCCCCATCTCTCTCTCTCCTTTTTTTTTCTTGTAATGATTGTTCAAGGGCTTTACACAGAATCTAACAAGGTTATAGAACTTTGTTTCTCTTCTAACCTACTTTCTTACCACGTTAATGCATGATGGTTGCAGGGTTACAATTCCCTTAAAGATTTTTTCCCAACCATGGAAATGAGGCCAAACCCTCAATGTTCAAATGCTGCTTGTCTGGAGCGCCAGGTATCATAAACAGATCTGCCTTGATTTGCTACCAAATATCTTTCTGGAAAAATCTATTAATTGGACATATTTGATTTTCTTGGTGATAGTAAGAATCATACTTATTGTGCAGAAAGAATACCTCCTTGTAAAGCCAGCTAGGGACGCTGCAATTAGAGCCAAGATGGAGGCAGAAGCACTATTAGTTCCAGAAGGCCCACTTCATACTGATAATGAATGGAACATCAGGTGGTTCTTAGGATGATATAGTGGTGTATATACTTATGATATATAGGTCCATAGCATGTAAATGAAACATTTTGTGTTCAAATAATGTTAAAATATGATCATATGCAAGTACCAACTGCTTTAGGAGAGAAGTCACGCATGTTTTGACAAGAGTACTTTTCCTTGATCACTTATTTATCATGAGATTTTCTTCTCTTTTCTGCTGAGCTCAGGCAAAATGTTCATTTTTTTTTATTCTTTGGTGTTTCTTCAGTGTTGAAGATGATACTGAGCCAGAAAGGACAGATGCCACAAGTTCAGGTGATCTTTACTACTCAAGCTTTGAATTTTATGACATTTCGATGCTACAAATCACACCTAAAACAAGAACAGATGGAAATAAATTTCAAGCCATAAATTGGTGGGAACCTACCAATAACTTTCACATTAGTCATGTGATTGGATGACTCACAATTTTCCTTGTAGTTTATTCTTGTAATTTTTTCTTGGTGAAATGACATTACTATATCAACATTTGGTCTTAATTTTTCCTTGCAAAATTTTCAATAAACTACACCTATTCGATCTAGCCTTGAGGCCCAAGACTATGGACCCTGAAAAGCAGCCATCTCCTGGCAATTGCTGGCTCGTGGGACACTCAGATTCGCACCTCGTCTACAAATAAATAATAAAATGATCAGTTAAATGTGCACACGTCCCCACATCCATAAGGAAAAAAATATTTTACTATATTCTTATGCATTTGATTGTTGTAGAGAGGCCTAAAATTCCAATGTGTGGTCTTAGAAGCATTCCATGTTTGCATTGTGTCTGAATCTCAAATTTCTGGTATTGCATTTTCATCCAAATGGTGTTCTCCTATTCAACATGTTGATTTTCCCTTCTTTTTTTGTCCATTTTAGATGCTCTTCCTGAAGGTCTTACTCGGGAGCTTCCAACCGCCGACGAGTTTCAGAAGATCCCGGTTACCGACCCAGCCACAACAACTTTTGATGACATTGAAGAACTTAGGAAGCAACTTGATGCCCTTAATGCTGATTAATGTCCAATATCAGCATCTAGTGCACATACAGCTACAATGTCAGGTAAAGGAAGAGATTCTATTTGACCAAGCCCTTTCTAGGGCGAGTGAGAATTTTAGCCTTCGAGAAGGGAGAATTCAGGCTGACCATTGCTGTTGTTCCCTTTGTTTTCACATTATTAGGATTCACCAACACCCCCTCCCCTTTTTTTCTTACCATGCCTTTGTTTCCGATGTTGTTGTGTGCCAGCCGGGCTAATTTACTCAGTTTAAAACCAAACCAAAATTTACTCAGTCGAACTCAATTGTTTGGTCTATACTGCATGGCTTAAATCACCCAATCAGGTTTATCCAGGCTTCAAGGGAAGGTTTTGTTTTTTAGCAGATAATTTTACATGCCCCAGGCTAAGAACATCGACAGCGTTTCACGCAAAAAACTAAGAATTTCATTCGGACGCAACAGTAGAAAGCCAAGTCCAAAAGCCACTAAAGAGTGGTAGAAGGGGTGATCCACTCGATAAGCAACAGGACGGGATAACAGCCCCAACTTAAGAGCAGTAGTCATAACCAGGCTGGATCGTACAGCTATAACTTATAATCAGGCTTGGCAAATGAAGAGCATTATTGTCTAGGGCTATTTGAACTCGATCAAAATTTGGTCCATCCGGGGTTGATGTTTTCTCACCTGCCATTGAAAGTGCAAAAGCAATTAAAAATTTACTATGAAATGCAGTTATACAGGTGTTTGACACAACATTTTCAAGATAGATTAACTGAGCAAAATCATGGGCAATGCTCAACACAGCTTCCATGAAACAGCAAAACTTACTTTAATACCAGCCATGGACAGCAGCTTGTGTGAAGCAATATACGCAATATCTGAACTGTTCAAGTTCTTCTCTATAAAATATATAACTTCAGAGACGCCAGACTGCAAGGAAGAAGGGATGCTACATCCATTGAGAGATTGACGAATGGCAGGAAAGAGGATATTGGAAGACAGCACTAAAACTTGGATGAGCACATATCAGGAACTTACAAAACAAATACCAGCAAGATGGAAAAGAGTTATGTT
The DNA here is from genome assembly GCA_029204005.1 of Salix udensis. Taxonomy (NCBI): domain Eukaryota; kingdom Viridiplantae; phylum Streptophyta; class Magnoliopsida; order Malpighiales; family Salicaceae; genus Salix; species Salix udensis. Next base: position 1,083,560 of record CM055033.1, read on the forward strand.
CACTGAGAACCATTTTTTAGCAATTAAAGAAAGTTTATTTAGATCAACAGATTCAAATAATATACTAGTTCCATGTTACATTCCAAACATTTAGTCAAAATCATGGGGATCATATTGTGCAGCTATAGTCGAGCATTGCAGGTTGGTTAGGATTTTCAGTACTATACACTGTAAATTTTGTGTATATTTATAGTTGAGCAACTGCAGGTTGCAACCTAATGTCTTTTTCAGCCTGGTTGGAAAGATATCAACTGAAAACATAAACTATAATGTTCTTATCCATCTATGTTTCAGGTTTCCAGTATGCTTTCAAGTAATATGTTGATATTCAAAAGAATGTACACATCACTCTGTAAACAGAAACTGTATTAAAATTGTAAAGGGCAGGTTTAAACAATGGAAATGACCCTCAGTTTTCCAGATTAACCAAACTCTAATGGAACTCTGACCTGCTTCTTGGCAAAGGAGGAACGGAAGCAGTACATTCTACCTATTTACCAGCTCATAAGGTATACAAGGCACACAGAAAAGAGAAGGAAATCCTCAATGAGGCACTCATATAGCATATAACATGAGGAAGCATGGATAACAAACCTGAATGATTATCTTGGCACATTCATTGCAAGGGAACATAGTCACATAAAGCCTCTGCAATAATTATAGAGGGAGAGACATTTCTTAGTTCTATTGGTGACAAGCAGCCTTTATTTTAAAGAAGGATCACTAGAAAACTCAGAAAATAGTATCAACAATTACACACGATATTGACACACCTATACTTGTTTCAGAGCAATAATATATCTTTAATACTGGTCAAACCATATAGCGGAAGAAGAGTTTGTTTGTGGGAGTTCAGGGCGGGGGATACAAATTGGATATAATAGGAAATGAGACAATTGCTTACCTGCCCAGCAGCTGAAGCATGATTTGTGTTTAGAATAGCATTGACTTCAGCATGACAAACATAACTACAACAGACAAGTAGAGGTGTTAGCTCGAAACCAGAAGCTATAGATATTAGCCAAGTCAAAAGGCAATTTAGTCAAAATCTCAATGAAGCATGAGTATTGGACAATATGATATTTATAGTGGTAGCAGAGCAAAAATTCTACTTCTTTCCCTTAAAAACAGCTTTTCCTGGCACATCAACTAATTAGCAAGAAAAAGTGAAAATGTAACTATGATAACAGAGCATGTATCATACGAAGCAGCGAGATCAAAAGTGGAGTCGATAAAAGCACAGACACTTACGGGTACTTTGTCTCCAGAGGATCCCCAGATTTGGATTTCTGAAACAAAACAGGATAAGTTTATTACATGTAATTCCTGGATGATATGATAGATGTAAATGTTATATGCCAACCTTTGCCCAGGGAAGCTTGTCATCTGAACAACCTCTTGGAAATCCATTATAGCCAATGCCTAACCAGAGATTAACATGAGAATTGAAAACATCACAATGTGCATGAGTTTTATTATTATTATTATTATTATCATCAAACTCAAAAACAACCGCATAACTTCTGTTCCAGCATAACCAGAAATATATCATCAAACTAGAGTTACCATTGCTTCATCTTCTTGAGAGGGTAATAGAACCACTGATGTAAGAGAAGCCAGAATAACATTAAGCAAAAGCAATTGGTTTCGCAATCTCATAGAACGAAATCATTTTAGTTTAAATTACTAATCTCATGGCACCATTTCTTAATTTTTTATTAGAAGATTCCTAGTGTTCACTTCTGTAGATGCCATCAATCCTTGGTATTCATACCCATACTCATATTCTCACTCTCAATTCACTTTGAAAAATAAATTAAAAAACAAATGGCGGTCAAGATTCATAGCTAAAAGGTAAAGAAAATTACATACAAAATCAACTTACCGAGAATTATGCCATTTTGACTAACCAAACACGCCCCAACCTACAACACCAAATACATATTATCAAACACCTACAGTATAAACCAAAATTAAATAAAATAAAGTATTAATTAATGCATAAACATTAAAATCAAAGTCTTTCAGATATTAAAAAAAAAGAGAAATAAAAAGTATGACCTGCCTGTTTGGATCTTTAGATCTTTCAGCTGATAAAAAGCGCAATTGCCATAAAATAATCATCCCATGACAAATAACTGAAACCCAATAATATGTTTAAAAAAAACACTTCAAACAGTGAAATTAAACAGTGAAAGCTTCAATCTTTAATGGATGGAAAAATAATAATCAGAGTTTGAAATTCGACTAACTCTCTGCGTTTGGAAGGATCAAACGGGCTCTGAGAAGAGCATATCTTCGAAACGTCACCGTTAGGAACCGAATTGGTTTTGGATAACAACCGCTTCCTGGAGTTGTTGATTTGGAGGAAGCGAACAGCAAAAGCAGAAGCTAAAGCTCCGAAGACTGTGGCTGTGGAGACAAGTACGAGCTCTCGAGAATTCATTAGAGTTTGATTTAACTAAAAAAGCGCGAGAAAATGAGAAGGAAAGTTTCTCTCTCTCTGTTTTTTTTCCCTTCTCTTTTCTTGTATTTGTTTCGCGAGAAAATTAGACCGGGAATCGGATTGGCTAAATCGTTAAGATTTTAGCGGGAAGAATTTACGAGGGAGATTCCATTTCCCTCGCGTGGAAAACAGACGAAAGAGAGGCGAGTAAGGGATGTTAAGTGATAGTATTTTGGATACGGGTCGGGATAGTAAGGGTTATACAATCAAATCGGGCTTAGCCCATTTCATTAAAAAAAATATCACATCTATAATTTTTAATTTTTTATATCAATGCCGTGATGGCATTTTTATTGTGTGTATTAAAAATTTAGTTCTGTAACGAACGTATTGTTTTTTTTCTTAGATCATGAATAAATAATATATTTTTTACATGGAGAGAAATTTAATCTTCATGACAAATTTTTGACGCATTTTATATATTTTCTCCCGCTTCAATTCTAAACAAGGAGAAATTCACTGTGAATTCAGATTTTAAAATTAATAATTAATTTTTTTTATTAAATTTATCTAATTTAGAGATTATACTATTAATTTTTTTAGAGTGAATCTTGATATCGAATACCATTTAAGCTATCTAGAAATTTTAGAGATTATACCATTTTTTTTATAAAAAAAATTGTCTAAGTTTGTTCATGTTAAAATGATAGGGAGTCTTCAACTGATTTTTTTTTTCTTCTCCTTTCAAGTATGATACTAATAACTTATTTTTTATAGTTAATTATTGCTATTTTTTGTTTATTTTATTTAATGTCAATGCCTTTTTTCAAATCATACTATTAAATTAACAAAACTCATCAAACCTAGATAAGTCATTGGTCTGAATCTTAGATTTATCTTGCTTTTTAAAAAACATTAATATCAGTGAATATCTTTTTTTACATTAAAAAATCTTTTTCCAAGCCTGCGATGAAGAACAAACCTCATTGGTAACTGGTTCGCGAAAAACAAAATAATATTAGATGTTTTTCATGTATAATAGCTGTTAGTTAAATATTATTATATACTCAATTGTTTGAAGCAAATATATATATCTTGATTTTTAGTTGTCTGATTTAGAATCCCCTGGCCTGGCTTTTACTTGCCTGACTTGGAATCCCTTGGCTAGGTTGTTCTTGGAACACAAGTCCTTGAAGCGAAGCCCTTGAATGAGTTTAAATGGTCTGAATTGCCTCTCCTTTTTTACCCGGTGACCAAAATATTTATAGACATTGACACGTCAAATTATCTTCTGGAGAGTGCAAAGTAATGCTACATACATGTGTATGTATATGTACATAAATATATGTATATTTGTTAGGTCTCAAATGATAAAATAAACCAGGCAAGACTGCACATAGCATAGGGTTATCGATGTTAGGCAACTTTAAAGGGACCTTCCCTTATTTTTTTATTAACCTAATAGTTCAGGTTAGTTTGCCCGTACCTTAACTAATTTCACGGATTCTGAAATTAATGACCATGTAAACCTCTAACAATCATAATATTAACAACCGCATGACTCGAACTTAAAACCACAGAAAAAGTAATACCTTAACTAATTTCACGAATTCTGAAATTAATGATCATGTAAACCTCTAACAATTATAATATTAACAATCGCATAACTCGAACTTAAAACAATAGAAAGAGTAATCCTTTTAATTTCAAAATTTGTATCATTGGAGCATCTATTAGGTGGTTTTGAATATTCTTTCTAGGTCATAAATGGGACCCTGGCTAAGAACAATGGTGCTTAGTTGTAGTCCATGAAATATAAATCATTGTCCTCGGTGACCTCTGTCGCTAAACTACTGGCCTTGTTGATTGTTATGGGTAGGTAAGTTCTTTATATCGAAGCTGAACGTGGATTAGATATTAGCCTCGAATGAATTAGAACCTCTCACAATTTCTTAGTGGCTCTTATCCAATTAGGTTAATTAGGAGGTCAATTTAAATATATATTACAATAATCTGATGCTGAGCCGATTGGAATATTTTAGCTAGATTTTACCGGATCATTTGAGCCATTATTTGACCTAATCGAGTTGATATTTAAAATGATTTTAAAAAATACTCCCTGATGGATCCAATTTCTAGTAAATAGGTCATCAAATCCAACGGCTATCAGTTAATCATGAAATTCAGGACTCCATGATTTTAACTGGCACGATCTAGATGGGGTCCAGAAGAATTAGATATGATGCTCTATCTGTGGATTGGGTACTGAAGGACGAGGGTTCAAATCCCATCTCCACATTATTTTATTTTAATTTGATTTAATATAATATAATATAAAGTTCCAAAGCTAAGAAAAATAAATTATAACTTGCACTTTTAAGATGGAAAGAAAACTTAATGTTCAAAAGGTCTGGAAATAAGAATATAAATTCAAAACATCTTTATTTTTCTTGGCTGGAAAGGTAATAGAGCAAGATAAAATATAGAGATGCATGCAACCTGTTCATGATAGCATATGTAGTCGAGAAAATCAACCTTGCACGTGCAGCAGATGTTTTAAAAGCTCTCATCCCCGACTGCAAATAACAATTTTATTAATTTTTGTTGATATAGGAATAAATTAAACTATAAAATAATGTTTTTTTTTATTATTATATCTTGTGAAGATGCGAACCAAATAAAGCTAAAATTATAATGTCATAATAACATGAATATATCATTATCCACCATTAAATCCACCTTATGAGTGTTCTCAAACCATTTTGTTACATTAATCAAAATTAAATTATTTTTCTTTATTTTTTTAATGTTGGTCTTAAGATGTATTTTTTATATAAAGAAAATGAGTATATTTTATTTTACTCTCATCTAATTTTTTATGTTATTAATGATCAAACGGGTGTGAACTAGACTTAATTGAAAAGAATAATAAATTATACAAAAGAGAAAAAAAAAGTAAAATAGAAATCAAAAGAATAAAGATCAGATTGAAAAATTATTATATTTGTAATTTGACATTGAAGGATGAAATTAGAAAAAAAAATGAAATATTTACAAAAATGCCAAAAACAAAAATTAAAAGATTAAAGCTAAAACACCGACAACAAAAATGATCAAATTATAGTTTTTGGGGGTAGAAGAGAGAGAGAAAAAAAACTTATCACTGATAAATTCAAATCACCACCAACAACAAATGTCACTCTAAAAGAAAAAGAATATGAAAATGCTTTCAACAACATGTTGAAAAATATTGTTTTGGACAATATGAGACTCCACTAAGTGCCTTTCTAGTGTTGTACGCATACCTGTCTTTTTTAGCTAAATACCAAATTTTCCATAAGTTGACCTAATAATAGTGAAAAAATATTATAAAAGATGAAAAAAGCCCCTTCACTCAAGATTAATTTTTTTTTCCTTAAAGGATATTTTGGTTATTTCTTTGTGCTATTTAATTGTTTATTGTTTTTTATATGTATTTTTTTCAAACACCAAATTACCCCTCATATGATATTATAGTAATGAAAAAAAACACTATGCAAGTACAAATAATATCCCCTTTTTTTCCTTCTTCCCAAAGGTGTTTTTAATAGTTTTACTATATAATTAAAATGAGAAAAAACTTATTTATTTCCAGTAAATTTGATAATAACAGATAAATCATGTATAAGGGATGGAATTCTATCTTATACAAGTCACCTACTCTCGTATGATAATACATGGATATTTTTTTCTTATCATTTTCTCTTAAAATTTGACCTCAAACCATAATAAGAAGGTGAACCAATAATTTGAGAATCTACTACTAGCTTTTTTTTTTAAATTATTATAGGAACCTGGTCCATCATCTAAGGCCATGGACCACATCAATAAAAAATTTATTTGTCTATACACATTATTTTATAATAAATATTATAAATCATTTTTTATTTATATTAGACGTAGAAAGATTCATGGTCTAAATGTGATTTACAAAACATACAATATGGATAAATCTAATTACTTTTATAGTTCCAATTGGGTCGGTCCATGATTTTAGATCTATATCAAACTTATAAAATAATTTCCGAGCTTTGCAATGTAATTTTCTTGCATTCATGACATAAAATATAAAAGGACAATCCCTTTCCAAATGTCGGCACAATAACAGGAAGAAGGATTTGCAAGACCTTTAAATAGGATTTTGCATATTCCGGAAATCCAGGTTTTATGTTGAAAATCACCATTATAATTCACTTTAAGGCTCAACAATGAAATCAATCACATCTTACTTTATTATTTTTATTTTTATTTTCTTGGTGGGAAGTGGCTCGCATCTTCTCTTGGGAGATTTTTCATTTTTTATAATTGAATTAGGTGTCATATCTTTGATTTAAAATGCAATTAGGACGATTTTAAATTAATATAATATTAGAAATTAATTATAAACTTAGTAAATCATGTAACATGCCTCATATGCTAAATTAATTAGCATACCACACTATGCAACTTTAACCTTGAAAGATTGAAGTGATAGTTAAATAAGTTTGCTTTATTTCTTAATCTCCAAGATTCAAATCTTGAAATCACCACACAACTTCTAATCTTAACAATTTTTCTATACAAAAAAATATATTAAATAATTATTTTTCTTATCAAACTCGTATTGTAGCTGCTTTTTTTTCTTCTTCATGGAAGATCAATCATTTATCATTCAAGAAACTCATGCTTCATTATTTGTCATTTTAAATACCATTCATGACTATATATTTAAAAGCATGAAAAATATTTTTTTAATGCGAAAAATACCCTTGATTTTCAAGAAACATTATGTGAAAGATAATAAATAACATCAAAATCTAGCATATTACTATCTTAGATCCTTATATATATATATATATATATATATATACATGGGAACCTTGACTGTTATCTTACATTATCCTAGACTTTTTTAGACAAAAGGACTCATAGAAATTTAATTATTCCATTTTGCAATCACCGCTAGTATTAAAAAAGACTCGTAATGTAAACAAAATGATTTATAAAATATAAAGTCATTTATTTTATTTTAAAATTTTGACATGTAGATTTTCTTAAGACAAGACAATATGTTCATTATTTATCAATAAAGTTCTTTCAAATACAAAGAAAAAATAATACAAAAAGCTTACATTTTTTTTTTAAGTTAACTTTGTATTCATCAAAACCATGGAATCAATTAATAATAATAATAATAAAAAAAATACTAAATACATAGTTTGTACATGATAACAAAACTAGTCGGGATAATTATGATAATAATAATTTTTTTTCAAACCAAACATGACATGGATTTAAGATCTGTTTGTATTTTTATTTTTATTTTTTTTGCTCATATATATTTTAATATAATATCATTTTTAAACTTATTTCTGATAACAACATGTCAAAACTATCTAAAAATATATAAAAAACCCAATAAAAATAAAAATATAGTGTCCCCAAACACGTGTTAATCTCGACATGTACAATGGAGAAAGAAAAAATAAAAAAGAAATCAAGTGGAAGCACTAACTTGGAATCATGCAAGGTGTAGAGAGAGCAGAGCATGAAATTCATTGATACCCACAAGACGTTGGAGGAATAAGAAAGGGGAGGGGTTTGCCTTCACAATTTGCCCACAGAAAACTTGGTCGAGAAGTGGAAGAGTCGGTACGTACCCACAATCATGGTCAGTCTGCCCTTACCACGTGCCAATCCCACCGCGGAGCGTGGGCTGCTGATTTATAAAGTGGAGAGCTTTTTGTACTCAGGCCCGACAGCTTTAGGCCTACCATAAAGCTACTTATGAGAAATCCATATCCTCCAATAAAAAAACAAATAATTTAATTTAACTTCATTCATAAATAAATAAATTAAATTCACATAATTAAAACAGATATAACAATTTCATTCTTATATTGATATCATTCCTTTTAATTTATTTCCCTTAAAGTTTTTTAAATAGCTTAGATTGGTATTTTTTAAAAATGAACTTTAATATTGAATTTCTCTCTTTAAAATTGTAAACTAGATCGTTTGATCTCTCATATTTTTTTATGGAATTTTTAAATAATAACTCTTGATACAAATTTAAATATAAAATTTCATTAAAATATCTAAATTGAATTCGATTCAGGAGTCCAACGTATGCGAAGTTGTATTAAACAATCCTAACTAGTTAGCTATAATGATTAAAAAAAATTAATTCTAACTTTTATATGGAATTAAATAATTGTATACAATTTATTGGTACATAAAATATATTAGAACGGTGTAATTTGTTTGGTTCAGTCAACTAAATTCATGTAATAATTTATTAATAAAAAATATCATAATTTTTTTTGGATACGAGTAAACTCTATAGATTTAGATGAGCGAGTAAAACTCCGATTGATACGAGACTCATAGCATATAATTTAATAAATTCATTATGAGGAGGTTTATATTATTTTTTTAACTAAAACTTTCTGCCATATAACTGAAACTATGTTAAATTTTAAAATTTGAAAATAATTATTAATAAAGTCGTGAAGAACAAAAACCCCTAATGCACGTGCGTGTCTAATTATTTACACTCCCACACCCCTCCATATCCTAAAAAGATAAAATAAAAGATTACAAAGTCAATAAAATAAGTTATTTAATAATAATAAAAGTAAAAAGATGTGAAAAAAAAAGAGAGAAACCCTTCACCGCAGCAACAAAAAGCTACGCATACCTCACAAATAACGTTATCCGTTATTTCTTTCCCATACTTTTGGCTCTTTCTATAACGGAATTTTCAATCTTCATATATTATTACCAATATACCCTTATACCTTTCCTGCATTTACCCCATGTTGTTGGACAAGAAAGGCAGTCACTACACAAAACTACAGTGGGTTCAAGGTAGTTAAGTAATTTTGCAAGAGTACTATGGGTTTAATGGTAATTTAAGAGATATATGGGTGTATATATTGGCAGCTGTCTCTGCCACCCCGCAAGTCTCCCCACTGCCATCACCGTACTGTGGCTTAAACTTCAACCTCTCCTCTCCCCTCTCTCTCTCTGTTTTTTTTTTCAGCATGGAAGAGGGAGACCAGAAGGAGCTTCAGCTTCTCCCTTCACAGCTTTCGATAGCTTCTTCTTCTTCCTCGTCTTCTTTATTGGATTCTTCATTGAGGTACAAATCAGTGGTGTCCGATCACCACCACCACCATCAAAATCAGTTTGGAGGGCCATCACTGGACCTGCAACTATCAATAAGTGTCAGGCCAATCCAGGCACCATCTAGCTGTGTTTTAACAGGTCCCATTTGTGATTTCAGCGATGTGAAAACGGACGCGAGCTGCGTGGAGGCCCTGAAATGGCAGGCTGCCGAGCAAATTAAACTGGCAGCAATCGAAAAGGCTTATGCAGAGAGAGTAAGGGACCTCACAAGGAGGGAGATGGAGTTGGCGCAGTCAGAGTTTGCAAAGGCTAGACTTATGTGGCAAAGAGCAAGAGAGGAAGTGGAAAAAGCTGAGAGAATGAAAGAGAAAGCTACAAGGCAGATAGATTCTACGTGCATGGAGATCACTTGCCAGTCCTGCAGACATAGGTTCAAGCCCTTGAATCGATATCCTATCATGCCTTTATGAGATTGAGATGAACTTTTAAACCTTCGTGATGAAGAAAAGCTGGGGTTATTCTGTAGACAAAGTTATTCAGTGTGGATTATATTTGGGTATTGGATTCCTTCTGTTTCTTCTTTCAACAATGGAAGGGATAAGATTGATAAAAGCACACAGCAGAAGTGGCAACCGTTCTGTATTTTGTCATTTGTGATGTTTATGTTGATTCTGATAAATTTATTTCAATGATGGGATGTTGCACTGCTTTTCAAAAACCAGATTGGATATTAAATCTGGAGAAGAAAATAATAATCAATAATCTGTAACTCGTTGCAAAAGCAAGATTTTGTCTCTAGCCATTGCTGTCCATTTTTGAAGCACTTAACACAGATTGATTCTTAAGACATCAGACAGCAATCATTTATGACTTTGGTTTTAAGAAACTCAAGTTTGATGTCCTCATGGATTTTATTTTATTTTATTTTTAATTTTAAGGTTCCATGTACAGCCTGAATGAACCTGCAGGAAATTTGGATCCATAACTCGTCACAGTTTGATGTTTCCTTCAATTACGAGCAACTATCTCCCAGATTGATTGACATATGAATGCACCGAGGATGAAATTGCTACAGCAAGATTAGAAACTTTCAACTGGAAATTACGAAATCAACCCCTTTCCCTGCACCTGTTTGAATCAAGAGTCAATAAAATCACTGGATTTTCCAGTTTGTTAAACGTTACTTGCTCAGTGGAAATTCTCGGTGCATGATAAGGGATGCTGGATAGGCTTCCATATCAAGACTCCTGAACCAGCTAATCCATATATATTTTATATTCTGCTGATGATAAATCAAACACGAGAACCAATAGCAACCAGAGGATTAGATTTATGGAGCTGGACTAGGCAGCTTGCCCTAAAAATCTTCTGCTACAAGCTCAGAGAGAATCAAGTTTAATTTTCTTTTGCTGTTCATCAGTTTTTTAGTGAGTTGAAATGATCTGGGAATTCACAGCCAAACACATTAGATCTACTAAGAATAAGATCAACTCAATAATATCTGTGCAAGAAAGGAGGAGGGAATTGTGAGGCAGAAAGAAAACAATAATATATTATCTGAAAGTTCTGAGCAGAAGCCACCAAACACCAAAGTTGTGCTTACAAGTAGAAGAATTGTAGTGGATGCTAGTGAAGCTCTAGCACATAATGTGGGCTAAATGAGTCAAAACTAATGGCGCACCAGTCGAGTTAAGAACCTTGATTTTGATAGAAAGGCAAATGAATCAGAGCAAAAAGCAAGAAATATCAGCAAGATCAAGACAGGATGTGTGTAGCTAGCTCCATCCACTTGTATTCAACTTCTTAACTTTTGCTGATCAGAAACCAAACACCCACTATCTCTGTCTGGGATCCAATACAAAAGAAACAATATTTTTTTTGGACAGGATGACACATTTCAATTGAAAGCATCAGTCAGAGCAATGAACAGTGCCACTGCCAGCCCTTTCAAGATGTTGTGAGAACGAAAACTAGCTTAATTTGTCAGCAACCTCCAAACATATTTCTCAAATACAGTTAACCTTTCATGGCTGGCCTCAATAATTCACTGAATTGGTTCTTTGCTGAGGTCAAAACATAATCCAGTGGGGTCAGAGGATCTTGAACTTTCAAAACTTTGGTCCTTCTAAAAAGTACATCTGCTCAACAGCAAGGAAAGCATGGGGAGGGGGAAAGAAGGTAAACACCATCGATTAATTTATTGGCCTTAAGTTGCAGAATCTTGTGAAGAGTTCATCCTAATTAAAGATCAAAAGTATACTCCCCCTTTTCACTTTCTAAACATTTGTGGCCTTGCTTTAATGCTTTTAGGGCTATCCACTTCTAATATACCTTCAAAATGACAATCAGTCAATCCTTTCAACAAGATATTATAGAGCTCACACTCTTCCTCGATGCGCTTCTTCATTTTCTTTTGATAATTGTAGTATAATTAAGAACCTGTCATTTTCGTCAGGACAAAGTGTGTGCACATATATATATATATATATATATATATTTGCAGTTTCCTATAGACTAGAATCAATGTAAAAGGAAAGGAGTATTTGCATGGGAACCAGCTGAAGAATTCCCCTTCATTTTCCTTCTTTTAAAATCTACTGCTGAAAAGGATAAGAATATGAGAATGACCAATATCTCAACATTGACTGTCCCTGTCCAGTATGAAACTGAACTTGTGTTTTACAAGTGGTGCTCTGCATAAAGGGGGATGCCAATGATAGAAGCAAACATTTTCGGGCTGGAAACTAACAAGAAAAGTGTTCATTCACTGTGTCCTAATCGAGTTTCATAATTACTAGATAATGATCACACTAATCAAAGATCCATGCTCCTCCGACACATGACCACTTGCATTATGGGTTCCTTGTCTTTTATCTTTTATTTGGATACAATCAGAGAATTGCAAGAGCTATCGATTCCATGATAAAGTTGACGGCAAGATAAAAGCTGTAGGACATGCCTGGGATGATCAATCAAACTAGTCATTATGACAAAACCTTAACATTTGTCTTTTCAGATTGTCCTCATGTTATGGTGAAATGATACTGTATTTCTACTTCAAACTGATGTAGATCTGTCGTGTCGAATCGTACGTCCAGCACTGTGAAAATGAATTCTTCAGAAGAGTGACCCTTAAATTATCCCATTACCAAACAGAAAACATGGCTGTCCCCGAGAATCTCCAGTACCATGTCCTCAGAAATCACCTCGCCTCCATCAGTTTCATTAGTGCTAAGTAGCCCATTTCATAATATTGCACCCAGCAATCCACAGCTCGAACAGCAGATTACTGCTATTAGCAGTAAAGAATCTACTGGTGTAGATCATCTAAAGGGCATCACCAATCATTAACATTTAAAATTTGGCAGGAAGTGAGGAAGAAGTATTGCAAGGAAGAGGAAACAAAAACTGGTGGAGTTTATTTTCTGTCTCGTGAGAATTCATTGAGTAAAAACTTTTGCTAGTACCATATGGCACTAGTGATAGTAAATTCTCCACAAATAATCAGACCATTCACCATCTTTTTCAAGGCAACAATAAGAGCAGAGTATGAAATGTTTCATTATATTGGTCAAATCTAAACCAACCAAGAAAAAAAGAGCACATATCTTTAAAAGTCAGGAAAACTTAGCTCATGGTGGGACTCACAACTCTAAAGAGTCACACCATGTGGGACTGAAAACAATCACACCATCTCATTACTCTACTGAGCTAACAGCCGGGATGGTGAAGCTTTTCATCTTTTTTCAATAATGAAAAGCTAAAAGGAAAGATATGAACAAGGGTGGACATTGTACAATGTTTCCATTTGCAGTTCACATCAGAAAAATAAGAATTGGTCATCCTATACTATGATGTTCAACTCGTATAATATAAACATAGGCAGTTATTGTTCTTTAATTCAAAGGTGAAACCCTTTTTCCTGTAGATCCTAAGTTTAAAATTATTTGTCTTATCTGATCTGATATTGTTGAAATTTCAGAAAATATCAAACTTCTGATCTGTACGGACAGATTGTTAAAAAAAAACCTGAGAACAGGCACTGTTGAAATCAAGAACTGGATTCGGGACTTTTTCCAGAATTTTGAAGTATTTTTCCAGAAAAGAAAGAACAATAAGCTTTGTAATTTCAAGCTAAAATAACATCAACATTGGCAGAATTTCGTATGTGGTTACTGCCATCCCACTCATTTTATTTATAGAACCAGAAAATTACAACGGCTATAACCAACAACTATCAACGGTAATATTTTCTAAAATCAGTTATTTACAAGATTTCTTGACAGGACTTATAACTGATTTGACACTCTTTCGATTCCTAAACTCTAAGGATTTATAACCATCCTAAATACAAAAGAATTATTAAAACTTAAACAATAAACTTCAACCTGTCAGCTCCGAATCTTCTCAGCTGCTTCAACTTGACAGCTTTGATGCTTCTGCCGATTGACCAGTTCACCAGAGCAGTTCTGGAATCACTTCAGGTTTCAACACTCCCCCTTGATTCCTGAGCTGCACATTCCCACCATGTTCCTTAGCTCTTCAAACCTTTCCTTTGGTAGTGTTTTGGTAAACAAGTCAGCCAGTTGCTCTTTAGAACAACAATGCTTCATCTCCAGCTCTCCTTCTTGCTGGAATTGCCGAATAGCATGAAACTTGATTTTCATGTGTTTTGTTCTATCATGGAACACTGAGTTTTTGAAAATTGCAATTGCGGACATGTTGTCACAAAAACAACTCAAGTAGGGTTCCAGTTGATCACAATCCAAATCCTTCAAAATTTTTTCTCAACCAAACAAGTTGATTGGCGACCCACAAATGCTCGCAATATATTCAGCTTCAGCAGCTTGAATGTGCAACTACCGATTGTTTTTTTTGAATTCCAACAAAAAATGCATTCCCCCCATTGAAAAACAATATCCCGAAGTGCTCATCATTTCCTCATCACTTCCAGCCCCAATCACCGTCACAAAAATCCCTTCAATTTGACAGTGTTCATCTTGCCAAAAAACATGCCAAATTCCGAGTGTTCCCCTTAAGTATCTCAAGACTCTTTTGGCTGCAATGTAGTGCATTTGGCTGGGATTTTGCATGAATCTTGAGAGGTAGTTGACGAGTGAACACAATGTCGAGTCGTGTGGAAGATAAATACAATAAACTTCCAATCAAATTTCTATAAACTCTTCCATCTGCAGAGGGAGCCCCATCATCTTTTGTGAGCTTCATACCTAGCACCATTGGGGTGCTAACTGGTTTGCAATTTTCCATTGCAAACTTGTTTAGCATCTTAGTTGTAAATTGCTTTTGACATACAAAGCAACCTTCCTTGGATTGTGTTATTTCCATTCCAAGAAAATATGCTAATAATCCAAGTTCATTCATCTCAAACTTGTTCTTCATGTTCATCTTGAATTCATCAACAAATTTCTGATTGTCACCCGTAATTAACAAATCATCAACATATACTGAAATTATCAAGATGTGATCATCCACCTTCTTCACATATAGAGTGGCTTCATTCAAACTCTTCACAAACCCCAAACTAGTCAAATAATCATCCAATTTGCTATACCAAGCTCTAGGAGCTTGTTTCAAGCCATACAAAGCTTTCTTTAGAAGGTACACTTTGTTCATATTTGATTCATCCTCAAAACCTTGTGGTTGTTCCACATATATTTCTTCATCTAAGGTGCCATTCAAAAATGCTGATTTGACATCCATTTGCCAAACCAACCAACCCTTTTGAGCAGCCAACATGAGCAGCAACTTGATAGTATCCATCCTTGAAACAGGGGCAAAAGTATCATGATAATCTATCCCTTGCTCTTGTGAGTATCCTTTAACAACAAGTCTAGCTTTGTTCTTATTGACACTTCCATCAGCATTTAATTTTGTCTTAAAAAATCCACTTAACACCAATGACTTTTCTATGCTTAGGGTCCGTCAACAAGTCGCCATGTTTCATTCTTTTTCTATCATCATTAACTCCTCCTTCATTGCTGCCACCCAAGTTTGAGAATCCATGGCTTCTTCTACATTATGTGGTTCCATTTCAACCAAATTACATCTATCATGGATGTCACTAAGCAACCTAGTCCCCCTCACAGATTGGTCTTCATCCTCAAATTCACTTTCATCAGTTTCTTCAATATTGGTATTTTCAACTTTCTCATCATCCCAATTCCAAATTTGGTTCTCAGCCACCTTAACATTCCTAGCTATTACAGCTTGGTTTGTTTTCAAATCAAAAACCTTATAGCCCTTAGAGTTTGAGCTATAACCTATCAAAATTCCAACCTCGATTTTTGGTCCAACTTCCTTCTCTTAATCTCAGGTTGAAGCACATAACGTGGGCTGCCAAATACCTTTAGATGATCTATGCTAGGTTTATGTCCATGCCACTCTTCATAGGGTGTTTTATCTCCTAATGACCTTGTCATCATCCTATTTAGGAGGTAAGTGGGTCGTGCTCACGGCCTCGACCCCCAAAACTTCAAGGGCAATTTCTTCTCATAGAGAAGGCACCTTGCCATCTCCATCAAGGTCCTATTTTTCCTCTCACTTACACCATTTTGTTGAGGGGTGTAAGGGATGGTAAGTTGGTGCTTAATACCCTCTTTAGCTAGGTATTCTTCAAATTTATGGGAGGTAAATTCCCCTCCATTATCAGACCTTAAAATCTTCAAGCTGCAGCTGGATTCCTTCTCAGCCGCAGCCTTGAACCTCAAAAACACTTCAAAAACTTCCCCTTTGGTCTTAAGGAAATAAACCCAACAAAATCTACTGAAGTCATCTATAAACAACACAAAATATCTAGCACCATTCAAAGATTCATTATGCATAGGGCCACATACATCACTATGAACAATTTGCAGCTTAGTGGTAGATTTGCATGCACTTTTATTGAACTTAATTCTTGCTTGTTTTCCTAGTTGACATGCTTCACAAACCTCATTTTGTTCATGTATAACAGGTAATCCTTCTACTACTTGTAGTTCAGCCATTTTCTTCAATGTAGCATAGTTAAAATGTCCCATTCTTCTATGCCACGTAATTGAATTTTCCCGATGCACTCGGTATTCATGTTTATGTGTGCTTGTTTTTCTTCAATGCTAAAGCACCTATTATTCATTTTAGCAGCAAATAAAGGTGTTCCTATATCATCCTTTATTGTGCATATGCCTTTATCAAAGAACAATGAATATCCAATTTCAAGTAATTGACCTACACTAATCAAGTTTTGGTCAATTTCTGGAACATATAACACATGCTTAAAATTTCTAGTTCCAGCCAAGGTTTCAATGTCTACTTCCCCTCTGCTCTCTACACTTACATACTGTCCATTAGCAACCTTAACCCTTGATTTATACTTTTCATCAAGGTTATTAAACATGCAAATTTCAGCTGTCATGTGATTTGTACACCCACTATCAATTAGCCAATTTAGCTTACTAACCTCAGTCTTGCTGCAGCTGTGATCCATGATAGCAGTGAACAATTGCACATCCTTTTGTTCCACAGACCTCGACTACATGTGCTTGTATCCCATTTGAGGTGTTGTTCTTGCAAAACTTTTGGATGTGTCCAAATTGCTTGCATTTTCGACATTGAGCATTCTTGAGCCAACAAAATGACTCAAGATGGTTAGTTTTCTGACAGTACTTGCATGCGGGGAAATTGCTCTCTCCTTTCCTTTCCCCTTGCATTGAAGTTATTTGCATGTGTTTGATTGCTTTGCAGCTTTTTGTTCTCGCCATCGTTTTCCGTAACTTGAACTTGCTCTTGGTTCCGAGTTCTTGTAGAAATTCTGAGTTTTTGATCTTCCTTTGAACCTTCGTCGCAAATGCCTCTTCACCGTTGTTTTCTTGTCCGATTTGCTCGCCTTTGTTCCACGGCTTGAAATGCATTTATCAACTCTTGAAGACTCATAGTCGTGAAGTCCTTTGAATCTTCCAAAGAGCATATTTTGTTCTCAAACTTTTTCCCGGGCGAGTCGACTAATACTTTCTCCACAACCCTTGCTTCTTGAATTTCTTCTCCAAGTAGAGTCATTTGGTTTACTAACTTGGATACATTTGATGAAAACTCTTTGATGGTTTCAGATTCTTTCATCCTCAAGCCTTCAAATTGTCTCTTCAATGTCAAAATCTGCATTCTCCTAGACTTTTCATCACCTTGAAATTCAGCCTTCAATTTGTCCCAAGCATCCTTAGCCGTTTCACATGCCATGATTCTTGAGAAGATTTCCTCACTTACTCGCATTGTGAATGCAAGTAAGAGCTTTGAATTTCTTTGCTCTTTGTTCATGGAAATACTTGATTTGGGTCATTGATGGGTTGTTGTTCAAGGGAGCTGGTTCCCCTGTCATCCTCCACATCTTCCCAAAGGTCAAACGCTTTCAAGTATATCTTCATCTTCACCGCCCAAACTCCATAGTTAACTCCCCGTGAAGATTGGCGATTTCGAAGAGAATGATGCATCCATCTCTCGTCAAGAACTGTCACTGGAGAATTTTTTCTTCTTCTAGTGATTTGTTTCAAGACTTCACAATACGGAGAGCAAGATTAAAGAACAAACCAAGGCAAATTCCTTGATTTCAAAAGAACCTTTGCAAATTCTCTCGGAAAATTTCTGGAAAAAAATCTCACTTTTTCTTTGATCACTCGTGTTTCACTCAAATCCCTTTTCAAAGACCTATCTCTGCTCTGATACCATGTTGAAATTTCAGAAAATATCAAACTTCTGATCTGTACGGACAGATTGTTAAAAAAAAACCTGAGAACAGACACTGTTGAAATCAAGAACTGGATTCGGGACTTTTTCCAGAATTTTGAAGTATTTTTCCAGAAAAGAAAGAACAATAAGCTTTGTAATTTCAAGCTAAAAGAACATCAACATTGGCAGAATTTCGTATGTGGTTACTGCCAACCCACTCATTTTATTTATAGAACCAGAAAATTACAACGGCTATAACCAACAACTATCAACGGTAATATTTTCTAAAATCAGTTATTTACAAGATTTCTTGACAGGACTTATAACCGATTTGACACTCTTTGATTCCTAAACTCTA
>CM055033.1:1102727-1112727 GCA_029204005.1 Salix udensis
AAATGAATCTGATTTGTTTTTTCCAAACACAATTAATTACTATATAGCTAAAAGAGGGAGGCCGTTTGAACAGTAATATTTACTGTTCACGCACACCCAGATCCACTGTGGACTAGGGTGCGCGATCTGGTATTTCAAATGTCATTTAAGTCTGATGACTTGCCGCACCTCTTTTCCCTTATTATTAGTGTATTTAATTGGAACTGGACAAACCAAGTCGCTTGGTTGAGTGTTTCAAGCGCATCCACGCGGAGCGGGAGTTCGGATCTCTCTAGCAACGATTTTTGGGGACAGTTCAATTTATAATTATAGTATTATAATTTGTATCCTAGAGCTACCCAAGAAAGACGCTTGACTGAGCGGTTGTAGCGGCGTCAGCGCAACACGGGGTGCGGGAGTTCGAATCTTAGGAACAAAATTATTTTTGAGTTATGAACAGTGATTTGTCACTGTTCAAAAAAGGTTTTTTTTTCAGGTCAGCTTACGCGCATCAAAATAAATCTTTGCCCTTACTTTTTTCTTACAATTTTTATTGTTCATTACTATTTGATAATATTCTTTCCCTTTTTTTTTTAATCGGGCTTCCTTTTTTTTGGTTTTTTTTTTTATAATCGTGGTATTCGAGTCAGTTTACGCGCAACATAATTTTTTCCCACGTATATATATTTTTATAACTGGGGTAGCTTAAACGCGTCACAAATAATTCTCGAACCCATTTTTTTTTTAATTTTTTTCCCGCTTATAAATTTCTTTTTATAACTTGAGTCTTCGGGTTAGCTTACGTGCACCATAATTATTATTTTATAGATAGCCAAAGGAGATCACAATTTCAAACAGTAATTAACAGTGATTTGAACTTTGGTTTTCGTTGTTCATTACTGTTTGAAAAGATGAATTGAACTGTGATTCTGGTGGGAGATGACAGGAGTGTTTGAGAATGCGTTTGGAAATCGTTTTTGAACAAATTTGAAAATTTTTATTTTTATTTTAAATTAACAAAAAATTGGCGTTTCTAAATGATTTTAATGTGCTGTTGTCAAAAATATTTTTTAGTTTTAGGAAATTTAAAAAATTATTTTGATGCATTTATAAACGAAAAACATTTTCAAGAGAAACCTCAATCACACAGCCAAACGGGCACGACATGTGGTTGAGGTGGAAGGTAAAAGGCGAATCGAACTACTAGCTAAATTTTGTCCTTTAAATAACATTTATTATATATGTGTTTTTCATTTTGGTCCTTATATTTTTAATCTTGGATTTTATTTTAATTCATTTATTTTTTTATATAAATTTCTTAAACGGTTCTTATTTTGTCTATGTTTATATGCACATGCTCTTCGTTTTTATTTTTTATTTTCATTATTTCCACTATTATGAAGGTTTTTTTTATTTAATGTTTAAATTTTAATCTGTGTTGGTGATCATTTGAAAATTGATATTTATTATTTTTCTCTTTTTTATATATTTTTTCTTCAAGCCAATTAATTTTTTAAAATCTAATAATATTTTTTTTCAATTGCTTTTTTGTTAATATTTTTAGGTGTTAAAATTTCTAATTATTATAGATAAGGCATTCAAAATAATGATTATTTTTTAGTTTTGTTTTCTTTTAAGTATGTCAAACTAATTATATATTTGTATATTTATATAATATTAGCGTCTTAAAATATATATGTGTGTGTGTGTGTGACCTGGATTTTTTTGAAAAAAAAAACCTTTAGCCAATATCATCGATTGCAGTTTTGCTATCTACCAATTAAATTACTACCAGATAAGTTAAAAAAATCAAATTATTTGGTGCATAAAATAAATCACTTATCTGTGCTAAAATTCAATAACTGTAATCTAACTATTTGTTAATTAAAGAATTTATAAAACAAATAAAACATAAATAACAATCAATCAATGTGTTACATGGATCACATGACTCATGTCAACAAAAAAATTTCAATTCCAACTGTACAATCTACCGATACAATAATTATCAAAACAGTTTTAACAGTAACAACATTCAATCACTTTTAGGCACAAAAAAAACATTTCTAACATATTCCATTAATTATAATTTTACTAATTAAATATTAAAATAACCAGTTACAACACGTATAAAATCATTCAATTTTCTACATAGAAAAAAGCCTAGATAAAGCATTTAAAATAATGATAATAATTATTTTTAGGTTTTTTTCTTATAAATATGTGAGGCTAATTATATATTTTAATATTTATTTGACATTATCTCCGGAATATATATATATATATATATATATATATATATATATATATAGAGAGAGAGAGAGAGAGAGAGAGAGAGAGAGAGAGAGAGAATGACCTGGGATTTCTTTAAGAAAAAAAATAATATCAGTATTTTGAAATACTTTTAATATAATAATATGATGAATAAATTTTATAAAATAAAAAATTATTTTGGCTTTTAATTTTAATTTTAGTTTAAGTTTATTTCTTAAAAAAAATTATAATATTTTTATTTATAATATTGCAGATGGAATATTACTGGGGGGAAAGGCAACTACAAAAAATTAGGTTGACAAATTTACCTAGGTTATCTACAATTAAAAAATATACGAACCACTTCCCGTTTCGATTACACTGTTATTTTTAGACGAAAAAAAAAAACTCATTTCTAACATATTTTATCTATTACAATTTTACTTATTAAATATTAAAATCACTATTTATAACACGCAAAAAAATTAAATTTATTTTTAAAAAAAATTACAATATTTTTATGTATAATATTTCAGATATAATATTACTGGGAAAAAGGCAACTCATAAAAAAATAGGTGGACAAATTTACTTAGATTATCTACAATTAAAAGAATATACATATCACTTCCCATTTCGATCACACTATTCCTTTTAGACGGAAAAAAAATTTCTAACATATTTTATCTATTATAATTTTACTAATTAAATATTAAAATAACTAATTATAATATATAAAAAATTAATTAATTTACTACATATAAAAAAATCAAGCACAACGCACGGGCAAGTACACTCGTTCTCTCTCAAACACGACGCCCCCATTCAAAAATACTAAATATAAAACATTATTTTTGTTTTTTTATACTTAATATCTCCGAGTATATATTGGTATTATTTTATTTAACTTCTGTAGTTGGGAACAATATTATTAGAACAACTCAAACGGGAGTCTCATTTGATAAGCCAAAAATAAAAAAAATATTTTTAGACTATGTTTATTTAATTTTCTACACTCAATTAGGAAAATTATTTTGATAGCTAAAATAGTTTTACCATGCATGAGCAACTATTTATAGCAAAGAAGTTCAAATTTTTGGGCCACCTTCTACGCGTGTGCATGTATATATATCAAAAATATTTTTTTTATTTTTATTTAAAAATATCTTAACAAGAGAGTAGAAAATTGTATACAAAATTAATAATTATATTATTGGATGATTTTTTAAAAGTAATTATTTAATTATATAACTTACTCTTATTAATTGTATAATTAATTACATAATTAAACTACATACAAAATAATTATACTATATTTAAAATAATATAAAAAATAACTCTCCAAAATAATTTTTATCATTAAAATATACATCAGAAAAAAAAATCATTTTAAACCATTTTAGAAATTAGTTATCCGTAATAGTTTCAGCGTATTGTCAAAACGGTGATGAAAAGAAGAGCTCGGTGCCATTTTCGAGGGCTGGAGGAGCTAGAAAAGGAATATGAATGCTTTTTGATGCGTGTACGACTCAACTGACACAGTAATAGTAATGAAAAATAATTTTTATTTAAAAATACATTTAAAAAAAATAATTCTAATTCTAATATACTAAAATAACCTACTGCCACATATAGAAAAATAAAATAAAATTTAATAAAACAATGACTGCATCGCTGTCCTTCATGGTGGAGGCCGGAGAGAAGGGAAATGCGAAGAAACATCAGGGCCCATCGTCACAGTGCCTCTTCCAGTCCGTCCTCCCCCCTCCTGCAATAAAATTAATTGTACGTTGCCACAGCGCAGCTCATCCCTTACAGTCCACAGCCTCTGGTGGAGCTGTTTTCTTGAAATTCACAGACAAAGGAATGCACAAGTATAACAAATCTCAACAGCCTTTTCTGCAATTAGAATCCAGAGGCTTAGATCAGGTTTTCTTCCCAACCACAAAGAGACTAAGAGAGAGAAGTTGCTAAAACGACAAACATTCAACAGTAGGACAGGCTAAAGATAGGTATTGGGATGTGGGAATTCTCAGCAAATTGGCAATCTCAGGGGTAAAACCCTTCCCGCCTAGTTAATTCAGTTGGAATTGATGTTTTATTTATTTTATAAAAGGAAAGTAGGGTGCAGAGTTCTTGTAAAGAAGGTGGTTACAAATAAAAGACAAAAAACAATCATCTCTAACATCAAAAAAAAAAAAAAAAAAAGGCCAATACATTTATGGTTTGACCAAAATGGTAAGTGAGGTTTAAAACATAGTTATTGATCCCGTCCCGGTCCCGGTTCCGAATTTGTGTTTGGAACGGAACGTTCCGGTTTCGGTACCGTTCGAGATCGTTCTTGATTTTGTATCGTTCATTTTTTATTTAATTATATATATGAAAAAAAATAAAATATTAATTTAACAAGTATAATTTAAATTCAAGATAAATGAAATTTAAATTATACAATACAAACAAACATAATCTCAAAATTAGAAACATCTCTAAAATTCCAACAATAAAATTATTTTTATAAAAATAAAAAATAAAAAATGAATTTAATTATAATTAAAAGATCGAGAATATTTGAAATTTAAGCTACTTATTGTATGTTTTTCAAGTAATTCTATGTTTTTTTATGGTTGTTGTATTTGAATTTAAATTTTGAAATTAATTAATGTTACTTATTGTTTTTAATGTTAGAAAAACTTAAAAAAACAAAATGAACACATTGAGAAATAATCAATAAGTTCAAACATAATTAATTAAAATACATTCCATTACAAATAATTCAATCAAATTAATTACAAATTAATACCCCCTATTTTTTAAGTTAACTATTATTATATAATAATTAATAATTATTATATAATAATAATTTAGTATAAAAACCAATAATTAGAAGAAGAAAAAATAAAATCCAGCCCACCCCGTTTTTGTCCCCTTCATTTCAATACATAAAAGAATAAAACCCTACCCATATTCTTTCCAACCCTACCCATATTCTTTCCAACGGACCCTACCCATATTCTTCCCATATTCTTTCCAACCCTACCCATATTCTTCTTCTCTAGCCGCCCAACATTTCTTCTTCTCCTTTCTTCTTCTCTAGTTGCCCTAGCCGCCCATCCTTTCTTCTTCGCCCATCCTTTCTTCTTCTTCTTCTTCTCTAGCCGCCCATCATGGTGAGCAGGAGTGGGTCCATGTCCATGGCAGGCGGATGCTCCCATGAATCAGTATATCACATGCCTGTGCAGTGCAGTGCAGGTTCTTAGAAATCCTTGGAGATGTGAGGTTCGTAAGCTACTACTGCTAGCAAGAACTTCCTTTTTGTGGGGTGTCTCAATAATGCAGCTACACTTTCATCTTCCAGCTAGGAATGCAAAACGAAGAACCGCCATGGGTCGACTCGTGAAAACCCTAGACGGCGTGCTCCGGGAAAGGGATCGGTGGTGGTTTTAGCAATCATCACACGAGATTTGAAAAGGGAAAGGGAAAGGGACACGACGTCGTTTTGATCCGCATCGGAACGGAACGCCCGTACTGGAACCAGGGCGTTCCGGCCGAATTTGCCGGATTTTCCGGGACAGGCCGGGATTCTAGCCGGGACAAAAACGTCGCCCGTTTTGTCGGATTAGGCATTGGGACGGGGCGTTCCGGCCGGAACGGGGCGGGATCAATAACTTTGGTTTAAAACACTGGAAAGAGAAAAGCAAGGGAAAATGGGAAACAGAGATCTGCGGCATCTGTGCACCAAGCAGGAGAAGATCATAGAATGTGTTTGTTTGTGAGAAGAGCCGCGCGGCACACCTCACAAACAAACCAAACACCCACATAATATATCAAATATTGCTTCTCTGGTCAGAAAAGGTTTCTTACTTGATGAGTTCGACCAGTGATTGGTTTACACGAAACAATGCTGTGAATTCCATCGCTTTGAAATTTTATCATAATATATATAAATATATCAAAAGACTACTTGTAAAATTTCATCTCGGTCGAATTAAAAGATATAATTAATATTATAAAATTATTTATTATTTAAAAAAACACTATTTGGCTGAAACGGAATGGCCGGAACATTTCCGTAACGTTTCAGCCGGTATTTGGCAGAAAAATCCGGAACGGGCCGGAATTTAAATCAAGATAAAAACAATGTCGTTTTGTCTTGTTTTTTTAACTGGTACGAAACATTTCGGTTGTTTTGGCCGAAACAGAACGGTATTGACAACTATGAGTAGTATTGCATGTCCAAATGCTGATTTTGCTAGAAATTAATATATAAATAAGTCTCATTTAATAATTTAAATTTAAGTTAGATGATTTTTCGATATGATATCAAAATCTTATTGATCGAGCAGTTACAAATTCAATTCTTACTATCCCATTTTATTTAATAAAATTTAAATACATGGTTATATAAATCCGTGTAAGTTTTAAAGGTAAAAAAATTAATTTTAGGGTACTTAAAAAAGTGTACTAGGAAAAAAATATAACTATACTTAAAAATCTGATTTAATAGCTTATTTTTTTAAACAAAATATTGACTTTGACATATTTCTCCCCGTCCAATGTTTTTTTTATAAGATCTCATGTCCTTTTCGAGGGCTGGAGGAGCTTGAAAAGGGATATGAATGCATTTATGCTTTCTGAATTCTGATATGTGTACGATGAAAATTATTATTTTTATTTAAAAATACATTTTAAAAAAAAATAATTCTAATTCTAATATACTAAAATAACCTACAGCCACATATAGAAAAATAAAATAAAATTTAATAAAACAATGACTGCATCGCTGTCCTTCATGGTGGAGGCCGGAGAGAAGGGAAATGCGAAGAAACATCAGGGCCCATCGTCACGGTGCCTCTTCCAGTCCGTCCTCCCCCCTCCTGCAATAAAATTAATTGTACGTTGCCGCAGCGCAGCTCATCCGTTACAGTCCACAGCCTCTGGTGGAGCTGTTTTCTTGAAATTCACAAACTTCTCAGGCTCAGATTCCCCTTTACTTTTCTTCACGAATGTTGATTTCTCCGTCGGATCTGTTCTTCTTTACCGCTGCTGCTGTTTCCTCCGGCGGGGTCTTCCCCGCTCGTTTGGATCTGGATCTCTTGTGTGTTTGCAGCGAGGAATTGTTATTGAAAAGTGAAGAATGAACAACACCGGAGGCAGCGCATATTTCCCCCCCTTGTTTTTTTATTTAGGATACTTGAGAAAATATACTAGAAATTAATATTAATCGTATTTTTAAATCTCGCTTAATAGTTTATTTTTTAAATAAAATATTGACTATGACACATTTCTATCCGTACAATGTTTTTTTAATAAGATCCCATGTCCTTGAATAAATGAATCAAACGATAGCTTATCCATTGACCAAAGCCAACCCGATATCACTTCCATTTCTGAGAAGTGCTCGTAAAATCAAACATGGATATCTTACTCCTCATCCTCGTCTCCCTCGCCATCTCTGCCTTCCTCAAAGCCTTCTTTAGCCTCTTCTTCGATTCCAAAACCATAACTCATAACCAGCTCCCACCAGGGCCTCCTACATTTCCTCTCATAGGCAATGTCTTCTGGCTGTACACACCGATCTCCAAGTTTGAGTCCCACATCCGCTCACTCCATGCAAAGTTTGGTCCAATCATCACCATTCATTTGGTGTCTCGCCCATGTATCATGGTGGCTGACCGCTTCATCGCCTACAAAGCCTTGATCCAGAACGGGGCCACTTTTGCTGATCGCCCAGGAGCTATCGCTGCTGCCAGAGTACTGGATAAAAGTCAGAACTCCATTAGTTCTTCGTCTTATGGCCCTACTCTGCGCCTCCTCCGAGGAAATCTTGCTACAGGAATTTTCCACCCTTCACGGGTAAAATCACATGGTCATGCTCGTAAACGGGTGCTGCAAACCTTGCAGAATCGCTTGGAGTTGTTGTCTAAATCCGGAGAACCTATTCAAGTTTTGGAACATTTACAGCTCGCCATGTATTCCCTGCTAGCAAACTTGTGTTTCGGTGACAAGCTAAGCCAAAAACAGATGGAAGAAATAGAAGAAGTTGAGCACCGAGCAACTCTGCATCTGGGAAATATCAGTATTTTCCATTTCTGGAAATCGTTCAGCAAGATATAGTGCTTCGTAAACGTCGGGCATGGTCCTTGAAGATACGTAAGGACCAAGAAGATGTATTTATTCCTCTGATAAGAGCAAGAAAGGAAGAGAGGAGTACTAAATCAAATATGAAAGATCAGGATTATGTCTTGTCTTATGTTGATACGTTGTTAGACCTGAGATTTCCTGCTAATCATGACAAAATACAGCTTACTGAGCGTGATATTCTCAGTTTTTGCAACGAGTTCCTCAATGCAGGTGCAGGAACCACAACCACGGCCCTGGAATGGATCCTGGCAAATCTGGTGAAGTACCCGGAGATTCAAGAGAAGCTATTCATGGAGATCAAAGGGGTTGTCAGAGATGGTGATCAAGGCGTGAAAGAGGATGATTTGCAAGAGATGCCATATCTGAAAGCAATAATTTTAGAAGGGTTAAGGAGGCACCCACCTTCGCATTTTTCCTTGCCACATGCAGTGACAGAAGATACAACGTTGAACGAATATTTGGTGCCCAAACAAGGGACTGTCGTTTTTATGCTAGCTGACATAGGGTGGGATCCAAATTCGTGGGAGGATCCAATGGCATTCAAGCCTGAAAGGTTTCTGAGCAGCATTGGATCAAGGGATGCATTTGACATAACAGGAAGTAGAGAGATTAAGATGATGCCATTTGGCGTGGGAAGGAGAATGTGCCCTGGTTATGGCTTAGCCATGCTCATTTTGGAGTACTTCGTGGCTAATTTGATATGGAGTTTTGAGTGGAAAGCTGTCGATGGAGATGGTGTTGATTTGTCTGAGAAGCAAGAGTTTACCATGGTTATGAAGAATCCATTACAGGTTCAAATATCTCCCAGGTGGAAAAACAATTAGGTCAGGCTGTTTAGTGGCCGGTCTGTGCTTAAATATAATCACTATGGTTACCGTGAATTGCATGCTCTCAAGTTGAAAATCATGGATTAATTAACCAGTGAAGTAGCATTATCTAGTACTGCATGCTGTATCGAAGAAAGTTTCAGTGTTTTTGTTGTTGCCAACGTTAGCTTTGTCTACTACTGTTGTATCGAATAAAGTTTCATTGTTGTTGCCACCTTCTTCTTCTTCTTGGTTACAAGTGATGATTATTATCTAATTATGTTTTTTAGATCGATGAAGATAAAAATCTGAATGTCGGTTGAGCTATTTAGTCTCTTAATAAACCATATTATCTAAAAAATTAAGATATTAGTTCAGATACTATAACATGCAGCACCATGTCAACACGGTGATGAAAAGAAGAGCTTGGTGCCATTTTCGAGGGCTGGAGGAGCTTGAAAAGGAATATGAATGCATTTATGTTTTCTGATATGTGTACGATGAAAATGATTTTTTATTTAAAAATACAATTTTTTTAAAATAATTTCAATATTAATATACTAAAATAACCTACTGCCACATATAGAAAAATAAAATAAAATTTAATAAAACAATGACCGCATCGCTGTCCTTCATGGTAGAGGCCGGAGAGAAGGGAAATGCGAAGAAACATCAGGGCCGATCGTCACAGTGCCTCTTCCAGTCCGTCCTCCCCACTCCTGCAATAAAACTAATTGTACGTTGCCGCAGCGCAGCTCATCCTTTACAGTCCACAGCCTCTGGTGGAGCTGTTTTCTTGAAATTCACAAACTTCTCAGGCTC